>CM068382.1:43677582-44277582 GCA_034770075.1 Aralia elata
GCAACAGTATGTAATATATACCTTCTTGCACGAATTAAAAAAATAGTGCATAAGGCTTAGAAATTTGCTCAAATGGTAAAAGTTGAGTAAAGAAGAACTATGCAATAATGTTAGAAGTTTATGGGTTAGGAACTTGCCTGCTTGCTCATCTACAGCTAAATTCTAGGCTATTAATTAACTGATCTCGAGTGGACCTATCATTGGCATTAAAGTACGGGCTTTATCAATTATTATGAACATGATTGTATCTTGGCACGCTTTACTATACCATTTACTTATCAATTAATATAATTCATCATCTATATTTAATTACAATTTAAACATATAGTTAAAACGAAAGAATTTATTAGATGACCTTTAGCTATTATTTATTAAAACAGATAATAATTAATCAGGGTCACTTATCATTTGAATACTCCAATTATTAAACTTTAATTGTCTCCAGGTATGGTTTAACAATCCCTTATTTATCATTTATAAAAATAAATTTATTTCGGTTTAAAGATAACGGAAAACCATTGATCCAATTTATTTAGTTGATTTTCTCTTAGTAAATTATTATACTTGTTCTTTAATTCAACATTAATTAATGTAATAAAATTAACAGCACACTTAATAATTATTTAATATTAAATAATCCGCTAAGTGTTTTATTATTCTTTATTTATTAATGCCCAAAAAATTAAATTAACTTATTAATCTCCCTCATAGACTTAAATTCATTATTTCATTGATGATCAAGTTACTTTCCCATCCCTTATTATTTCGTAACTTCATTCATAACCTTAATTATTATTATTAATTAAATAAATAATTAAATACTTAAAAGATTACCTTTATTTTATTATTTATATAAATAATACATAATCTATTTTTATTAACTTTATTCATATTTATATTATTATTAATTATTAAATAATAAATTGAATATATTATTATCTTTATTTTATTATTTATTGGAACAAACTAATAATTAATTAATTAATTTATTAATCTTATTATTCAATATTAGTCAAATAATAACTACTTGTTTATTAACTTTATTAGATCAAATAATCATCAACAGTTAAGCCAATAATAGTCACTTGATTATTGTTAGATACTGGTGGTATAACAATACTCATGTTCGAAGCTTGTAAAACGCCCTCATCAAGGCTTATATCACAGTTCTGGTATAATAACTTAGCGTGAGTGTCAACCAACAACAACACATTTTATCGTACCAGACAAATGGAATTCCTGCGGTTTATTCAGGCTAACTAAAACTATTATCCCACACAATAGACAAACATTCCAAACAGATTCAATGACCATACTGGTTCTCAGTTAAAATGGATATCTATACATACCACCAGTTTTTCAGTATCGATCTAAGCTACAGAATTCTAGGGTCCTTTCATTTACAGAGACCCAATAATCATCCCCAATACAGTGATATACAACTACACAGTGATATAAACCAACACAGAGAATCTATATTTCCCAATAACATTGATATTACAATACCATATTTCTAAATTAAGATAACCCTACACAATCCAATACAATTCCAAACAAATGTATAGTATGAATTAATACTATCATCTGTTTAGAACCTTTAAGGTTCACCAATTTCCCAACAAAAGAACTAGCACAGTACAATACAGTACAAGCACTACTCAATCCAAATACAATGTATAACCTATTACATCAGGGAAGGAAAAATTAAAATGACAAACTCAGCTGCTCACTAAGGTACCTTGCTATTGATCGTTACTGCGATTTTTCTCCTCCTACCGAAATAAGTGACGAAGCCTTGGGACATTTACAGTAGCTCTCCTCCCCTGCTACCTCTCTATCGATTTCTCTCTCTATTTCTAACTTGGAACCCTAACTTCTAATTGGGAACTCACAACCAAGGAAAGTCGGTAGCCTTGGGGGTTTAATTTATAGGGGAAATCTTTACCCAAAATGGCTGGGTATTACCCCAATCAGTTCTTCAAGGACCGTCGGTAGGAGAGAGTAGCTATCAATGGGTTGTCTGCGTCAAGCCCATCTAGTTCCAACGTGACTTGCCGGCAGCGCCTCGAGCCGCGTAATCCCGCCGTCAAATCGCCGAACGTCAAAACCCTTGGTCCGACCGGTGAGTGCTCGGTCACCCAAGCCCTTGCACGATCAATCCGCCTCGAACTCTGAACATCCTCTGGTCACTGAGGTTCCCTTCCAGTGCGAGCCGCCGGTCGTTCTCCCCTGTCACGCCCAATCCCTCAGCCTTCACCCGTCCATTCGATTGACTAAGAGTTTGTTTTCTTCGCTCAGCTATCCTAGATTGACCCACTGATTTTCCCCAATTCCATTTAGGAATAAAACCAGCCTGACCGGAAGGAATTTGGCTCATCAAAATGGAGTTGGATCGGATCAATAGGAAGGTGGCCCAATTAGGAAAAATAAAATTGGGCTTGCCTAATAAAATTTGGGTCTATTGAAATAAAAGTAACTAGCCCAACTTGAAGTTATTATGCTCTTAATATTTGAATTAAGTAATTTAATTAATAAAAAATTATTTCACCAATAATTCCTTATTAGAATTATTTTAATCCGGTAACAATAAAATAAATTTGTTTATTAATCTTCTTCCAATTTCTTCCAAATAAAATCTTGGGGTTAACCCGTTAATCTAAATCGCACTATTAATGAGCCCTTTTTATGTAAAAATTATTGGACCATATAATTATAATAAAAATTCTTACATGGCCCAATTAAAATCATAGAAGTATATAAAATGAATTTTATTTATCAAAATAATGCGATAACAATGTTTTGAAAATTCCTGGGTATTACATCCTCTCCCCCTTATAAAAATTCCGTCCTCGGAATTTAAATCTAAGGTTACTCGAATAACTGAGGGTAATTTGCTCTCATCTTCTCTTCGAGTTCCCACGTGGCTTCTTCCATCGCGTGATTTCTCCAGAGAACTTTAACAGAATGAATAGTTTTATTCCTCAGCTTCTGCTCTTTTCTATCCAGTATTTGAACAGGGATCTCCTCGTACGATAAGTCCCTCTCGACTTGAATTGGTTCATAGGAGATGACATGCTTGTAGTCTGACTTATACGGACGCAACACTGATACATGAAACACGTTGTGGATGTGCTCAAGTTCAGGAGGTAATGCCACCTCGTACGCCACTTCGCCTATTCTCCTTAATATCTCAAAAGGTCCTATGAACCTAGGGCTCAATTTGCCCTTCTTCCCAAAACGGATCTTCCCTTTCCAGGGTGATACCCTTAGAAACACAAAGCTACCAACTTCAAAGTCTCGTTTCTGACGATGTAAGTCGGCATACTTCTTCTGACGATCTTGGGCTGCTACTAACCACTGTCTTATCACCTTAATGATTTCCACGGTTTGCTGTACCAATTCCGGTCCCAACAATCTCCGTTCACCAACTTCATCCCAACACAACGGCGTTCGACACTTCCTTCCATATAGCGCTTCGTACGGTGGCATACCAATGCTATCGTGATAACTATTGTTGTAGGCGAACTCTACTAGTGGCAAAGTGATCGTCCCAGCTGCCACTTAAGTCCATCACGACTGCCCGGAGCATGTCCTCTAGAGTCTGAATTGTTTCGCTCACTCTGACCATTCGTTTGAGGATGGTATGCCGTACTCATTCTTAACTGTGTCCCCAGTCTCTCCTGTAGACTTCTCCAAAAATTTGACGTGAAGCGCGGATCTCTGTCAGACACAATAGATACCGGCACTCCATGTCGTGATACTATCTCCTTTACGTAAAGTTTCGCCAACTGTTCCAATTTGTACCTGATCTTAATCGGTAGAAAGTGGGCAGACTTGGTCAACCGATCTACGATCACCCAGATGGCGTCTAGACCCTTTTTGTGTTGTTGGGAGTCCTACCACAAAATCCATAGTAATGTGCTCCCACTTCCACTCGGGAATCTCTAAGGGTTGCAACAATCCGCTCGGCCATTGGTGCTCAGCCTTGATCCGTTGACAAGTTAAACACCGGCTGACGAACTCTGCAACTTCTCCTTTCAAATGCGGCCACCAATAATGTTGACGAAGATCTTGATACATCTTGGTGCTACCCGGATGTACCGAAAATCTCGTATTATGGACCTCCTGCAAAATCTCTTCCCTTAAGTCTGGTACGTAGGGTATCCAGATCCTTCCCTCGAATCTCAGCAGTCCTGTGCTGTCAACCTTATACTTCAAGGCTTTTCCCTCTGATAACTGTTTCTTAATGTCAATGCATTCCTCGTCAAATTCTTGAGCCTCCTTTATCTTATCCAGTAGAGTCGGGCCTGCCGTTACGGTACACAACTTTTCGTCCGTCTCCATCGGATACTTAACCTCCAGTTCCAGGCGTTCGAAGTCCCGTATCAATTCCTCCTGGACTATCAGCTGCATCAATTTCACCTTGCCTTTTCTACTCAAGGCATCAGCCACTACATTTGCCTTGCCCGGATGGTACAGAATTTCACAGTCGTAGTCCTTGATCAATTCTAACCATCGGCGCTGCCTCATGTTCAGCTCCTTTTGAGTGAAGATATATTTCAGACTTTTATGATCTGTATATATCTCGCACTTCTCCCCGTATAGGTAGTGCCTCCAAATCTTCAAGGCAAAAACTACAGCTGCTAATTCCAAGTCATGAGTCGGGTAACCCTTCTCATAGTCCTTCAGTTGACGCGACGCGTATGCTACGACCTTGCCGTGTTGCATCAGTACACAGCCAAGACCCTTGTGTGATGCATCGCTGTACACTACGAAACCCCCAGTGTTGTCGGGTAAGGTCAACACCGGTACTTGGCTAAGTCTCTTCTTCAACTCCATGAAACTTTCCTCACATTTCTCCGACCAAACGAACTTAACCGTTTTCCTGGTGAGATTGGTTAACGGCGATGCTATCTTTGAAAAATCCTGGATGAATCTCCGATAGTATCCTGCTAATCCCAAGAAACTCCGAATCTCTGTTGGCATCTTCGGTTGTTCCCAGTTAATAACTGCTTCTACCTTGGCTGGGTCCACCGAAACACCATTTTTGTCGATGACATGACCTAGAAACTGTACCCTCTGCAACCAAAATTCACACTTCAAAAATTTTGCGTACAACTTCTCCTTCCTGAGAGCTTCTAATACAATCTTCAAATGTTCAGCATGCTCCTCCTCTGTCCCTGAATACACCAGAATGTCATCAATGAATACGACTACGAACTTGTCCAAGTACTGCTTGAATACTCTGTTCATCATATCCATGAATGCTGCTGGTGCATTCGTCAATCCAAAAGACATTACCAGAAACTCGAAGTGCTCGTAACGAGTTCTGAATGCAGTCTTCGGGATATCTTCTTGCCTCACCTTCAGCTGATGATAGCCTGTTCTTAAGTCGATTTTTGAAAAGTATTTCGCTCCCTTAAGTTGATCAAATAGATCATCAATCCTAGGAAGCGGATACCTATTCTTAATCGTAACTTTGTTCAACTCTCGGTAGTCGATACAAAGTCGCATAGAACCATCTTTCTTCTTTACAAACAGAACTGGCGCTCCCCACGGGGACACGCTCGGTCTGATATAACCCTTGTCTAACAGTTCCTGCAGTTGCACCATCAACTCTTTCATTTCTACAGGTGCCATTCGATACGGCGGCTTCGATATTGGTGCGGTTCCCGGTGCCAAATCAATAATGAACTCGGTTTCCCTATCCGGCGGCAGTCCCAGAAGTTCCTCGGGGAAGACATCGGTGAAATCTCTCACGACTGGTATTTGACCCATTTCATCCCTGACCTGACGAGTATCGACCACATAGGCCAAATAACACTCGCAACCTTTCTTAAGTAATCTCCTTGTTTGCATCATAGTAAGACAACAAGATGGTTTTGGTGATTTGCTGCCGTAAAATACTACCTTCGACTTATTAGGAGTCTTCAGGTGTACACACTTTTCCTTACAATCAACAACTGCTCCGTGGGTTGATAGCCAATCCATTCCCAGGATTACATCAAACTCTCCCAGCCGAATGGGTATCAAATCCACGTTGAGCTTAAATCCTCGCAATTCAACACAACAATTCCTATGAATGTATTCTACGGGGACAATTTCTTTGTTTGCTACTTCTACGTTCATAGGGTGTTCTAACTTTTCACAAGGTAACTTTAATTGACTAGCAAATTCTTCGGAAACGAAAGAGCAAGTAGCACCCGAATCAAATAACACATATGCATTTATATCATTGATTGGGATGATACCTGACACCACGTCCTTGGATTCCATTGCATCCTGGATAGTCATGTTGAACGTTGCGGGCTGTAGGCCTGTTAGCTTGACTGGCTGGTGCCCCATAGCTCAGCCGGTTATTGTTCCCGCTGTTGTTGTTCCTGTTGCCACTCCCGGCGTCACCCTTCTTCTTCGGACAATCCCTCATTTGGTGGTCGGGTGCTCCACATGAAAAACATCCCCCCTTTGGCTTATTCTGACATTGGGGAGCCATGTGCCCCGGTTGCCCACACCGGTAACAAACACTCTTTCCCTTCATGCATTCTCCCATGTGGTTCTTGCCACAATTACTGCACCTGCCTGGCTTCTTCGCCTCCCCTCCAGACTGGTTTTCTCCGGGTTTATTACTCCCGAGTGACTGGCTTTCATTCCATTTGCGCTTATTAGGGTTGCTGCCCCCGCTGCTTCCTGACTTCTGGCCTTCATAACCCTTCTTCTTCTCCTGATTATACTTAGCCAGGGCCTCACTGCCACCCTCCGCAATGAGTGCCCTCTCCATCAACTCTGCAAATGTCTTGATTTTTAGTACCGCAACCGAACGGTATAACCATGGTTTCAACCCTTGCTCAAACCTACGAGCTTTCCTTTCCTCGGTGCTAACCTGGTGAGTTGCAAACCGTGCCAACTCATTGAACTTAGCTGCGTACTCCGCCACAGACATGTTTCCTTGTTTTAGTTCCAGGAACTTGATCTCCATCTCTTGCTTTATGCTCTCTGGAAAGTAATTTTCCAAGAACATTTCCTTAAAACGATCCCAAGCGACAGTGCCTTCTTCCACTCGGCCTCTGTTGGCCTTCCACCAGTAGTTTACCTCGCCTTTTAACATGAAGGTAGCAAAACTTGTTTTCTGTTCCTCTGCCACCCGTGCTACCTCAAAGACCTTCTCTATCTCTTCTATCCAGGTCTGCGCTTCGATTGGGTTAAGAGTTCCCTTGAACTCAAGTGGTCCGACCAATTTGAAATCCTTGAAATTTGCCAGATGATGCACTGGCTCGGCTGCTGCTTGGGCCCCTCCCTGTGGCGGCCTTGATTGCATGGCTTCTGCCAGCATTTCGGCGAACATCCTCATTGGGTTGGATTGATTTCCAACTTCGCTCTCTGATTCCTCAACTCGTTGGTTACGTGGCCTTCCTCTCGGCATGATCTGAATAAGGAATTTGATGACTTTTACCTATAGATTTACATTTCGCACGACATGTCATTAAAATTAGTAATCAAGGGCAAAATATCTATCAACACATTTGATTTAAGTGAAACATTTACATTTATATTCATATACCACTGTTTTGTTACAAGACTAAACATGTGGCATACTGCTATAAATGCGCCACTGTGTGCCCTATCCATCAATAACCTTTCCCCCTAGACAAAAGTGGGGAATCCTAATCTTTCATCCCTAAAGATCACAAAAGTTGGGGTTTAACTGCTACCCCAAGTCTAAATACAATATAAAGTTTCACAAATCACACATGAATACGTCCCTAATATAACAAAAAGTGGGACTGACTATACTAAAGAAATCAACTGCTCCATCAAATCACTGCTCATCACGACAGATCCGAGCCTGCTGACCAGAGAATGCTCCATCCCCGACCCTGCGACGAACAGAGCGACTGGACTCCCCTACCTCAGTCCGGGATCTCCTGTAGGCTGCATCTAGGGCATGGCCTAGGGTCTCTATCCTCACAGATCTGGCCTCCAGCTGGTCCTCTAGCTGATCAACCCTCCTGGCCTCCCTGGCCCAGGCCTCCCTGACGCGCATCCTCGCAGCCACCTCCAGTCCAGCCTCGAACCTCATAGCCTCCTGTTTCGCCCTCAGGTGGGCGATTTATAAATCCCTCTGCTCCAGTCTCTCCCTCAACTCAGCGTTTCGGGCCACTAACTGATGTAGCAGTGGTCCGACCTGCTGTGCTGAGGACTCGTAGCCCTGCAGCTGTACCTTAGCCACCCCTAAGTCATGCTCGAGCTGGTAGGCCAGGTCTCTGTACTGGTCCTCCATAAACTGATGGGTCTGGTTTTGCTCCTCCAAATGAGCAATCCGAGCCTCCAGCTCCTCATTTCTGTCAGTCAACCCCTCGATAATATCATCGGCAGTGGACCCCATGCCATCAACATCAGCAGGTGGCTCCTCCCCCTCGGTCTCGGGGTCCTCCTCCTCAGCCTCCGGATCCTGACTGCCCGACCTCATAACCCCTCCTACTACCGGCTCTGGTAGCTCCCTAAGGTAGTCCTCCTCCGGCTCGGACTCCTCCTGTAAAAATCCTGGGGCAGTAGGAGCATAGCCCACCAGCTGTTCCGAAACTACTGGTATGTCTGTAAATATCTCCTCCTCCTCACGGGCTCCACTGGTCTCCCCTACAGCAGCCATCCTACAAACACACAAAAACTAACATTAGTACAGCAATAAAATATATTCATTGAAGAAATGAAGTTATATTTCATTGGGTACTACTCGACTCGATGAATTCCCCAATTCATCAAAACCACATATGATAAATCTCCTCGATTTATCTCCTAATGCTCGATACGAGTTTGCTATGAAAGTTATAACCTAGGTTTCGCGATCCTAAAGTTTATAACCTACAGCTTTGATACCAACCTGTGACGCCCCCAAATTCGGGTCTCCAAATACCCGGATCCGGTCATCACGATCCAACATAAACATCCACCTATAACAACATATGGTATCTAGAATGCGGAATAAAATAAATATACGTTGTTCATTACAAGGTGTTACTAGTCCCAGAATACAAATAACCTTAAACACATACACAATCCATACCCTAATAGCTATCAGGGATTAAATTACATTACAGAAGTCAACTACACATAATTTTATTTTCTGCTACATGAAGTCTATCACTTCATCTTTGCCTTTCCTTTGTTCTTCCCTGACGTCTCGGGTTTAGCTGCAATGAGATCATGATATAGCAAGAATGAGCAACGAGTTTGCCCAGCAAGTTTAAAGTATGACAATAAGGATATATCATGATGAAGGGATATTAAGGAATTTCAACATTAGAAAAAAAATCAGAAGCAAGAACAATAATTGCTTTTAGAACAATTGATAGTCAAATAGACTTTGAACGATAACTTCCAAAGGAGTCAATAGCTGGTTGACCCTCTGGTTACTGGCTACAGAATAACGTACTTGAGGGGATCAGCCTCGCGTACCCTATGTATATGCATAACATTTAATTCTGCTATTTGTACCTTATATACGGTACTTGGGGTACTCCCCTATAAATAAAGGGGTGTTCATACAGTCTAAGAATCCTTACCATTGATTGGTTCAGATAGCTTTTATAAATTCTCACATATTTGTCTGACCGAACAAGGGTTCAGACTTAACCATGAATGGTTTATAAATTCCTGAATTTAAATATACGAATCTCAAATGCACGAGTGCGAATGTCAATAAATATACAGATGTGGAATAATTTAGAAAGTAATTAGACCACTTAAGGCATGCTTGGAGATAAAAACTCAAGCTTAAAGAATAACTTGCAACAGTATGTATATATATACCTTCTTGCACGAATTAAAAAAATAGTGCATAAGGCTTAGAAATTTGCTCAATGTAAAAGTTGAGTAAAGAAGAACTTGCAATAATGTAAGAAGTTTAGGGTTAGGAACTTACCTGCTTGCTCAGCTACAGATAAATTCTAGCTTTAATTAACTGATCTCGAGTGACCTATCATTGGATAAAGTTGGCTTATCAATTATTATGACATGATTGTATCTTGGCACGCTTTACTATACCATTTACTTAGCAATTAAATAATTCATCATCTATATTTAATTACAATTTAACATTAGTTAAACGAAAATTTATTAATGACCTTTAGCTATTATTTAAACAGATAATAATTAATCAGGGTCACTTATCATTTGAATACTCCAATTATTAACTTTAATTGTCTCCAGGTATGGTTTAACAATCCTTATTTATCATTTATAAAATAAATTTATTTCGGTTTAAAGATAACGGAAAACCATTGATCAATTATTTAGTTGATTTACTCTTAGTAATTATTATACTTGTTCTTTATTCAACATTAATTAATGTATAAATTTACACACACTTAATTATTATTTAATATTAATAATCGCTAAGTGTTTATTATCTTTATTTATTAAGGCCCAAAAATAATTAACTTATTAATCTCCCTCATACTTAATCATTATTTCATTGATGATCAAGTACTTACCATCCTTATTATTTCGTAACTTCATTCATACTTAATTATTATTATTATTAAATAATAATTAAATACTTAGTACCTTTATTTATTATTTATTAATAATAAATAATTATTTTATTAACTTTATTCATATTTAATTATTATTATTATTAAATAATAATTGAATATTTATTATCTTTATTTATTATTTATTGACAAATAATAATTAATTAATTAATTTATTAATCTTATTATTCAATATTAGTCAAATAATAACTACTTGTTTATTAACTTTATTAGATCAAATAATCATCAAAAGTTAAGCCAATAATAGTCACTTGATTATTGTTAGATACTGGTGGTATAACAATACTCATGTTCGAAGCTTGTAAAACGCCCTCATCAAGGCTTATATCACAGTTCTGGTATAATAACTTAGCGTGTCAACCAACAACAACACATTTTATCGTACCAGACAATGAATTCCTGCGGTTTATTCAGGCTAACTAAAACTATTATCCCACACAATAGACAAACATTCCAAACAGATTCAATGACCATACTGGTTCTCAGTTAAAATGGATATCTATACATACCACTAGTTTTTCAGTATCGATCTAAGCTACAGAATTCTAGGGTCCTTTAATTTACAGAGACCCAATAATCATCCCCAATACAGATGATATACAACTACACAGTGATATAAACCAACACAGAGAATCTATATTTCCTAATACCATTGATATTACAATACCATATTTCTAAATTAAGATAACCCTACACAATCCAATACAATTCCAAACAAATGTATAGTATGAATTAATACTATCATCTGTTAGAACCTTTAAGGTTCACCAATTTCCCAACAAAAGAACTAGCACAGTACAATACAGTACAAGCACTACTCAATCCAAATACAATGTATAACCTATTAAATCAGGGAAGGAAAAATTAAAATGACAAACTCAGCTGCTCACTAAGGTACCTTGCTATTGATCGTACTGCGATTTTTCTCCTCCTACCGAAATAAGTGACGAAGCCTTGGGACATTTACAGTAGCTCTCCTCCCCTGCTACCTCTCTATCGATTTCTCTCTCTATTTCTAACTTGGAACCCTAACTTCTAATTGGGAACTCACAACCAAGGAAAGTCGGTAGCCTTGGGGGTTTAATTTATAGGGGAAATCTTTACCCAAAATGGCTGGGTATTACCCCAATCAGTTCTTCAAGGACCGTCGGTAGGAGAGAGTAGCTATCAATGGGTTGTCTGCGTCAAGCCCATCTAGTTCCAGCGTGACTTGCCGGTAGCGCCTCGAGCCGCGTAATCCCGCCGGTCAAATCGCCGAACGTCAAAACCCTTGGTCCGACCGGTGAGTGCTCGGTCACCCAAGCCCTTGCACGATCAATCCGCCTCGAACTCTGAACATCCTCCGGTCGCTGAGGTTCCCTTCCAGTGCGAGCCGCCGGTCGTTCTCCCCTGTCACGCCCAATCCCTCAGCCTTCACCCGTCCATTCGATTGACTGAGAGTTTGTTTTCTTCGCTCAGCTATCCTAGATTGACCCACTGATTTTCCCCAATTCCATTTAGGAATAAAACCAGCCTGACCGGAAGGAATTGGGCTCATCAAAATGGAGTTGGATCGGATCAATAGGAAGGTGGCCCAATTAGGAAAAATAAAATTGGGCTTACCTAATAAAATTTGGGTCTATTGAAATAAAAGTAACTAGCCCAACTTGAAGTTATTGTGCTCTTAATATTTGAATTAAGTAATTTAATTAATAAAAATTTATTTCACCAATAATTCCTTATTAGAATTATTTTAATCCGGTAACAATAAAATTAATTTGTTTATTAATCTTCTTCCAATTTCTTCCAAATAAAATCTTGGGGTTAACCCGTTAATCTAAATCGCACTATTAATGAGCCCTTTTTATGTAAAAATTATTGGACCATATAAATATAATAAAAATTCTTACATGGCCCAATTAAAATCATAGAAGTATATAAAATGAATTTTATTTATCAAAATAATGCGATACAATGTTTTGAAAATTCCTGGGTATTACATTGAGAATTAATTAATAGAAGTACTCTCTCATGAATTCCTAATTAGATTAGGAGTTTTGTGACACCCCCAAATTCGGGTCTCAAAATACCCGGATTCGGTCATCACGATCCAATACAAACATTCACCTCCAACAACATACAATAACTAAATGCGGAATATAACGAACATATGTTGTTCATTCAAAAGGTGTTACTAGTCCCAAGATACGATAACCTTAATACATAACACAAAACATACCCTAAATGGTAATCAGGGTTCAAATTACATTAATAGCAAATTAAACTAAGCATAAAATAAGCCAGCTACGTGAAGCCTATCACTTCATCTTTTCTTTACCCTTGCCCTTCCCTGAAGTCTCGGGTTTAACTGCAATGAAAGTCATGATATAGCAAGGATGAGCAACGAGTTTGCTCAGCAAGTTTAAACTATGACAATAAAGGATATATCATGATGAATGGAATATAGAAAAAAAAAGAATTCAACAATATAAATATCAGAAGCAAGAACGATTATTGCTTTTAGAACAATTGATGGTCAAGTAGACTCTGAACAATAACTTCCAAAGGAGTCAATAGCTAGTTGACCCTCTGGTTACTGGCTACAGAATAAGTACTTGAGGAGATCAGCCTCGCGTACGCTATGTGTATGCATAACATTTAACTCTACTATTTGTACCTTATATACGGTACTTGGGGTATTCCCCTATAATAAAAGGGGTGTCCATTTAGTCTAAGAATCCTTACCATCGATTGGTTCAGATAGCTTTTATAAATTCTCACATACTTGCCTGACCGAACAAGGGTTCAGACTTAACCATGAATAGTTCACAAATTTCTGAACTTAAATAAATATACGAATTCAAATGCACGAGTGCGAATGTCAATAAATACATAGATGTGGAATAATTTTAAAAGTAATTAGACCACTTAAGGCATGCTTGGAGATAAGATTCAAGCTTAAAGAATAACTTGCAATAATATATATACCTTTTTGCACGAATTAAAAATAATGCATAAGGTTTAGAAACTTGCTCAATGTAAAAGTTGAGTAAGATAGAACTTGCATTCAATATACTGAAAGAATGAAGTTAGGGAACTTGCCTGTCTGCTCAGTTACAAGTAATGCTAGCTTTAACTAATTGGCCTTGAAGAACCTAACATTGATAACGTCGATCTACCAATTAGTACTACGTAATTGTATATCGATACGCTTACTTATGCTATTTATTTAACTATTAAGCAAATCACATAGCACACATAAGTTAATAAACTATCGTAAATCCTATAAGACACTTAATATTATCAATCCTGATAATATTTAATTCACCTCTTGGTATTATTAGTCCACTAATAACACTTTTATTCGTTTACTAATGTTATTAACATCTTAATAATATTTTAATCATTCAATAATACTTTGATCTAATATTATTAATCTCTTAATAATATTTTAATTCTCATATCATTAATAATATTTTAATCTAATATTATTAGTCATTTTAATAACATCTTAATCATTTATTAATGCTTAAAACAAATATTATTACCCATTCAATAATATTTCCATGAAGTTTTAACCTTAATATTTCTTTGTTTACTAAAAAATATCGAATTCTTATATTACAAATATCATAGTAATATTTTAATAAGTTATTAGGCGAATAAACAATTTATTCTAATTGTTTTACCCTTTATTAAACAACTCCTTTACTACCCATAAAAGGTCATAAATATTATTTCTCATTAAATATTACCAA
Source organism: Aralia elata (assembly GCA_034770075.1). NCBI lineage: Eukaryota > Viridiplantae > Streptophyta > Magnoliopsida > Apiales > Araliaceae > Aralia > Aralia elata. The sequence goes on from CM068382.1 coordinate 43,691,870, forward strand.
AATACCCCTCAATAGTTAGAATATATAATATTAGGAGTATCCAAGCTTAAAAATCACATTTTCCTTATTTATGACATCATTTAACCATTTATTTTATTTTAACCATAACTATAACATTATTATGAAAAATAGCAAATAGGCTCTGAAAATTATTATCCTCTGGATCTGGATAGTATATGATCCAACAATGATCCACCAATTTTCCTTGAATTTTAGAAAGTGATTTACTATATTTAAAGTACCCAAAACCTCTGAATCTTGTTACATTTTTCATAAATCGAATTTTGCTCAGAAAATTCTGATATTTTCAGGGTACACTCTCATAATATACATAAACGTACTGTAAACATTTCATATGTTTTCAAGGTATACACAGTGAGAAATCTGGGTATAAATATTTAGGAGTCCTTTACGGTAAAAGCCATTACACAAAAACTGCACATCGAAACATGTTCGTTCTTTTTCCTACTTGTAGATAACTTCTTAAGGTACCTCTGTGATTTTTCCCAGATTTGTAAAAGATCTATAACTGGCCAAAACAACCTTTGGAAAAACGAGGACAGCAAGCTTTTAGGGTTTTAAAGCTTTAAGTTTTATAGCTGGACTGTTTTGGGAAAATAGCCCCCAAGGCTTCAAAAATTATTGGATTTGTGTTCTACCACTTGGGTTTACTAGCTAACTCATGTATCTAGCACCCTCCTTCGACGGATCACAAATCCAAGTTGTAGATCTCAAGTTATGGGTGATCCAAGTGAAGAAAAGCTAAGGTTTTTACCCTTTAAGAACATAAGTTCCTTTTCTTCCTTTGAATCTCCATTCTAACACTCAAGAGGATTAGATCTATACATAAAGTATGAATATCTAATGATTCTTGAACTATGCTAATCTCACTCTCTTTTTCTCTCTAAGCTCTCACTTTGTGTTCTTGCTTGGGAGAAATGAAAGAAGGAGATGAAAAGAAGAAATGAACTTGAAATGAAATGAAAGGATAGAATACTTGCAAGTATAATGCTAAATTAGAATTCATGCTATTATCCCCCACATCTTTCTTACCCATTGGATATAAGAGTTCACCTTATCCCTTCCATTTAGCCTTAATCTTATCTTTAAGTGTGCTAATTAGATTTTCCACCAATGGGAGCTTGACAACCTTGTCCTTTGTGTAAGAGTTACCAAATAAAGCAAGTTGATTGACATAATTTCATGCCTTAAAAGGCTTAATAGGGTTTAATAGGTAATAAACATAGTTTAACAATTTTAATATGTATCACCCTAATTGTTTATTTAGGGTTTCTATTTCCAATCTTATGGAATTTAATTACTTACACATATCTCTTTAACTTGTAACCTAATTAGGCTAATAAAATTCAAATCTATTTAATGCAATATTGAGTCATTTAATTTAACCCAATGATTGATTAATTAATTTGTCACACTATTAATTACTACACCCATGATCAAATAAATAATTGGTCTTAGTTCCTTAATTAAATAAGCTAATCAATTAGAAATTGATTACTAATTGAACTATTAAATTTTATTATTCAATGTGACAATATTCTCATTAATTAATACTTTTATTAATTAATTTACTCAATTCAATATACTAAGTATATTCAATTTACTTGCATGATTAATTAGTAACTACTTTATCAATTTAATTGATATTAAACCTTAAGGCTTGTTCACTAATTTAACTATACTATTAGTGACCCCCTTTACTCAACTTAAAACAATTCATCACCTAGTCATGTAGGCTACCAATGCACACAAAAGGTTCAAATAAGCACACAAACTAACTCATTAAAATTTTAATTTATATATTTAATTAATAATGACGTTTAAAATTCACGGGCACTACAAGTTTAATTTAATTAAAGGAGTTTAATTAGAATAGAAACCCTAATCCTAAATAGTTTAGGGAAGGGTTTTCCTACATCTATAAATAAGAGAAGTCTTATCATAGATTAGTATTACACACTCTTGCATAAGAATTTTAGAGAGTACTTCCAATTTCTATAGAGATAGAAACTAGAGTTTTGCCAAACACCCATCTTCTTGAACAAGTATTATTCCTTGGTGGATCACCTCTAGATGCCAAACACTTGAGTGGCTAACGTTGATCAAAGGAAGGAATTTAATCGGTGGAATTCAAGGAGAACGTGAAGGAATTGGAGGTGAACTTGTACCTGAGGAAGCTAGAATTCTATAAGGGTATAATTCTTATTCTCCATCTCTTTCGTTTAATTAATAATTGTGCATAAAAAAAGATCATGGTGATGGTTTGTATAAAATTTTAAAATCTGATTTTATCGCGCTTCCGCTTTATTTATGTAATTTGATTGTATGTTCGCGTTATACAAACCTAACAGTGGTATCAAGAGCCAAACTTTATGCGAATTATTAATTGTTTTGATTTTGTATATACATTGATATATGTGTTTAGAACAATTTAATTGGGCATAACTGTTTGTGTAAAATTATTTTATTTTTTTATTAATTTTTTTTTAAAAAAAATGGTCAAAGTCAACGGTCAAACGTTGACTGGTCAACTGATGACGTGGCATTGACTACTGATGTGGCACATGCTGCTGATGTGGCGCTAACTGGTCAACTGCTGACTGCTGATGTGGCGCTGACTGGTCAACTATTGACTACTGACGTGGCGCTAACTGGTCAACCTTTAAAAATGAAATAATTAATTTGGGGCTAGATGGTTTTGAACCCTTGACCTATTGGTCATCTATTAGAAGCCTTACCATTAAATCACTTTTGATTAAGAATCAAAATGTTTAATATTTAAACTATATAATTCTGGATTTGAAGTTTGACTTAAAGGCTTGTTTGATTATTTCTTTTTACAGGTTTATGATCAGGATTGACCTCATTTTTTTTTATAAATTAAAATAAAGGAGTTTATTTTGATTTGGAATTTGATTAAAAATTAAAGGAGTTTATTTTTATTCAAAAAAAAATTGGATAAATTAAAATAAAGAAGTTTATTTTGATTTGGAATTTGATTAAAAATAAAAGAGTTTATTTTTATTCAAAATTGGATAAATTAAAATAAAAGAGTTTATTTTGATTTAAATATGATTAAAATAAAGAATTTTATTTTAATTGGAATTGAATTTCATGATAACTAATTAGAGTTGGAATTGGATTCCATGATAACTAATTAGAGTTGAAATTGGATTTTATACTAACTAATATTGCCCATTAAATGATATCAATTCATATATGGAATTGTTTTATTATTCATGAGATGAATATTATTTATTGATGCACATGGAGATATGTATGATAATAAATAGTGATTGATTTTGGACTATTGATCAATGAGTGATTGAATTTATTTTATAGGATGCTTGAATGAATGAGTTTTTATAAATAGGGTCTGCATACCTCGTCTTCTCTAGTTTTTTCTTGATGTAAATTCTATCTTCCTCCTATGTACTTCCCCTTAACTGCTGATCAAGGTTTTTATTTATTTTAAATAGTTTATGTAATAAGACTAGTTAGAATTAATTTTGAAGAATTAGAGACAAATGAGTAAGGAGCGCTTGAAGACCCGTTTGTAATGGAGCCCGGGTTTAAATGTAATAGTTATATTTAAATTTAATTCTTGCACCCTAGGTTTGACCTTTTGGTTCACTTGGTGACTCTAGTGAACCAAACTAGAATAAAAATCTATAATCAATCCGAGTAGAATATAGTATTCTATATGTGCATGCTTACCATATATATATATATATATATATATATTATCCAACATGCTTCACATGTCAAATAATATGACGCGTATTTTATATATATATGTGCATGCGCGCTAAACAAGATGAGACTATTAATAATAAAACCCTCAAAGAAATTATATTAAGTCCTAAGCGTTCAAAGATATTTGGAATATCGAACGTCGTCTTCTAGCATGGTAAAGCAATAGAGTATTAAATATTTAATATGAGTTTGTTGTGTCACCACAAGGCAAATATTAAATATTTAAGATATTGCATTATCACATTTGATGCTTATTAAGGAATTGAACATTACTGTTTTGTTGTGTCACCACAAGGACGGTATTTTTCTCTTCACATATATGGAAGTGCTAGGTTGGACTTAACTTGGATAATTTTGATTCAGATGTGTCACCACTTGATCAAAATAATCTAAGAGGCAAAATACAAGGAGTTACAAAGTGATGTAATTGACAATAGTTGTCTACCTATTTATTTATATATCGTTTGTTGTGTCACCACAAGGCTATATACATTTAAAATGGGATCCTTATTCTCACTAGCAGATCTTTAATTAGATTTGTCGTGCTATATAATGAGGATAATATAGTTTGATGAAAAAGTGAGAGATACCAATTTAAAAATAAAGACCTAATTTATTTTGGTAATTAATTAAGAAATAAATGTATGTTAAAATGTTGTTAAATTACAAATTCATTTACAGAATTTTACAATGTCTAATTTACTATCACTGCGGAGCATATTAGATGCTAATTAACCGGACCAAATTAAAAGAACTGGTTAAAGAATTTGAGAATAGTTCTCAAGGCTGAAAAGCTATCTTATGTCCTTAATATGCCTATCCCTGCAATAGTTGCAGACAATGTCTCTGAGGAAGAGATTGCTACTTTTAGAAAGTAGCAAGATGATGCACAGTTGGCTCAATGCATCATGCTCGCATCCATTAGTAACGAGCTTCAACGTCAACATGAAACTATGGATGCTCCTACTGTACTCCAGCACCTTCAAGAAGTTGAATGGTGAGGAAAGTAGGACTATTAGATATCAGATATCTAAGGAGCTTTTTCGATCTAAAATGACCGATGGCTGTGACACCCCCAAATCCAGGTACTTAATTCCCACTGATTTGGTGTTCACTATAACATACATTCAAAACTAACTACCCAATAAAATAACAATTAAATAAACTTAAAGAAATATCTTCCCAAAATGGGTTACATCACCAAACTATTAAACATTTAAATCCCAGGTTATCTAAACCTTAATACATCAAATGCGGAATAAAACATAATTTAAAACAAGTATTGTTACAAATAATCATCAAGTAAATAGCATGTCGCTAGCTATTTATGCATCTTGCCCTTGCCTTTGCTCGTGGACGGCTCGTCCGACTTCTCAGTCTTAGCTGCAATGATTAGTGCAAGAGTGAGCAAACAATTGCTCACAAGTACGATAACAATAATATTCAAATGAAATGGATTTCAACTGAGGAATAATAATTTTCTGAATCTCAGTCCATAAATGATTAAAATTTAAAAGCTCGTTTGAATGCTTGATTCAAGGAAAAATAGGTTTCGAGATTTAGAAATTATATCTGAGGGTCACAAGACCTCGAACTATGTCCTAGGTTGACAAGTATTTCTACTGTAACCTTTAACAGTCATATAGACTATGGACCAACATCTCGTACTCAGGGGGATCAGCCCTTTATACAATGTATGTGCACAAACATTTTAACGCTGTCGCGTAAATAATCCCCTATATTAGGGTTGTTAATCTCAGTTTATCGTCTGAATCCATACCAAAAGGAAATTGGCTTGGAATAAGTATAGAAAACATTCTAAGTCTTTGAAACGCTCATCAACTAAGGACTAGCTGAATCAATAAGGGTTTGCTAGTCTAATTCATCAATAGAGTTTGTTCAATAGAAACTATACTCGAAGTTTGAAAAATAAACAATGATTGGAATAAAGCTTAAGTATATAATCATGATAGTAACCTTGCTTGAATATCAATAAGCTAAGGTCGATAAGCTCACTCAATATAAATGAACTTGCATTGAATAATTTAACAAGTTAAAGGAAAGAACAACTTGCTCAACATAAAAGTAATAAATTGAGATAAGGAACTTGCCTCAAGCGTAGATTACAAATTTAAGTAATTCACGATCCTTAAACAACCTAAACATTTAATTGTAAAATGGTAATATAATTAGTCACAAGGTTAAAAGCATTCTAAGCTTGCTCTTTTATCATAACATCTCATTTAGCATACCATAGACAACAAGTACTAGTTAGCAACCATCTTGGAAATTCTTTAGTCATTTAATACGTTAATATAAGTTTAATTATGCATCATAACTTTCAAGAAAAGAAAACAAAATAATTAATTTTTTTTTCTTTAACAGTAGTGATTCTCGCTGGGGCGAGAAAAAGCTTAAGAAAATTGTCGCCGGGGCGAAGTAATGCTTAACAAATTTGTCGCCGGGGCGACGCTGTCGCCGGGGCGAAGAAATCAGTTCATTTCTCTCGCCGGGGCGAGAGACTTGACTGTCGTCTTCCCCAGCTCGCGAACCAGTGAAAACTTAGGCCAATTTGGCCAAATTTTCTGAATTCTACCATCCAGAAAACAAATTAAATATACCCAGACATCAAATATGCTAGAAAACAAATACCCAACATGTTTTTAACTAATTTAACCATTATAAAACACATAATCAACCAATTTAAAACCAAAAATCCTCTGTTAAAACCAAATATTCATGTTTTAGCTATTTTAATAAAATTAACCACTGTAAACTCATCTTTCAATCATTTTAATCCATTCAAATTACATTCTTTTCATTTTTCATCGTATTAACACAATCAAAAGCCCATTCACCAATTAATAATCTAATTGAACATCAATTATCAAATATATATACCATACATGAAATAAGACTCTGTAAAAACAAAGACTTCACTCTAAATCATGTTTTCATGAATTAACACATCTAAATTAATTATTAATCAACATATAATCATCTAACACATGATTACTACCAATTACAACAACTATAATCAAATAATTCATATACTCTAGCAATTGAATTTACATACAGTAACTAAAATTATATGCAGTAGAATAAAACCAAGAGGAAAAAGGAATTATACCTTCAATTGTTGTAAGAACTTGGTGAATTCTTTTAAAATTATAAGCTCTTTCTCAATTCTCTCTTCTCCACTCTCAAATTCTCAAGCTCTGCTCTCTCTTTTCTCTCAAACTCTGATGTTCTTCTTCTTTCTTTTCTTTCTTAACTGACGTAGTTTTAAAAAAAATATAAACTGATAACTTTAATAAACAAATAAAAACTGATAATTAATATAATAACGTATGATATAATATCTATCAGTTAAAAATTTCAAAAGCCTCTAAGGCTTGTTTGGCAAATACTAAATAAATTAATCCATTATTTTAACTAAAGATCTTAAGACCTTGTTTGGTAAAACATAAATAAAATAACTCATTATTCCCAAACAAAGATCATAGGGCCTTGTTTGGTAAAACTGAATTTAAACACTTTCTCATTTATTTTAATAAACCAATATAACATATAGTTTAAAATTTCACACTTCTAATTTAATTGAACTTATTATTAAATAAATTCAATTAAACCTTATCAACTCAAATAATAATTTCATTTAACAAATAACAATAATACCAAATAAATTCTCTTATTCAAATAAATTATTTATTCAAATAAATCTCTTCATCATCTAATTTAATCATTAAATTAAATTAGAATAAACATAACAAATCACATTCAAATAACATTTAACATTATTAAGCTTAACATATACCCATTTCACAAAAACTTAATAAATTATTTATTAAGCTCAATAAATTAATAAAAATATTTATATAACTCAATAAATATTTTTATTCAATTACAAAAATTGCATTTGTTACATCTTTCCCTCCTTAAAAGGATTCTGTCCCCAGAATCACAACGCAATTAAATCATCCGTTACATTCTCCCCTCCTTACAAAGATTCTGTCCCCAGAATCGCAATACAAAAATTAAACAAATAATTGAGGGTAATTCTGCATCATTTGCTCTTCGAGTTCCCACGTTGCTTCTTCAGCACTGCGGTTCCTCCAGATTACCTTAACAGAATGTATCACTTTATTTCTAAGTACTTGCTCCTTCCTGTCCACTATCTGAACAGGTATCTCTTCGTAAGACAAATCTTTCTCGAATTGTAGCGGTTCATACTCTATGACATATTTATAATCGGGCTTATACGGTCGTAGCACTGATATGTGAAAGACATTGTGAATGTGGCCTAACTCAGGAGGTAAAGCTACCTCATAAGCTACCTCTCCCACCCGTTTCAACACTTCAAAGGGTCCAATAAACCGCGGACTGAGTTTACCCTTTTTACCAAATCTGATTTTCCCTTTCCAGGGAGATACTTTGAGAAACACAAAACTGCCGACTTCAAATTCGCGATTTTGTCGGTGTTGATCAGCATACTTCTTCTGTCTGTCTTGAGCGGCTATCAGTCTGGTTCTTATCACCTTGACAATTTCAGCAGTTTGTTGTACCAACTCGGGTCCCAATAGTCGTCGTTCACCAACCTCATCCCAGCATAATGGAGTTCTGCATTTCCTTCCGTATAATGCTTCGTAGGGCGGCATGCCGATACTCGTGTGATGACTATTGTTATAGGCAAATTCGACCAGAGGTAAATGATCATCCCAGTTGCCTTTTAAATCCATAACGCACGCCCGAAGCATATCCTCTAACGTTTGAATTGCTCTTTCGCTCTGGCCATCGGTTTGAGGATGATAAGCTGTACTCATTCTCAACTGCGTTCCCAAATAAGCTTGCAAACTCCTCCAAAATTTTGATGTAAATCGTGGATCTCGATCTGATACTATTGATACTGGAACTCCGTGCCTTGAGATAATCTCTTTGACGTATAATTTCGCCAACTGATCCAAAGTGAATCGGATTTTGATCGGCAAGAAATGCGCTGATTTCGTCAATCTGTCAACTATAACCCATATCGCGTCATATCCCTTCTGAGTAGTTGGAAGCCCTACCACAAAATCCATTGTGATATTCCCACTTCCATTCTAGTATCTCCAAGGACTGTAACAAACCACTTGGTCGTTGATGCTCCGCTTTGACTTTCTGACAAGTAAGACATTTCGCAACACATTCAGCAACCTCTCTTTTCATGTTTGGCCACCAAAAATGTTGTCGAAGATTCTGGTACATCTTTGTGCTTCCCGGGTGAACCGAAAATCGTGAACTGTGAGCTTCGTTCAAAATCTCCTCTCTGATTGTCAATACCGACGGTACCCAAATTCTGCCTTCAAATCTCAGCAACCCTTCGTTATCGATTTTGTATTTAAGCTCTTCACCTTCAAGCACTCTTTGCCGAATCTTATCACATTCCTCATCGTGAAGTTGCGCTTCCTTGACTTTTTCTACCAAAGTTGATTGAGTTTCTATCTGGAATAATTTTTCATTAGGCTCTGCCAGATTTTTCACCTCTAACTCCAATTTAGCCATTTCCGCTACGAGCTTCTCCTGAGCAGTTAACAAAAATAGTTTCTCTCGACCTTTTCTACTCAAAGCGTCAGCAACCACATTAGCCTTTCCCGGATGGTATAGAATTTCACAATCATAGTCTTTGATCAATTCTATCCATCTTCTCTGCCGCATATTCAAATCCTTCTGCGTGAAAATATACTTCAGACTTTTATGGTCCGTATATATTTCACACTTCTCCCCATAGAGATAGTGCTTCCAAATTTTTAAAGCAAACACCACGGCTGCTAACTCCAAATCATGGGTCGGATACCCTTTTTCATAATCTTTTAGTTGGCGCGATGCATATGCAATAACCTTACCATTCTGCATCAACACACAACCAAGTCCTTTATGTGATGCGTCACTGTACACCACAAAATTTCCTGTATCATCTGGTAAAGACAACATAGGTGCCGAACTTAGTCTCTTCTTTAGTTCTTGGAAACTCTCTTCGCACTTCTCCGTCCAAACAAACTTCACTGATTTCCTTGTTAAATTCGTCAACGGAGTGGCGATCCTAGAAAAATCTTGAATAAAACGCCTGTAGTATCCTGCCAAACCCAAGAAACTCCTTACTTCTGACGGTGTCTTCGGTTGATCCCAGTTCATCACAGCTTCCACTTTCGCTGGATCCACCGAAATCCCGTCTTTATCAATCACATGTCCAAGAAATTGAACACACTCCAACCAAAATTCACACTTCGAAAATTTTGCATATAATTTCTCCTTCCTTAACGCCTCCAACGTCACCCTCAAATGCTCCACGTGTTCTTCTTGAGTTTTGGAGTAAACCAAAATGTCGTCTATGAATACCACCACAAACTTATCTAAAAATGGTTTGAACACCCTATTCATTAAATCCATGAATGCTGTAGGCGCATTCGTTAAACCAAATGACATAACCAAAAACTCATAGTGACCATATCTTGTTCGAAACGCCGTCTTTGGTATGTCCTCTTTTCTCACCTTCAACTGATGGTATCCACTTCGTAAATCTATCTTCGAAAAATATCTTGCTCCCTTCAGTTGGTCAAACAGGTCATCGATTCTTGGCAATGGATACTTGTTTTTAATCGTGACCTTGTTCAACTCTCTATAATCAATGCAAAGACGCATTGACCCATCATTCTTCTTAACAAACAATATCGGCGCTCCCCACGGTGAAACACTCGGTTGAATATACTTCTTATCTAGCACCTCTTGCAGCTGCACCATCAACTCCTTCATTTCTACCGGAGCCATTCGATACGGGGCTTTCGATATAGGGGCCGTTCCCGGTGCTAAATCAATTACAAACTCGATTTCCCTATCTGGCGGTAATCCTGGTAAATCGTCAGGAAACACATCCGTAAAATCCCTAACTACTGGTATCTCCTCCAGTTTTGCACCCACCTTTCGGGTATCAACTGAAAGTAGTATGCACACAAGCCAATCATATTTGATATGATGTAGCATATACTTTGTAATCTTATTCGTTTGTTAAATGCATTTTTCTTTATCTACATGGTGTTGTTATATTAAATGTGATAAACCCATAGTTTTGAGCAATGTTTTTAGAATCATGATGGTGATCATGCTAATGAGATCTAAATTCTAGATAGCTCACAAACTAAAATTGTTCCTAATCATTGGATTACTAAAAAGGGGATTAGTGAATCCGGATAGATTAGTACATACGTTGCTTGCTCTTATGAAGAGGATGATTGATCTCATAATCATTTGTGTGGAGATACTAAAGCAAGTATGTAGGTGCTTATTAGAGAATAAGTTCACTGAACGTGGCTCGCTAAGGAATGCCTAATGGAGTTTTACTCACCTGTCAATAGGAATTCCTCTAGTGATAGTAGTACAAGTGATCCTTGGACTTGAGATCATCAAAGTATCTTGTGTATGATGAGTTATACTTTGACATGTCCCTTAAGACCTTTAGGGTATATCAAAGGGTATGATTGGGTATAATAAGTTATACATGGAGATAGGTGAATGATCAATAAAGAATCTACCACTTCTAGTAAAAGGAGAGAATGTCCTATGTGATTCGATAAATGACGACTCAGAAGTCTTTGGCCAAAGCAGAATGAAATTAGAAAGGAGTTTCTAATTTGCATTAATTAGAGTTGTGCATTTGAGAATCGAAATACATATAATTAAATAAAATAAGACTTGACAGTAATTCCATGTCTTATATTTAATTGGGACATTGTATGGTAGAAGGATTGAATTGTACGGTAACTATGCACTGAAAGGTTCTTTTATGATTAATGTTGAAATCTATATTATCTGGAAAGTCGTTGATCGCTAAGGGGGCTTACCCTTATTGTAGAATAAATATTATTTATTTAAATGAATTAAATAGTTTAATTTATTTATTTAAATAAGATTAGAATTGTTCTAATTGATTTATTCACAACCGGTTTAATATGGAGAACCTAAAGGGTCACACCGCAAAAAGAAAATATTTATTTAAGAAGTAAATGACATAATTGTAATAATAAGTTAAGTGTATTTAATTTAGTCTATGGAGATAGAATAAATTAAATAGCTTAATATTTATTATTTAATATTTTAGAAATATTAAATATAAATTAATAAGAGGAGTCTTATTATTATTATTACTATTACTATTATTTAATTCCTAACAGGGATTTGGAATTAATTAATAGAAGTACTCTCACATGAATTCCTAATTGGATTAGGAGTTTAATTTAATTAAAGGAGTTTAATTAGAATAGAAACCCTAATCCTAAATAGTTTAGGGAAGGGTTTTCCTACATCTATAAATAAGAGAAGTCTTATCATAGATTAGGGTTACACACTCTTGCATAAGAATTGTAGAGAGTACTTACAATTTCTATAGAGATAGAAACTAGGGTTTTGCCAACACCCATCTTCTTGAACAAGTATTATTCCTTGGTGGATCACCTCTAGAGGCCAAACACTTGGGTGGCTAACGTTGATCAAAGGAAGGAATTTAATCGGTGGAATTCAAGGAGAACGCGAAGGAATTGGAGGTGAACTTGTACCTGAGGAAGCTAGAATTCTACAAGGGTATAATTCTTATTCTCCATCTCTTTCGTTTAATTAATAATTGTGCATAAAGAAAGATCATGGTGATGGTTTGTATAAAATTTTAAAATCTGATTTTATCGCGCTTCCGCACTATTTATGTAATTTGATTGCATATTCGCGCTATGTACAAACCTAACAGTGGTATCAAAAGCCAAATTTTATGCGAATTATTAATTGTTTTGATTCTGTATATACATTGATATGTGTTAAGAACAATTTAATTGGGCATAATTGTTTGTGTAAAATTATTTTATTTATTTTTTTATTTATTTTTTTATTTATTTTCAATTAAGATAAAAGGTTTATTTTGAATTGGAATATAATTAAAATTAAAAGTTTTATTTGAACTTGGAATTGGATTCTACGTTAACTAGAATAAAGGAGTTTATTCATATATGGAATAGGATTCCATGTTTCCTAGAATAAAGGAGTTTATTCATATATGGAATAGGATTCCATGTTTCCTAGAATAAAGGAGTTTATTCACATATGGAATAGGATTCCATGTTTCCTAGAATAAAGGAGTTTATTCACATATGGAATAGGATTCCATGTTTCCTAGAATAAAGGAGTTTATTCACATATGGAATAGGATTCCATGTTTCCTTAAAAAATAAAGATGTTTATTTTGATAAGGAATATGATTCAACATATTTTATTTTCCAACAATTTTAAGTTAAAAATAAAGGTGTTTATTTTAAACTTGAAATTAGTTTCCATATTAATTAAAATAAAGGAGTTTATTTTGATTTGGAATTTGATTAAAAATAAAGGAGTTTATTTTTATTCAAAAAAATTGGATAAATTAAAATAAAAGAGTTTATTTTGATTTGGAATATGATTAAAATAAAGAAGTTTATTTTAATTAAAATTGGATTTCATGATAACTAATTAGAGTTGGAATTGGATTCCATGATAACTAATTGGAGTTGAAATTGAATTTTATACTAACTAATATTGCCCATTAAATGATATCAATGCATATATGGAATGATTTTATTATTCATGGGATGAATGTTATTTATTGATACATATAGAGATATGTATGATAATAAATAGGGATTGATTATGGACTATTGACCAATGTGTGATTGGATTTATTTTAGTGGATGCTTGAATGAATGGGTTTTATAAATGGGGTCTGCGTACCTCGTCTTCTCTAGTTTTTCCTTGATGTAAATTCTATCTTCCTCCTATGTACCTCCCCTTGACTGCTGATCAAGGTTTCTATTTATTGTAAATAGTTTATGTAATAGGTTTAGTTAGAATTATTTGAAGAATTGGAGACAAAGGAGCAAGGAGCGCTTGAAGACCCGTTTGTAATGGAGCCCGGGTTTAAATGTAATAGTTATATTTAAATTTAATTCTTGCACCCTAGGTTTGACCTTTTGGTTCACTTGGTGGCTCTAGTGAACCAAACTAGAATAAAAGTCCATAATCAATCCGGGTAGAATATAGTATTTTATATGTGCATGCTTAATATATGTATATTATATATTATCCAACATGCTTCGCATGTTAAATAATATGACGCGTATTTTATATATATATATATATATATATATATATATATATGTGTGTGTGTGTGTGTGTGTGCATGCGCACTAAACAAGATGAGACAAATAATAACAAACCCCTCAAAGAAATTATATTAAGTCCTAAGCGTTCAAAGATATTTGGAATATCGAACGTAGCCTTCTAGCATGGTAAAACGATAGAGTATTAAATATTTAATATGAGTTTGTTGTGCACACACAAGGCGGGTATTAAATATTTAAGATGTTGTTTTATCACATTTGATGCTTATTAAGGAATTGAACATTACTGCTTTGTTGTGCACACACAAGGGCGGTCTTTTTCTCTTCACATATATGGAAGTGCTAGGTTGGACTTAACTTAGATTATTTTAGTTCGGATGTGCACACACTTGACCATTATAATCTAAGAGGCAAAATGTGACGCCCCCAAATCCGGATTTCCTAACCTCGAATTCGGTGCTCACGATTCTCAACAATAAACATACTTTTTAACTAAATGCGGAATAATAAACATACATTGTTTATCGAATAGAAATAAAGTCGTACAATTCCGGTCCCAAGGTTCTTTAACCTTAACATAAAACGTACCCTTAATACAATAAAAGGTTCACTTAATCAAACAACATTCAAGAATAACTAGTACATAGGCACTAACGGGCATCTATTCTTGCACCTTCCCTTTTCCTTTGTCTCCTCTAGACGTTTCTGCCTTAGCTGAAATAAAGATCATGATATAGCAAGGGTAAGCAACTAATTTGCTTAGCAAGTATATACACAAAGAGATATATCATGATAGAAGGAAGTTTCGCTTTCAATGTTCAACAACAGTATAAGAGTGTGAAGGAACATGAATTAGTAAACAACAGTTGAATATCCGAATGATTGAATGACAATTACCGAGTGGTTTGAAATAACCAAGGACGTTTTCCAAGGTTCTCAGCATTTAAACTGGACCTCTTAAAAAGTTTTGGTAATCGAGGGGATCAGCCTCTCATACCCCGTGATTTATGCATAAACACTTAATAACCAGCATTGATATCATGCCTTAATCAAATTTTATCCTTTTCTCAGCCAAGAGTTCTTACCATAACGATTTAATAAGAACAGCTTTTAAAACACATTTGATTTCACAAATTTAGACATGCTTGATCTAGCTGATACAAATAGCATAGATCTATCTCATAAACAGTTCATGCTTGAAAGAACTTTAACTAAATGCACAATTCAATAATAATAGAATAGGAAATTCAATTGCACAAGGTGCGAATCTCAATAATCGGTATAGATGTGAATAATCAACAATAATTATTCACTAACAAGCTTCGAAAATAATAACTCGAGTTTGAGTTAGGGAATTTGCAAAAATGTAAGAAGTTAGGGTTAGGAACTTGCATGTCTGCTCAGCTACAAATAATTCTAGCTTTAACTATTTGGCCTTGAAGAACCTAACATAGATAATGTCGGTCTATCAATTAGTACTGCATAGTGGTACGTCGATACGCTTACTTATGTTATTTATTTAACAATTAAGCAGTTCTCATAACATACAGTAAATAAACTATAGTAAATCCTATAGGACACTTAATTGACTTTTAGGTTGATGGTTTAAATAATTCAACCATGAATCCCTTAAGTAATAAACACTGATTGAACCCTTTAACAATTAATTAAAATTGTTTAATTAATTAATATCACTTTTTCTTAAGTGATATTTATTTATTAACCCTTTTTAAACAATTTATTATAATTGTTTAGTTAATGTGTTATTTAAAATCTCCTTATTTCACTAGCTTTATCCTTATTTAATTACTATTTAATATTTGTTAAACAGTAATTAATTAATTATCTTTAGTTATTAATAATGGTAATTAATAAATAATTATATTTACTTATCATTTAAGTATTAATCAAATAATAATCGAATTATTATTTTTAATCGTCCTTAATTATTATTTAGGATTAAATAATAATTAACTAGGTTTATTTATTATTTAAGCTAATCAAATAATAAATAATTAATTAGTGAGTAAGGATTATCATTAGTTATTATCTAATAATAAATAATAATTAATTAGGTTTATTCATCATTTTAATCAAAGAATTATTAATGAACTTCTCTTTAGTTATCATTTAATAATAATAACCAATTAGATTTATTCATTATTTAAAGTTAATCAATAATAAATAATTAATTCACAATTCTAAATCATTGTTTTAAAATAGATAAACAATTTATTTTATATGGAAAATATATTAGCATATTCCGGAGTTAAATTTTGTAAGGCTATTTCATTACTTTTATTCATACTAAATTATTAGTTAAATAATCAAATATTAAATAGTTATTTTGCTACTTTATTTATCAATCAAATAAAAATTAAATATTTATTATCTTTGTTTATTATTTATTGATAAATAATAAATAATTACTTACTAATTTATTCATATTTAATTATTCTTTAATATTAATCAAATAATAGTTAAATAATAAATAATTATTTGATTGATTTTATTTATTAGTTATAATAACAAATTAATTCACAAGTATATTATTAGCCCAAATAAAAAACTAATATTTGGGCCAATGATAGCACAGTTTAATTGCTGACTCAACAGTCACTAGTGATGTTCTAAGTTCCTGCAAATTACCTTTAATTGTGTAGTTCATTATTCAAACATTTCCAGAACATAACACTGGCCTAATCTTAGCGCACCATCAGAAAGCCAGAACCATAAGGTTCACAAGGTTTCAACACAACCCAAAACAAAACAACACAATACCAGGTTTTTTTTTTCCCAATCAAGCCATACAATACAGTTGCCAAAACAATGCATAATATAAACTAATACCAACCTAGACTGTAATGTCCAGAAAATTCTTAAACATTGTATTAATTTATTTTGAGATATATAATTCGTTTTATTTAATTTTGCGAATTTAAATTGGATCCATGTAAGAATCTTTATTTAATTAGATAACTATATGGTCCAAATAATTTTTATGTGCATTAAAGGGACTCACTGATGGGTTAAATAATTAGTGAGTTAACCCTAAGAATTTATTTACAAGAAACTAGAAAATTAATAAATAAATTCTTTTAAATAAAGAATTATGGTTAAAAAAATAAATATTTTAAATAAATAATTAATGGGTTTAGTTATTTAATTTTAAAATATTAAAAATGCATTGTGGTTAAATTAAATTGGACTGGCCCAATTTCCATCTTGTTAAGCCGAGCCCATAATTATTTTAATTTCTTTTTGGGCCGCCCCTTTATTAATTCAGCTGGCCCAACCCTATTGGGTTGAGCCCAAATTTCTTCCTAGCTAAATTACCCGTTTCCTTTTCTTTAGCCGGCTTGAATCCATTTTGCTTAATAAGGATAACCGGCGAAATTCGTTTGGGAAAGGTTCATATCGACCAAAATCAAATTGGGGAAAACCCCAAATCCTCCAGCTAAGACCAGCCAATCGAGACTCAACCCTTCAATCTCTCAAATCAACTAGCCGAACCTAGCTAGACTCCATCAATTGAATCGGACGAGCGAGAGATGGGAGGAAGGGAAAAAGGGAGCTGTCAATCGCCGGCAACAGCGAGTCGACCGATTGAGGGAAAGAGGAGCGTCGACCGGCGGCACGGTTTGGAAAACGAGCGGCGACCAGCGGATAAACGAGCGACGTCAGAGGCGACCATCGAAGGGACCAAAGGTTCCAGGAAATCGGCGATTCGACCACCTGGATTACGCGGCTCGAACTCGTATCGAGTGATAGGAGATAAATCGAGGAGATTTATCATATGTGGTTTTGATGAATTGGGGAATTCATCGAGTCGAGTAGTACCTAATGAAATATAATTTCATTTCTTCAATGAATATATTTTATTGCTGTACTAATGTTAGTTTTTGTGTGTTTGTAGGATGGCTGCCGTAGGGGAGACCAGTGGAGCCCGTGAGGAGGAGGAGGTATTTATAGACATACCAGTAGTTGCGGAGCAGCTGGTGGGCTATGCTCCTATTGCCCCGGGATTGTTACAGGAGGAGTCCGAGTCGGAGGAGGACTACCAGAGGGAGCTACCAGAGCCGGTGGTAGGTAGAGTCATGAGGTCGGGCAGTCAGGATCCAGAGGCTGAGGAGGAGGACCCCGAGACCGAGGGGGAGGAGCCACCTGCTGCTATTGATGGCATGTGGTCCACTGTCGATGATATCATCGAGGGGTTGACTGACAGAAATGAGGAGCTGGAGGCTCGGATTGCTCATTTGGAGGAGCAAAACCAGACCCATCAGTTTATGGAGGACCAGTACAGAGACTTAGCCTACCAGCTCGAGCATGACCTAGGGGTGGCTAAGGTACAGCTGCAGGGCTACGAGTCCTCAGCACAGCAGGTCGGACCACTGCTACATCAGCTAGTGGCCCGAAACGCTGAGTTGAGGGAGAGACTGGAGCAGAGGGATCTGCAGATCGCCCACCTGAAGGCCAAGCAGGACGCCATGAAGTTCGAGATTGGGCTAGAAGTTGCTGAGAATGTCCGAGTGAGGGACGCCTGGGTCAGAGCAGCAAGTAGAGTTGACCTATTGGAGGACCGGTTAGAGGCTGGGGCGGTGAGGATCGAGACCCTAGGATATGCCCTAGATGCAGCCTATAGGAGGCCCCGGACTGAGATAGGGGAGTCCAGTCACTCTGTTCGTCGCAGGGTCGGGGATGGAGCATTCTCTGGTCAGCAGGCTCGGATCCGTCACGACATGCAGTGACTTGATATGATGGTTACTTTGTTTTAGTTCAGTCAGTCCCACCTTTTGTTATAGGGACGTATTCATGTTGATTTGTGAAACTTTATATTGTATTTAGACTTGGGGTAGCAGTAAACCCCAACTTTTGTGTTTTGAGGGATGGAAGGTTAGGATTCCCCACTTTTGTCTAGGGGGAAAGGTTATTGATGGATAGGGCACACAGTGGCGCATTTATAGCAGTATGCCACAGGTTTAGTCTTGTAACAAAACAGTGGTATATGAATATAAATGCAGATGTTTCACTTAAATCAAATGTGTTGATAGATATTTTACCTTTGATTACTTATTCTAATGACATATGGTGTAAAATATAAAACTATAGGTAAAAGTCAGCGAATTTTCCTTATCCAAACATGCCGCCAAGAGGAAGGCCACGTAACCAGCGAGTTGAGGAATCAGAAAGCGAGGTTGGAAATCAATCCAACCCGATGAGAATGTTTGCGGAAATGCTGGCAGAAGCCATGCAATCAAGGCCGCCACCTAGAGGGGCCCAAGCAGCAGCCGAGCCAGCGCATCATCTGGAAAATTTCAAAGATTTCAAATTGGTTGGACCACCCGAGTTCAAGGGAACTCTTAACCCCATCGAAGCGCAGACCTGGATCGAGGAGATAGAAAAGGTCTTCGAGGTAGCAAGGGTGGCAGAGGAACAAAAAACAAGTTTTGCTACCTTCATGTTAAAGGGCGAGGCAAACTACTGGTGGAAGGCCAACAGGGGCCGAGTGGAAGGAGGCATTGTCGCCTGGGATCGTTTCAAGGAGATGTTCTTGGAAAATTACTTTCCAAAGAGCATGAAGCAAGAGATGGAGATCAAATTCCTGGAACTAAAACAAGGGAACATGTCTGTGGCGGAGTACGCAGCTAAGTTTAATGAATTGGCACAGTTTGCAACTCACCAGGTCAGCACCGAGGAAAGGAAAGCTCGTAGGTTTGAGCAAGGGTTGAAACCATGGTTATACCGTTCTGTAATGGTACTAAAAATCAAGACATTTGCAGAGTTGATGGAGAGGGCAATCATTGCAGAGGGTGGCAGTGAGGCCCTGGCTAAGTATAATCAGGAAAAGAAGAAGGGTCATGAAGGCCAGAAGTCAGGAAGCAGCGGGGGCAGCAACCCCAATAAGCGCAAATGGAATGAAAGCCAATCACTCGGGAGTAATAAACCCGGAGGAAACCAGTCTGGAGGGGAGGCGAAGAAGCCAGGCAGGTGCAGTAATTGTGGCAAGAATCACATGGGAGAATGCATGAAGGGAAAGAGTGTTTGTTACCGGTGTGGGCAACCGGGGCACATGGCTCCCCAATGTCAGAATAAGCCAAAGGGGGGATGTTTCTCATGTGGAGCACCCGACCACCAAATGAGGGATTGTCCGAAGAAGAAGGGTGATGCCGGGAGTGGCAACAGGAACAACAACAGCGGGAACAATAACCGACTGAGCTATGGGGCACCATCCAGTCAAGCCAACAGGCCAACAGCCCGTACGTTCAACATGACTGTGTAGGATGCCATGGAATCCAAAGACGTGGTGTCAGGTATCATCCCAATCAATGATATAAATGCATATGTGCTATTTGATTCGGGTGCTACTTGCTCTTTTGTTTCCGAAGAATTTGCTAGTCAGTTAAATGTACCTTGTGAAAAGTTAGAACACCCTATGAACGTAGAAGTAGCCAACAAGGAAATTATCCCCGTAGAATGCATTCATAGGAATTGTTGTGCTGAATTGCGAGGATTTAAGCTCAATGTGGATTTGATACCAATTCGACTGGGAGAGTTTGACGTAATCCTGGGAATGGATTGGCTATCAATTCACGGAGCAGTCCATTGATTGTAAGAAGAAATGTGTACACCTAAAGACTTCTAATAAGTCTAAGGTGGTATTCTATGGCAGCAAATCACCAAAACCATCTTGTTGTCTTACTATGATGCAAACAAGGAGATTACTGAAGAAAGGATGCGAGTGTTATTTGGCCCATGTGGTCGATACTCGTCAGGTCGGGGATGAGATGAGTCAAATACCAGTCGTGAGAGATTTCACCGATGTCTTTCCCGATGAACTTCCGGGACTGCCGCCGGATAGGGAAACCGAGTTCGTTATCGATTTGGCACCGGGAACCGCACCAATATCGAAACCGCCGTATCGAATGGCACCTGTAGAGATGAAGGAGTTGATGGTGCAACTGCAGGAGCTGTTAGATAAAGGTTATATCAGACCGAGCGTGTCCCCGTGGGGAGTGCCAATTCTGTTTGTAAAGAAGAAAGATGGTTCTATGCGACTTTGTATTGACTACCGGGAGTTGAACAAAGTTACGATTAAGAATAGGTATCCGCTTCCTAGAATCGACGATCTGTTTGATCAACTTAAAGGAGCGAAGTACTTTTCCAAGATCGACTTAAGAACAGGCTATCATCAGCTGAAGGTGAGGCAAGAAGATATCCCGAAGACTGCATTCAGAACTCGTTACGGGCACTTCGAGTTTCTGGTAATGTCTTTTGGATTGACGAATGCACCAGCAGCATTCATGGATATGATGAACAGAGTGTTCAAGCAGTACTTGGACAAGTTCGTAGTTGTATTCATCGATGACATTCTGGTGTATTCAGGGACGGAGGAGGAGCATGCTGAACATTTGAATATTGTATTAGAAGCTCTCAGGAAGGAGAAGTTGTATGCAAAGTTTTCTAAGTGTGAGTTTTGGTTGCAGAGAGTACAATTTCTGGGTCATGTCATCGACAAGAATGGTGTTTCGGTGGACCCAGCAAAAGTGGAAGCAGTTATCAACTGGGAACAGCCGAAGACGCCGACAGAGATCCGGAGTTTCTTGGGATTAGCGGGATACTATCGGAGATTCATCCAGGATTTTTCAAAAATAGCATCGCCGTTGACCAATCTCACCAGGAAAACAGTTAAATTTGTTTGGTCGGAGAAATGTGAGGAAAGTTTCATGGAGTTGAAAAAGAGACTTAGCCAAGCACCAGTGTTAACCTTACCGGACAACACTGGGGGTTTCGTAGTGTATAGCGATGCATCACACAAGGGTCTTGGTTGTGTACTAATGCAACACGGCAAGGTCGTGGCGTACGCATCGCGTCAGCTGAAGGATTATGAGAAGGGTTATCCGACTCACGACCTGGAGTTAGCCGCGGTGGTGTTTGCCTTGAAGATTTGGAGGCATTACCTATACGGGGAGAAGTGCGAGATATATACGGATCACAAAAGTCTGAAATATATCTTCACTCAAAAGGAGTTGAACATGAGGCAGCGCCGATGGTTAGAATTGATTAAGGACTACGACTGTGAAATTATGTACCATCCGAGCAAGGCAAATGTTGTGGCTGATGCCTTGAGTAGAAAAGGCAAGGTGAAATTGATGCAGTTGACAGTCCAGGAGGAATTGATACGGGACTTCGAACGCCTGGAACTGGAGGTTAAGTATCCGATGGAGATGGACGAAAAGGTGTTCGCCGTGACGGTAGGTCCAACTCTACTAGATAAGATACAGGAGGCTCAAGAATTTGACGAGGAATGAATTGACATTAAGAAACAGTTATCGGAGGGAAAAGCATCGAAGTATAAGGTTGACAACACAGGATTGCTGAGATTCGAGGGAAGGATCTGGATACCCTACGTACCAGACTTAAGGGAAGAGATTTTGCAGGAGGCCCATAATACAAGATTTTCGGTACATCCGGGTAGCACCAAGATGTATCAAGATCTTCGTCAACATTATTGGTGGCCGCATTTGAAAGGGGAAGTTGCAGAGTTCGTCAGCCGGTGTTTAACTTGTCAACGGATCAAGGCTGAGCACCAACGGCCGAGCGGATTATTGCAACCCTTAGAGATTCCAGAATGGAAGTGGGAGCACATTACTATGGATTTTGTGGTAGGACTCCCGACAACACAAAACGGTCTAGACGCCATCTGGGTAATCGTAGATCGGTTGACCAAATCTGCCCACTTTCTACCGGTCAAGATCAGGTACAAATTGGAACAGTTGGCGAAACTATACGTGAAGGAAATAGTATCACGACATGGAGTGCCGGTATCTATTGTGTCTGACAGAGATCCGCGCTTCACCTCAAATTTTTGGAGAAGCCTACAGGAAAGACTGGGAACACAGTTAAGAATGAGTACGGCATATCATCCCCAGACTGATGGTCAGAGTGAGCGAACAATTCAGACCCTAGAGGATATGTTTCGGGCCGTTGTGATGGATTTAAGTGGCAGCTGGGACGATCACTTGCCACTAGTGGAGTTCGCTTACAACAATAGTTACCATGTTAGTATTGGTATGCCACCGTACGAAGCACTATATAGAAGGAAGTGTCGAACACCATTGTGTTGGGATGAAGTGGGTGAACGGAGATTGTTGGGACCAGAATTAGTACAACAAACCGTGGAAATTATTAAGGTAATAAGACAGCGGTTAGTAGCAGCTCAAGATCGTCAGAAGAAGTATGCCGACTTACATCGTCAGAAACGAGACTTTGAAGTTGGTAGCTTTGTGTTTCTGAAGGTATCTCCCTGGAAAGGGAAAATCCGTTTTGGGAAAAAGGGCAAGTTGAGCCCTAGATTCATAGGACCGTTCGAGATTCTGAGGAGAATAGGCGAAGTGGCGTATGAGGTAGCATTACCTCCTGAACTTGAGCACATTCACAACGTGTTTCATGTATCAGTGTTGCGTCCGTATAAACCGGACTACAAGCATGTCATTTCCTATGAACCAATTCAAGTCGAAAGAGACTTATCGTATGAGGAGATTCCTGTCCAAATACTCGATAGGAAGGAACAGAGGCTGAGAAATAAAGTCATTCACTCGGTTAAAGTTCTCTGGAGAAATCACGCGGTGGAAGAAGCCACGTGGGAACTCGAAGAGAAAATGAGAGCGAATTACCCCCAGTTATTCGAGTAACCTTAGGTTGAAATTCCGAGGACGAAATTTTTATAAGGGGGAGAGGATGTAATGTCCAGGAAATTCTGAAACATTGTATTAATTTATTTTGAGATATATAATTCGTTTTATTTAATTTTGCGAATTTAAATTGGATCCATGTAAGAATCTTTATTTAATTAGATAACTATATGGTCCAAATAATTTTTATGTGCATTAAAGGGACTCACTGATGGGTTAAATAATTAGTGAGTTAACCCTAAGAATTTATTTACAAGAAACTAGAAAATTAATAAATAAATTCTTTTAAATAAAGAATTATGGTTAAAAAAATAAATATTTTAAATAAATAATTAATGGGTTTAGTTATTTAATTTTAAAATATTAAAAATGCATTGTGGTTAAATTAAATTGGACTGGCCCAATTTCCATCTTGTTAAGCCGAGCCCATAATTATTTTAATTTCTTTTTGGGCCGCCCCTTTATTAATTCAGCTGGCCCAACCCTATTGGGTTGAGCCCAAATTTCTTCCTAGCTAAATGACCCGTTTCCTTTTCTTTAGCCGGCTTGAATCCATTTTTCTTAATAAGGATAACCGGCGAAATTCGTTTGGGAAAGGTTCATATCGACCAAAATCAAATTGGGGAAAACCCCAAATCCTCCAGCTAAGACCAGCCAATCGAGACTCAACCCTTCAATCTCTCAAAACAACTAGCCGAACCTAGCTAGACTCCATCAATTGAATCGGACGAGCGAGAGATGGGAGGAAGGGAAAAAGGGAGCTGTCAATCGCCGGCAACAGCGAGTCGACCGATTGAGGGAAAGAGGAGCGTCGACCGGCGGCACGGGTTGGAAAACGAGCGGCGACCAGCGGATAAACGAGCGACGTCAGAGGCGACCATCGAAGGGACCAAAGGTTCCAGGAAATTGGCGATTCGACCACCTGGATTACGCGGCTCGAGGATTGATGAGACCACCGTCCGTTTGCCCCTCTCCTACCGTTGGTCATTGACTGAAGCGATTTAGGTAATATCCAGTCTATTGGGTAAAAGATTTACTATAAATTGGAATCCCCAAAACCCTAGTCAGCTACTGTTATTTGAGGGTTCCAAATTAGAAGGGGAAAATTACAGTAAGAAGAGAGAACAAGAGGAGTTGGCCGTGAATGTCCGCCGAGTTCATTAGCTACTTTGGGAGAAGAAGGAGGATAGCCCACCGGACGGCCTTAAGGTATAACCCAACTGCCGTGTAATCGCGTTTGGACTGTACCTCTCGTTTCTTTTTCTTTTCTGTTATTGGTTTGTGTTCTGTGTAGTTGTCGATTGGGTTGGCTTAGAATACTGTATTTAGATTATGGTTGCTTTTGTATTGGGATTTTACTGTATGGGTTGGTTTATTTTGAGCAAGAAATCTGGGTTGCTGTTTCTCTGTATTGGATTTGATCGTTTTTGGTTATTGCTTGAGTTATATTACTTGGTTTGAATTTTCTAAAAGGCTCTGTTGTTAAAGTTCTTTTCTCATTTGTGTTGAGCAGTGATGTGGTAAAGCTTAAATAAACTGCAGAAATTAACTATAACATGTGTTGTTGTGGTTGTGGCATAACTGTAAAGTGTTAAGTTGCGTCTGCACACGGGTTATTGTATCACAGCTGGGTCATGAGTCCTTGCGTGATGTTTTGTGTATATAGGTTTCAAACTTGGAAGGTGAGTGTTTATGCACCGTGTGCAGAAAACTCTGCATAAGTTGGCCAACCACTAAGTTACTATAATCGAGTGACTTAGTTACCCAATAAACCTTGTAATACTTGAAATGTTTTTCCAAGGTTGGTTGTTTAACTCAATTGTTATCCAGTGAGGAAATAATTATTACTTAACGACAAATAATGAACAAAGAAAATAAGAATATAATTATTGTTCGATGCATAAATAAATCCAATTTATAAAATAGTTATTTATTTATTTATTTGTAAATATAATAACTATTGTCTAGTTAGTACTAAATAATAAATAAGTACGAATATAAATTATAAATAATTAATTATTATTTAGCAATTAAATAATAAATAAAGAAAAAAAAATATTTAATTATTATTTAATCTTAAATAATAATTAAGTATAAGTAAAGTTAATAAATAATTATTTATTATTTATCAATAAATAATAAATAAAGATAATAAATATTTAATTGTTATTAAATAATAATTAAGTATGAATAAGTTAATAAAATAATTATTTATTATTGAGTAATAAATAAAGATATTAAGTATTTGATTGTTATTAACGATTTAATGTGAGTGAAGTAAAGTATTTATTATTTCTCATTTAATATTAAATAAAGATAATAAGAACTTAATTCTTATTAACAATTTAGTATGGGTAGAGTGATACATTAATTTTCTAGTTAATGTTAAACAAGAGT
This sequence comes from Aralia elata, assembly GCA_034770075.1. Taxonomy (NCBI): domain Eukaryota; kingdom Viridiplantae; phylum Streptophyta; class Magnoliopsida; order Apiales; family Araliaceae; genus Aralia; species Aralia elata. The sequence continues at coordinate 43,717,905 of CM068382.1, forward strand.
AATAATTTCGTAAATTCTCTTGAAAGGGAGTAATAGCTAGGTATGAATGAATATTAAATAACCTATTTACTTATTGCCACTATTAGCTAGTCATGCATTAATCAGTTTATTATTTAGTGTTGTAAATAATAACTTGGGTTATTAAATAATGTTAAGTTGAATATCTAATAAGCATGATTAATTATTGAGATAATTACTAAAGGTCATTAAGTAATTTCTGATTAGCACAATATTGAATAGTAAGTTATTGTTAATGTAGCTAATAAAATGTGAAGTGTTTATTTTGCTAAATAAATCGCATAAGTGAGTGTGTCGATATACGGTATGCAATGCTAATGGATAAACCAACTTTATCAACTGATAGGTTATCCACGGTCAATTAATTAAAGCTAGGATTTAATTGTAGCTGAGCAAACAGGCAAGTTCTCTATCCCGAGACTTTGATTTATGCAAGTTCTTCCTTACTCAACTTTTACATTGAGCAAATTTCTAAACCTTATGCACTATTTTAATTCGTGCAAAAAGGTATATATAGATTGTTGCAAGTTATTCTTTAAGCTTGAATCTTATCTCCAAGCATGCCTTAAGTGGTCTAATCACTTTTAAAATTATTCCACATCTATGTATTTATTGACATTCGCACTCGTGCATTTGAATTCGTATATTTATTTAAGTTCAGAAATTTGTGAACTATTCATGATTAAGTCTGAACCCTTGTCTCGGTCAGGCACGTATGTGAAAATTTATAAAAGCTATCCGAACCAATCAATGGTGAGGATTCTTAGACTGAATGAACACCCCTTTTATTATAGGGGAGTACCCCAGGTGCCGTATATAAGGTACCGACAGCAGAGTTAAATGTTATGCATATACATAGGGTACGCGAGGCTGATCCCCTCAAGTACGTTATTCTGTAGCCAGTAACCAGAGGGTCAACCAGCTATTGACTCCTTTGGAAGTTATCGTTCAAGGTCTATTTGACTATCAATTGTTCTAAAAGCAATTATTGTTCTTACTTCTGATTTTTTTTCTAATGTTAAAATTCCTTTAATATCCCTTCATCATGATATATCTTTATTGTTGCACTTTAAACTTGCTGGGCAAACTCGTTGCTCATTCTTGCTATATCATGACTTCATTGCAGCTAAACCCGAGACGTCAGGGAAGAACAAAGGGAAAAAAAGATGAAATGATAGACTTCTCGTAGCAGACTTTAGATTCATGTGTTAGTTAATTACTGTTAATGTAATTTAAACCCTGATAGCTATTTAGGGTATGGATTGTGTAAATGTTTAAGGTTAATCGTATTCTGGGACTAGTAAAACCTTGTAATGAACAACGTATGTTTATTTTATTCCGCATTTTAGATACCATATGTTGTTATAGGTGGATGTTTATGTTGGATCGTGATGACCGGATCCGGGTATTTGGAAACCCGAATTTGAGGGCGTCACATAGACTATGGTTTGATTCCTATAAGCAATATGTACTGACTACAAGATCAACACCCAACGAAAACAATACCTACAGATAAATCCCAAATGTCCATACAATACAAGCCTAGCACAGTACAAATTAACTGCCAAAATCCTTTAGGATTTTTCAATGTACAGAGTCCCAACTATGAATCAACACAATACAATACAAGATGTTTAAATCCCAACAATTTAATACTATCCCAAAACAGGGGAGCAGCACAGTCCAATCCACAGAAGAAAGAAAAAAGAATGAAATGGACTAACTAATTTATCACCGCTCGTATACCTTCCTGTAGTTCGAATTGCCACCTCCCTTCTTCTCCCAATTCACGCCGGCGACTGACTTCCCTTCTCTCTCTCCCTCTCTGTGATTTTTTTTTTAATTTTTTTTACAATTTCGGCAGCCTTGAATTAGGGTTTGGGGAAAGGCTTCAATTTATACTAGAAATTTTTCCCAAATTGGTTTGGGTATTACCTAACTTGGCCGGTTAAGGACTGACGGTAGGAGAGAGAGTAGCTACCGATTGACGTCTCCCATCAAGTCTCGTCCATCACAGCTAGCACCGGCCGAAATCTTGACCAGTCACGTCGCCGGAAACCCGGGACCATCGGTCCGTTTGCCAACCTCCCGGTCGCTCCTTCAAACCCTTGGTTAGCCTGCTGGTTACTTCAATCCGTCGTCGGCGTACGCCTGGCGACCCCTTTCTCCCGTCGCTCGCTCTGTGGCCTGAATGATTGAAGCTTGCAGCGTTTAGTTTTGTTCCGATTTGAGGGGCCTAGGGTTTGGTTTTCCCCCCTTTTGCTCGGTTGCAATTGATTTGAGAGCATGGATTTGATGGTTTGGCTCGGTTATCCCAAATACATCCCAGCGATTTCATTTTTCCCCCAAATTAATTAGACCGACCTAGTTGCAATTGGTTTAACCGAGTGGACTAACCCAGCTGGAAAGAAGGGGAATGGGCTCAGCCCATTTGTTTCGGCCCACAGAGAAATAGAAAGGATATTGGGCTCAATTAAAATTTGGGCTCAATCCAATAAAAAAAAACAATGGGTAAATCTAAATAAAAGAAAAATGGCCCAAGCTAAATTATCCACATTGTATTTCTAATTAAATAACTAACCCAATTAATTATTTATTTGAAATATTTATTTTAACCATAATTCTTTATTCGAATTATTTAATCCGATAACGATAAAATTATTTGTTAATTTCTTCCCAATTTTCTTACCAATCAATTGTTAGGGATTAAGTCATTAATTTATTTAAACCATTGATGAGCCTCTATAATGCAAAGAAAATTAGTGGACCACATATTTATATAATTAAATAATAATACCCACATGGATCCAATTAAAATCGTAAAATTAAATAAAACGAATTTTATATATTAAAATAAATTAATACAATATTTAAAAATTCCTGGACATTACATCCTCTCCCCCTTATAAAAATTACGTCCTCGGAATTTAAATCTAAGGTTACTCAAATAACTGAGGGTAATTTGCTCTCATCTTCTCTTCGAGTTCCCACGTGGCTTCTTCCACCGCGTGATTCCTCCAGAGTACTTTAACCGAATGAATGGTTTTATTCCTCGGCGTTTGCTCCTTCCTATCAAGTATTTGGACAGGAATCTCCTCGTACGATAAGTCCTTTTCGACTTGAATTGGCTCATAGGAGATGACATGCTTGTAATCTGGCTTATACGGACGCAACACCGATACATGGAACACGTTGTGAATGTGCTCAAGTTCAGGAGGTAATGCTAATTCGTACGCCACTTCGCCTATTCTCCTTAATATTTCAAAAGGTCCTATGAACCTAGGGCTCAGCTTGCCCTTCTTTCCAAAACGGATCTTCCCTTTCCAGGGAGATACCTTCAAAAATACATAGCTACCAACTTCAAGGTCTCGTTTCTGACGATGTAAGTTGGCATACTTCTTCTGACGATCCTGGGCAGATACTAACCGCTGTCTTATTACTTTAATGATTTCCACGGTTTGTTGTACCAATTCTGGTCCCAACAATCTCCGTTCACCAACTTCATCCCAACACAACGGCGTTCGACACTTTCTTCCATATAACGCTTCGTACGGTGGCATACCGATGCTAGCGTGATAACTATTGTTGTAAGCGAACTCTACCAAGGGCAAGTGATCGTCCCAGCTGCCACCTAAGTCCATCACAACTGCCCGGAGCATATCCTCTAAGGTTTGAATTGTTCGCTCACTCTGACCATCAGTCTGAGGATGATACGCCGTACTCATTCTCAACTGTGTGCCCATTCTTTCCTGCAGACTCCTCCAAAAATTTGACGTGAAGCGCGGATCTCTATCAGACACAATAGATACTGGCACTCCATGTCGCGATACTATCTCCTTCACATAAAGTTTCGCCAACTGTTCCAATTTGTACCTGATCTTGATCGGTAGAAAGTGGGCAGACTTGGTCAAACGATCTACGATCACCCAGATGGTGTCTAGACCCTTTTGTGTTGTCGGGAGTCCTACCACAAAATCCATAGTGATGTGCTCCCACTTCCACTCGGGAATCTCTAAGGGTTGCAACAATCCGCTCGGCCGTTGGTGCTCTACCTTGACCCTCTGACAAGTTAAACACCAGCTGACGAATTCTGCAACTTCCCCTTTCAAACGCGGCCACCAATAATGTTGACGAAGATCTTGATACATCTTGGTGCTACCCGGATGTACCGAAAATCTCGTATTGTGGGCCTCCTGCAATATTTCTTCCCTTAAGTCGGGTACATAGGGTATCCAGATCCTTCCCTCGAACCTCAGCAGACCTGTGCTGTCAACCTTGAACTTCAACGTTTTTCCTTCCGACAGTTGCTTCTTAATGTCAATGCATTCTTCGTCAAATTCTTGGGCCTCCTTTATCTTATCCAGTAGAGTTGGACTTACTGTCACGGTGAACAATTTTTCGTCCGTCTCCATCGGATACTTAACCTCCAATTCCAGGCGTCCAAAGTCCTTTATCTGCTCTGCCTGAGTTGTAAGCCTCATCAATTTCTCTCTGCCTTTCCTACTCAGGGCATCCGCTACTACATTTGCTTTGCCTGGATGGTACAGAATCTCACAATCGTAATCCTTGATCAATTATAACCATCGGCGCTGCCTCATATTCAGCTCCTTCTGAGTGAAGATATATTTCAGACTCTTGTGATCTGTATATATCTCGCACCTCTCTCCATATAAGTAGTGCCTCCAAATCTTCAAGGCGAACACTACTGCTGCTAACTCCAGATCATGAGTCGGGTATCCCTTCTCATAGTCCTTCAGCTGGCGTGAAGCGTACGCAATGACCCTGCCGTGCTGCATTAGTACACAACCAAGGCCCTTGTGTGACACATCACTGTATACTACAAAACCTCCAGTGTCATCCGGTAAAGCCAACACTGGTGCTTGGCTCAGTCTCTTCTTCAGCTCCATGAAACTCTCCTCGCACTTCTCCGTCCAAACGAACTTTACCGTCTTTCTAGTTAGATTGGTCAACGGTGATGCTATCTTCGAAAAATCCTGGATGAATCTCCGATAGTATCCCGCTAACCCTAGGAAACTTCTGATCTCCGTTGGTGTCTTTGGCTGCTCCCAGTTGATAATGGCTTCCACCTTTGCTGGGTCCACCGAAACACCATTGCTGTCAATGACGTGTCTTAGAAATTGCACCCTCTGCAACCAAAATTCACACTTTGAAAACTTCGCGTACAGTTTCTCCCTTCTTAATGCCTCCAAGGCAATCCTTAGATGTTCAACATGTTCTTCCTCTGACACTGAATACACCAAGATATCATCGATGAATACTACCACGAACTTGTCCAAATACTTCTTGAACACTCTGTTCATCATATCCATGAATGCCGCTGGTGCATTTGTCAGGCCAAATGACATAACCAGAAACTCGAAATGTCCATAACGAGTTCTGAATGCCGTCTTCGGGATATCCTCCTGTCTCACCCTTAGTTGATGATAGCCCGTCCTTAAATCGATCTTCGAAAAGTATTTCGCTCACTTGAGTTGATCAAACAGATCGTCTATCCTGGGCAGCGGATACCTATTTTTAATCGTAACTTTGTTCAACTCACGATAGTCGATACAAAGCCTCATCGAGCCATCCTTCTTCTTTACGAACAGAACTGGCGCTCCCCATGGTGACACGCTCGGCCTAATATAACCCCTGTCTAACAGTTCCTGCAGTTGAACCATCAGTTCTTTCATCTCTACTGGTGCCATTCGGTAAGGCGCCTTAGATATCGGTGTCGTCCCGGGTACCAAGTCGATTGAAAATTCTATCTCTCTATCCGGCGGCAGTCCCGGAAGTTCATCTGGGAAGACATCAGCGAATTCCCTTACAACGGGTATCTGACTTAGTTCACCCTCGACCCGTCGAGTATCTACCATGTGAGCCAAATAACCTATAGAACCCTTCTTAAGCAATCTCTTCACTTGCATCATCGTCAGACAACAAGATTGTCTCGACGATTTACTACCATAGAACACCACCTTCGACTTACCCGGAGTCTGTAGGTGTATGCACTTTTTCTTACAGTCAATGACCGCCCCGTGGCTCGCTAACCAATCCATCCCAAGGATTACATCAAATTCTCCAAGACGAATCGGCAACAAGTCCACGTTAAGCTTAAACCCTCTCACATCAGCACAACAATTTTTATAAATGTAGTTTATGGGGATAATCTCTTTGTTCGCTACTTCTATATTCATCGGGGGTTCTAACAGTTCACTAGGAAAATTAAATCTTTGAGCAAATTCATCAGAAACAAAAGAACATGAAGCTCCCGAATCAAATAGCACATAGGCATCTATGTTGTTGATTGGAATAATACTTGACACCACCTCTCTGGATGCCACAGCATCTTGTACTGTCATGTTGAAGGTCCTAGCTGTTGGCTTATTTGGCTGGGCTGGTCCTCCAGTGGTTGTTCTCGAGTTGTTGCCCCTATTGCCGTTTCCGCCATCCATGTTTCTCTTTCGGGGACATTCCTTGCTCCGATGTCTTATCTCTCCACAATTGAAGCAACCTCCTTTCTTCGCCTTAGGACAATTGGGCGAGATATGCCCTTCTTGTCCACAGGTATAACAGACCATCTTCCCCTTCATACACTCTCCCGAGTGACCCTTTCCGCACTTACCACATACCGGTCTTTTCTGCTGCGTGTTCCCTTGCTGCATTTCAGAATTGCTACCCCCACTGCTCCATTGACGCTTCCTGCTGTTGCTGCCACCACTGCTAACATTCACATTTCCTCCTTCTACCTTCTTCTTGTTCCTTTCCCGATTATATTTCGAAACCGCTTCACTCCCACCTTCAGCAATGAGAGCTTTCTCCAACAAGGTTGAGAACGATGTAATTTGCAAAACCGCTACCTTGCTGTAGATCCACGGCTTTAATCCATTCTCAAATCTCCTGGCCTTCCTCACCTCCGTGTCCACCTGATGTGGGGCGAATCTAGCCAATTCATTAAATTTTGCAGCGTACTCCGACACTGACAAATTTTCTTGTTTCAATTCCAAAAACTTGATTTCCATTTTCGCCTGCGTACTCTCAGGAAAGTAATTCTCGAAAAACAACGTCTTGAAAGCTCCCCACGCCACGACTCCAGTTCCAGCTTTGTTCTGATTGGCTTCCCACCAGAAGTTAGCCTCACCTTTCATTAAGTAAGTAGCAAAAACTGTCTTCTGCTCCTCAGCGACTCTAGCGATGACAAAGGCCTTTTCAATCACCTTTATCCATGACTGGGCCCTCTATCGGGTTCGCTGTTCCTCTAAACTCCGGAGGCCCTACTGCCTTGAAGTCTTTAAAATTGGCTAAGTGGTTGCCTGCCTGGTTTCCTGTAGTAGTGGTTTGATTCCGCAAGGATTCTGCCATCATGTTCACAAAATCTTGCATTGGGTTTGGTGGAGTTCCCTCTACATTGTTAACTGACTCTTCATTCCCTTGGTTTCGTAGGATTCGTCTGGGCGGCATTATCTGTTTAAGCAAACTCTAACACGTTACTCGGGCTTTCTTAAAACATAAGTATTGAGCATGTAATACAATAATCACATGACTCTTGTGTGGGAGTTTTAGATTACCCAACCTCGGAAATTCTGCTTTCCCGATTAGTGATTTAAGTTACTAAGATACCGATTCAGTCTCACCGAATTAACATAATCATTGCATAAAATGTATATCAAGTAAAATTCTCAAGCACATACCATAATAATGCATCTATATTCATATACCGACTTAAGCGTCTTACACATTTATCACAGGCATATTGTCATAATTGCTACCATCCCATTTAATATAACAAAAGGTGGGATTTACTTAAACCATTCTTTCCTACCTACATAATTGGGAAGTACATCTTATATACGAACTACCTCGCACCTGCTAAGGTTAATACAAACTCTAGTAAGCAAATGGTAGTATCAATAACACTGCTCAAGGCATAACCACCCACTTCCAACTATCCTCTAAGGGACACAAGGTGAATGCAACTCAACGCTTGCTCTCGCTACTGGAGGGCAGATCCATCCATCTGGCGTCGAACTGCATCCAGACAATGTCTAAGGCTCGCTCCAATTCAACTATCTTCGCATCCTTAGCCTTTACCTCATCCTTCAATTGTCCTAACTGCAGCTCCCTTAGCAGCAGCCTCACTCGCAACTCGGCTAACTCAGCCTGGGCCTGGTAAGCAGCGTCCTTGTACTGCTGTTCAGAAATCTGGTGGATGTGGTTCTGCGCCTCTAATTGTTTAGCCCTAACCTCTAGCTCGGCGTTCCTTGCCAGCAAATCTCCTATCACATCAGGCTCTATGGGCTCCTAGTTCACTGGACAGCTATCCTGACTCTCGTCCGACATCCTACAAACACCACACAAATAAATCAACATCAGTACCATAAAATATATTCATTGATGAAATGAAATGATATTTTATTCGGTACAACTAGAACTCTATGAATCTCCCCGACCCATCATGATGAGTCAATTTTATACCTATAAATTGAGTATTTTTAGCTTGATGATTTGTGAGTTCTTGAGTAATTTATATTCTTTTTTATGTGTTTTTATCTTATTATTATGAAATATGTCTTTGTATCACTTTTATGTATTTTTACTTTGTTTTGCAGGAAAAAAGAATAAAAGGGTATTTGGATCAATGTCCATAATTTATCATTGACATAGCAGCCCATTGAGGCCCAATTTCGTCCTTCGTCCAACCAATATCTCTCAAAGCTCAAAGAAGGAAAGTTGTAAATCTATTTCTTAGCTTTCCGGATCATCTTGAAACGCCTTAATCAGAGCTCGGATGAGAGAGTTATGACTATTTTACCAACGAACGTTGAAGCTGAATATTCCAGAAAATTACTCGGTTGGACAGATTGACCTCTGGAGCTTCATTTACGATTTCGATGGTGTTAAAGTTTCCAAATGAGAATGTGTTCTTATTGAAGATTTTAGTAGACTTCTCAAGCTTTCCGAAATGGTATGGTGAGCAAAAATCCAAGTTCATTTGGGCCTCCAAATATTGATTTTTAGATAGCTAATCCGAATCCCGCATGGACTGGATTCCTGTTCGGACCAGTTGGAGTATTTGGACCATAACTTGAGCTTCCCAACTCCAAATTAGGTGATTCAAAAGCCCAAATTCATTAGAAACTCCAGGGCTACAACTTTTGTTCTTTGCCCAAGTCCAAATTCGGTGGTTTGCTAATTCAAAATTGGCTTACAAGGTGCTGATCAGTTAGTTGACAGATTTGGATTTTTAGCACATCACATGGGCACGTTTTTGGCTTGATATTTGCTTTGGATGGCTGATGCACATGACTTAGATTAGTTGTTGGATCTTGACCATCTTGTATGCTTGAGTGCCTATAAATTGCAAGAGGTGTTTCCACAACAACACACCAATTCACACACTAATTCACCACCAATTCATACTCCAATTCCTTATATCCATTCTCTACATTAGTTTGTTATTATAGGAGTAGGGAGAGGAAGTAGACCTCCAGGGGGAGGCTACTCTCCTCTCCATTTTTTATAGTTCAAGAGCAAGCAAGAGATCAACATTTATGGAAGCGAAGAATCGAAGGCGAATGTTTGGAGATTGAAGATTGTGATCCGAAGTGACAGTCGGATATCAAAACATAGTTTTTCTTCTCTAAACTCTTCCTTTATTTTTTATATTCTATTATTGTTGAATATCTTGTAAATTATATTTGCATATTTGCTATGAACTCTTCTCTTTTCTTTTATTTAGTTCCAATGGGATGTTGAACTTTTTATACATTATTTGTTCCTTCCTTTATGAAGTTCATTCTCGATAAATCTGTTTTAACTGTTGAATGATATTTATTCCGATTGATTTAATGTGATCAGTTAAGTTAATTTGATTAATATCATTTGCTAGATTAAGGGATAATATTACGTGTAATTGATATTGTTCCTAATCACAAGTAGCAATTAGTGATACATGATTGTGGTCAAGCTTTTGAGTATTGCTATGATTATTGGAAACCAAGTTAAATAATCCGAGCTTGTGTGATTGTTTTTGGAATAGTCTAATTCCCTAGTTCTTAATGCTACTATTATATTAAATCTAGAGAGCTTGTTCTAGGTTGTATAATGGTTAGAATCTTGTGAAGAGCTTGTTTTATTGAGTGATAATTAAGGGGAGTTTCGGGTAGCAGAGCTTGTTGTTACCTAGGGCTATTAATTTCATTGAAGGATAAATATTGCTATGATAAGGTAATATTGAACGGAAGAACTAAAGTCTTTATTTTATTCTTATTTTGTTTCAGTTATTTAGTTAAATAAAATTCCAAACCCCCCCTTTTGTTCACAAAGTATAAATTTAGACTAATTATTCTCTGTGGGATCGACTCTTACTTGCTCTACTACATTAATATCTTTTGCGGTAAGGTTTTATTTTTGGGTGCTTGCGACAGCACGCCAAATTTTGGCGCCGTTGCCGGGGAATGATTTTAGTTTTATTTTGTGCTTTTGTGAACCTTATTTCATTTTAGCAATTTTCTATCTTAATTTAAACTCGTATTGCTTTTTCATTTTGCAGGGACTCTTGACTTGTCCATGGTGATCTCAAGGTCTCAAATAAGAAATAAAGAAGTCGGGCTGACGACTATAAACCAAGCGCTACTTAGGAGGCAACCTAAATTTCGCATCTCTTTCATCTAATTTTATTTCACTTGATTTTATTTTTGTTAAGTTTTATCTATCGTGTTAGGTCATTCTACAGTTCCAACGCCCCACGATAATTGACATAATTTCAGGGAAGTCCTTTGCATTTGATTCGTTTATTGCTTACATTGAGGACAATGTCAGTTTTAAGTTTGGGGGTAGTATTTAATATTTGTGTTTTTTATGGTATTTAGTATTTGTGTGTTTTTATAAAAAAAAATATATGATTTTTTAAGGGTCATTATTTTTAAAATGTATTTCTTGAGCATTGACTTGATTTAGAATTATGACCAATGATAAATAAAAAAAAACAAAAGAACTTGATTGAATAAATCGTAACTCATGAAAAATGGACAAATATTGCTTAGTCTGTGTGGTTAACTTTTTTGTCGGTTATTACATTGCTTGAATCCCTACCTCATTTGAGCACTTATCCATTTGTAATGAACTAGTGGTACACTTAGAGAAGACTTATATATGACCGAATGCTTGTGGGAGATATCAATAAACTCTATAACTCGTTTAAACATCACTCGAAGCAATGTAATCAAGTTGATTTGTTGGTCATGTGGTGAGTTGAGATGGAGCGTAAAACGCACTCACTCATAAACACGTGCTTAGGGGAGATAGAGCGTAAAACGCACTCACCTATATATAAAAAAAAGAAAAAAAAAAGAAGAAGAAGAAGAAGCAATTAATCGCAAATCTTGCAATGGGATGAGATGGAGCGTAAAACGCACTTGCCCATAAGAGATGACTTATGATAAGATGGAGCATAAAATGCACTTACCTAGAGTCTTTTGATCTCAATTTTTATAATTTATGATTTGTCTACATTAGCGGTGAGTGATGTGTTAAGCATGTAGTTGTTGGAGTTTATTTTCCTTCATAAGGTAATGTGGTTAGATAAGTTCATCCGAGTTATACTTGGTTTAGTGCAATTGGATACCCACACGCACACAAAAATGATTTAAAGTGAGGTATGACTAACAAGCAAGTTAAAATCCTAGACGTTGCGATATTTTGAAAGTTTTTCTAAAGTTATAATGTGTTGACATCTTTGAGGTCATTTTTCAAACTTTATGTCTCATTGCTCAAGTTAGGTTTTATTAGAAGAGTTTTAAGTCTTATTTTTGTATTTGCTTTGCTTGAGGACAAGCAAAGATTCAAGTTTGGGGGTATTTGATGAGTCAATTTTATACCTATAAATTGAGTATTTTTAGCTTGATGATTTGTGAGTTCTTGAGTAATTTATATTCTTTTTTATGTGTTTTTATCTTATTATTATGAAATATGTCTTTGTATCACTTTTATGTATTTTTACTTTGTTTTGCAGGAAAAAAGAATAAAAGGGTATTTGGATCAATGTCCATAATTTATCATTGACATAGCAGCCCATTGAGGCCCAATTTCGTCCTTCGTCCAACCAATATCTCTCAAAGCTCAAAGAAGGAAAGTTGTAAATCTATTTCTTAGCTTTCCGGATCATCTTGAAACGCCTTAATCAGAGCTCGGATGAGAGAGTTATGACTATTTTACCAACGAACGTTGAAGCTGAATATTCCAGAAAATTACTCGGTTGGACAGATTGACCTCTGGAGCTTCATTTACGATTTCGATGGTGTTAAAGTTTCCAAATGAGAATGTGTTCTTATTGAAGATTTTAGTAGACTTCTCAAGCTTTCCGAAATGGTATGGTGAGCAAAAATCCAAGTTCATTTGGGCCTCCAAATATTGATTTTTAGATAGCTAATCCGAATCCCGCATGGACTGGATTCCTGTTCGGACCAGTTGGAGTATTTGGACCATAACTTGAGCTTCCCAACTCCAAATCAGGTGATTCAAAAGCCCAAATTCATTAGAAACTCCAGGGCTACAACTTTTGTTCTTTGCCCAAGTCCAAATTCGGTGGTTTGCTAATTCAAAATTGGCTTACAAGGTGCTGATCAGTTAGTTGACAGATTTGGATTTTTAGCACATCACATGGGCACGTTTTTGGCTTGATATTTGCTTTGGATGGCTGATGCACATGACTTAGATTAGTTGTTGGATCTTGACCATCTTGTATGCTTGAGTGCCTATAAATTGCAAGAGGTGTTTCCACAACAACACACCAATTCACACACTAATTCACCACCAATTCATACTCCAATTCCTTATATCCATTCTCTACATTAGTTTGTTATTATAGGAGTAGGGAGAGGAAGTAGACCTCCAGGGGGAGGCTACTCTCCTCTCCATTTTTATAGTTCAAGAGCAAGCAAGAGATCAACATTTATGGAAGCGAAGAATCGAAGGCGAATGTTTGGAGATTGAAGATTGTGATCCGAAGTGACAGTCGGATATCAAAACATAGTTTTTCTTCTCTAAACTCTTCCTTTATTTTTTATATTCTATTATTGTTGAATATCTTGTAAATTATATTTGCATATTTGCTATGAACTCTTCTCTTTTCTTTTATTTAGTTCCAATGGGATGTTGAACTTTTTATACATTATTTGTTCCTTCCTTTATGAAGTTCATTCTCGATAAATCTGTTTTAACTGTTGAATGATATTTATTCCGATTGATTTAATGTGATCAGTTAAGTTAATTTGATTAATATCATTTGCTAGATTAAGGGATAATATTACGTGTAATTGATATTGTTCCTAATCACAAGTAGCAATTAGTGATACATGATTGTGGTCAAGCTTTTGAGTATTGCTATGATTATTGGAAACCAAGTTAAATAATCCGAGCTTGTGTGATTGTTTTTGGAATAGTCTAATTCCCTAGTTCTTAATGCTACTATTATATTAAATCTAGAGAGCTTGTTCTAGGTTGTATAATGGTTAGAATCTTGTGAAGAGCTTGTTTTCATTGAGTGATAATTAAGGGGAGTTTCGGGTAGCAGAGCTTGTTGTTACCTAGGGCTATTAATTTCATTGAAGGATAAATATTGCTATGATAAGGTAATATTGAACGGAAGAACTAAAGTCTTTATTTTATTCTTATTTTGTTTCAGTTATTTAGTTAAATAAAATTCCAAACCCCCCCTTTTGTTCACAAAGTATAAATTTAGACTAATTATTCTCTGTGGGATCGACTCTTACTTGCTCTACTACATTAATATCTTTTGCGGTAAGGTTTTATTTTTGGGTGCTTGCGACAGCACGCCACATCACCTACATACTCTATGTAAGTTTTCTATTAAGGTTATATCCTAGGTTTCTTGTCCCTAACGTTTATAACCTACAGCTCTGATACCAACCTGTGACGCCCCCAAATCCGGATTTCTTAACCTCGAATTCGGTGCTCACGATTCTCAACAACAAACATACTTTCTAACTAAATGCGGAATAATAAACATACATTGTTTATCGAATAGAAATAAAGTCTTACAATTCCGGTCCCAAGGTTCTTTAACCTTAACATAAAACGTACCCTTAATACAATAAAAGGTTCACTTAATCAAACAACATTCAAGAATAACTAGTACATAGGCACTAACGGGCATCTATTCTTGCACCTTCCCTTTTCCTTTGTCTCCTCTAGACGTTTCTGCCTTAGCTGAAATAAAGATCATGATATAGCAAGGGTAAGCAACTAATTTGCTTAGCAAGTATATACACAAAGAGATATATCATGATAGAAGGAAGTTTCGCTTTCAATGTTCAACAACAGTATAAGAGTGTGAAGGAACATGAATTAGTAAACAACAGTTGAATATCCGAATGATTGAATGACAATTACCGAGTGGTTTGAAATAACCAAGGACGTTTTCCAAGGTTCTCAGCATTTAAACTGGACCTCTTAAAAGTTTTGGTAATCGAGGGGATCAGCCTCTCATACCCCGTGATTTATGCATAAACACTTAATAACCAGCATTGATATCATGCCTTAATCAAATTTTATCCTTTTCTCAGCCAAGAGTTCTTACCATAACGATTTAATAAGAACAGCTTTTAAAACACATTTGATTTCACAAATTTAGACATGCTTGATCTAGCTGATACAAATAGCATAGATCTATCTCATAAACAGTTCATGCTTGAAAGAACTTTAACTAAATGCACAATTCAATAATAATAGAATAGGAAATTCAATTGCACAAGGTGCGAATCTCAATAATCGGTATAGATGTGAATAATAAACAATAATTATTCACTAACAAGCTTCGAAAATAATAACTCGAGTTTGAGTTAGGGAATTTGCAATAATATAAGAAGTTAGGGTTAGGAACTTGCATGTCTGCTCAGCTACAAATAATTCTAGCTTTAACTATTTGGCCTTGAAGAACCTAACATAGATAATGTCGGTCTATCAATTAGTATTGCATAGTGGTACGTCGATACGCTTACTTATGCTATTTATTTAACAATTAAGCAGTTCTCATAACATACAGTAAATAAACTATAGTAAATCCTATAGGACACTTAATTGACTTTTAGGTTGATGGTTTAAATAATTCAACCATGAATCCCTTAAGTAATAAACACTGATTGAACCCTTTAACAATTAATTAAAATTGTTTAATTAATTAATATCACTTTTTCTTAAGTGATATTCATTTATTAACCCTTTTTAAACAATTTATTATAATTGTTTAGTTAATGTGTTATTTAAAATCTCCTTATTTCACTAGCTTTATCCTTATTTAATTACTATTTAATATTTGTTAAACAGTAATTAATTAATTATCTTTAGTTATTAATAATGGTAATTAATAAATAATTATATTTACTTATCATTTAAGTATTAATCAAATAATAATCGAATTATTATTTTTAATCGTCCTTAATTATTATTTAGGATTAAATAATAATTAACTAGGTTTATTTATTATTTAAGCTAATCAAATAATAAATAATTAATTAGTGAGTAAGGATTATCATTAGTTATTATCTAATAATAAATAATAATTAATTAGGTTTATTCATCATTTTAATCAAAGAATTATTAATGAACTTCTCTTTAGTTATCATTTAATAATAATAAACCAATTAGATTTATTCATTATTTAAAGTTAATCAATAATAAATAATTAATTCCACAATTCTAAATCATTGTTTTAAAATAGATAAACAATTTATTTTTATATGGAAAATATATTAGCATATTCCGGAGTTAAATTTTGTAAGGCTATTTCATTTACTTTTATTTCATACTAAATTATTAGTTAAATAATCAAATATTAAATAGTTATTTTGCTACTTTATTTATCAATCAAATAAAAATTAAATATTTATTATCTTTGTTTATTATTTATTGATAAATAATAAATAATTACTTACTAATTTATTCATATTTAATTATTCTTTAATATTAATCAAATAATAGTTAAATAATAAATAATTATTTGATTGATTTTATTTATTAGTTATAATAACAAATTAATTTACAAGTATATTATTAGCCCAAATAAAAAACCAATATTTGGGCCAATGATAGCACAGTTTAATTGCTGACTCAACAGTCACTAGTGATGTTCTAAGTTCCTGCAAATTACCTTTAATTGTGCAGTTCATTATTCAAACATTTCCAAAACATAACACTGGCCTAATCTTAGCGCACCATCAGAAAGCCAGAACCATAAGGTTCACAAGGTTTCAACACAACCCAAAACAAAACAACACAATACCAGGTTTTTTTTTTCCCAATCAAGCCATACAATACAGTTGCCAAAACAATGCATAATATAAACTAATACCAACCTAGACTATGGTTTGATTCCTATAAGCAATATGTACTGACTACAGGATCAACACCCAACAAAAACAATACCAACAGATAAATCCCAAATGTCCATACAATACAAGCCTAGCACAGTACAAATTAACTGCCAAAATCCCTTAGGATTTTTCAATGTACAGAGTCCCAACTATGAATCAACACAATACAATACAAGATGTTTAAATCCCAACAATTTAATACTATCCCAAAACAGGGGAGCAGCACAGTCCAATCCACAGAAGAAAGAAAAAAGAATGAAATGGACTAACTAATTTATCACAGCTCGTATACCTTCCTGTAGTTCGAATTGCCACTTCCCTTCTTCTCCCAATTCACGCCGGCGACTGACTTCCCTTCTCTCTCTCCCTCTCTGTGATTTTTTTTTTTAATTTTTTTTTACAATTTCGGCAGCCTTGAATTAGGGTTTGGGGAAAGGCTTCAATTTATACTAGAAATTTTTCCCAAATTGGTTTGGGTATTACCTAACTTGGCCGGTTAAGGACTGACGGTAGGAGAGAGAGTAGCTACCGATTGACGTCTCCCATCAAGTCTCGTCCATCACAGCTAGCACCGGCCGAAATCTTGAGCCGTGTGCGCCACCAGTCGCGTCGCCGAAATCCCGGGACCCTCGGTCCGTTTGCCAACCTCCCGGTCGCTCCTTCAAACCCTTGGTTAGCCTGCTGGTTACTTCAATCCGTCGCCGGCGTACGCCTGGCGACCCCTTTCTCCCGTCGCTCGCTCTGTGGCCTGAATGATTGAAGCTTGCAGCGTTTAGTTTTGTTCCGATTTGAGGGGCCTAGGGTTTGGGTTTCCCCCCTTTTGCTCGGTTGCAATTGATTTGAGAGCATGGATTCGATGGTTTGGCTCGGTTATCCCAAATACATCCCAGCGATTTCATTTTTCCCCCAAATTAATTAGACCGACCCAGTTGCAATTGGTTTAACCGAGTGGACTAACCCAGCTGGAAAGAAGAGGAATGGGCTCAGCCCATTTGTTTTGGCCCACAGAGAAATAGAAAGGATATTGGGCTCAATTAAAATTTGGGCTCAATCCAATAAAAAAAACAATGGGTAAATCTAAATAAAAGAAAAATGGCCCAAGCTAAATTATCCACATTGTATTTCTAATTAAATAACTAACCCAATTAATTATTTATTTGAAATATTTATTTTAACCATAATTCTTTATTCGAATTATTTAATCCGATAACGATAAAATTATTTGTTAATTTCTTCCCAATTTTCTTACCAATCAATTGTTAGGGATTAAGTCATTAATTTATTTAAACCATTGATGAGCCTCTATAATGCAAAGAAAATTAGTGGACCACATATTTATATAATTAAATAATAATACCCACATGGATCCAATTAAAATCGTAAAATTAAATAAAACGAATTTTATATATTAAAATAAATTAATACAATATTTAAAAATTCCTGGACATTACACAAAATACAAGGAGTTACATAGTGATGTAATTGACAATAGTTGTCTACCTATTTATTTATATATAGTTTGTTGTGCACACACAAGGCTATATACATTTAAAATGGGATCCTTAATCTCACTAGCAAGTCTTTAATTAGATTTGCCGAACTATATAATGAGGGTAATATAGTTTGATGAAAATAGTGGGAGATACCAATTTAAAATAAAGACCTAATTTATTTTGGTAATTAATTAAGAAATGAATGTATGCTAAAATGTTGTTAAATTACAAATTCATTTACAGAATTTTACGATGTCTAATTCACTATCACTGCATAGCATATTAGATGCTAATTAACCGGACCGAATTACACGGACTAGTTAAGGAATTTGAGAATAGTTCTCAAGGCTGAAAAGTTATCTTATGTCCTTAATATACCTATCCGTGCAAGATGATGCACAGTTGGCTCAATGCATCATGCTCGCATCCATGAGTAACGAGCTTCAGCGTCAGCATGAAACTATGGATGCTCCTACTGTACTCCGGCACCTTCAAGGAGTTGAAGGGTGAGGATAGTAGGACTATTAGATATCAGATATCTAAGGAGCTCTTCCGATCTAGAATGACCGATGGCACTACAGTACAAACATATGTCCTAAAATGATCAATTTGATTGAACAATTGGGACAACTGGGTTTTAATGGATGGAGAGATGATCCAAGATTTGATCTTGCAATCACTTCCAAACTCTTTCCCATAAATTGTTGTGAATTTCCATATGAACAAGCTATATGTCAGCCTGTGACGCCCCCAAATTCGGGTCTCCAAATACCCGGATCCGGTCATCACAATCCAACATAAACATCCACCTATAACAACATATGGTATCTAAAATGCGGAATAAAATAAACATACGTTGTTCATTACAAGGTGTTACTAGTCCCAGAATACGATTAACCTTAAACATTTACACAATCCATACCCTAAATAGCTATCAGGGTTTAAATTATATTAACAGAAATTAACTAACACATGAATCTAAAGTCTGCTACGAGAAGTCTATCATTTCATCTTTTCTTTCCCTTTATTCTTCCCTGACGTCTCGGGTTTAGCTGCAATGAAGTCATGATATAGCAAGAATGAGCAACGAGTTTGCCCAGTAAGTTTAAGGTGCAACAATAAGAATATATCATGATGAAGGGATATTAAAGGGATTTCAACAATAGAATAATCAGAAGCAAGAACATTAAATGCTTTTAGAACAATTGATAGTCAAATAGACTTTGAACGATAACTTCCAAAGGAGTCAATAGCTAGTTGACCCTCTGGTTACTGGCTACAGAATAACGTACTTGAGGGGATCAACCTCGCGTACCCTATGTATATGCATAACATTTAATTCTGCTATTTGTACCTTATATACGGTACGTGGGGTACTCCCCTATAAATAAAGGGGTGTTCATACAGTCTAAGAATCCTTACCAGTGATTGGTTCGGATAGCTTTTATAAATTCATAATTGCCTGACCGAACAAAGGTTCAGACTTAACCATGAGTAGTTTCAAATTTCTGAATTTAAATAATTATATGAAATCAAATGCGCGAGTACGAGTGTCAATAAATATATAGATGTGGAATAATTTTAAAAGTAATTAGACCACTTAAAGCGTACTCGGAAATAAGATTCAAGCTTAAAGAATAACTTGCAACAATATATACCTCTTTGCATGAATTAAAACAATGCATAAGGTTTAAAAGCTTGCTCAATGCAAAAATTGAGTGAGAAGAACTTGCAAAAACGAAAGAAGTTTAGGGTTAGGAACTTGCCTGTTTGCTCAGCTACAATTTAAATCTTAGCTTTAATTACTTGACCTTGGATAACCTATCAGCTGGTAGAGTTGGTTTATCCATTAGCATTGCGTAATTGTGTACTGATACACTCAATTATGCTATTTATTTGAACAGATAATAATTATTCATGGCCACTATCATTTGAATACTCAATTTATTACCTTTAATTGTATCTAGGTATGGTTTAACAATCCTTATAAAATAATTTTATTTTGGTTTAAAGATAACGGAAAACCATTGATCAATTATTTAGTTGATTTACTCTTAATTACCATTACTTTAGGGGTAATTTAGTAATTATTATACTTGTTCTTTATTCAACATTAATTAAGGTATAAATTTACACACACTTAATTATATTAATAATCGCTAAGTGTTTATTATCTTTATTTATTAAGGCCCAAAAATAATTAACTTATTAATCTCCCTCATACTTAATCATCATTCCATTGATGATTAAGTACTTACCATCCTTATTATTTCGTAACTTCATTTTTACTTAATTATTATTATTATTAAATAATAATTAAATACTTAGTACCTTTATTTACTATTTAATAAATAATAAATAATTATTTTATTAACTTTATTCATATTTAATTATTATTATTATTAAATAATAATTAAATATTTATTATCTTAATTTATTATTTATTAATAAATAATAAATAATTATTTTTATTAACTTTATTCATATTTAATTATTATTATTATTAAATAATAATTAAATATTTATTATCTTTATTTATTATTTATTAATAAATAATAAATAATTATTTTATTAACTTTATTCATATTTAATTATTATTATTATTAAATAATAATTAAATATTTATTATCTTTATTTATTATTTATGGATAACTAATAAACAATTATTTGTTAACCTTGTTCATAATTAATTATTAGATATTTATTATTTAACTTTACTATAAAATATTTATTTATCCTTATTTATTATTTATTGACAACTAATAAATAATTATTTAATTAACTTTATTATTTAATATTAATTAAATAATAATTAAAATATTTTATTATCTTTATTTATTATTTATAAATAAATAATAAATAATTATTTATTGACTTTATGCAGTTATGACTTAAATCCTTCTTAGTGTTACTGAAAACAATGGTGGTAATCTTGCACATTGCGAAGCAATGGTATTTATTTATCATGAAAAGGTAATTTACCCAGCAATTTGTCCTGCCCAGCTTTCCCCCTACACTGCGTCGACTGCCCATAGGCGCGACTGCCGCTCACGGTCTGCACCCAGCCCCAACCATTAGCGACATAAGCTCTCCCTAACCTTATGCTTGGTTTTGACAGCAAAACATACAATGGTTCTAACCAGCGAACAACACGCACTACTATACTAGTTTTAAAAGAAATCTAAAAGCTCTATACCCCGTGGCTGAATCGAAATCATAGCCCAAATTTGGCTCATTCAGACATTATAACAAACAGATGGTGTGCCTCCTATAACACAAACTGGCCTAAACACAGTGTAAAGAAAAAAATCAAGTTGCCAGAATTTTAAAGTCCTTCAATAACCAGGGTTTCAACCCAACAATCAAGCCCAATAAAATCAAGCAACACAAATTCAAGTACAGAAATAGAGAAAGAAAACAAAAATCAAACCACAAGAAGGCTGTCACAGCAGCTAGGTGGACAAGGAACCATTGTTATACCTTGAGGTTGGGTTTGGTCCGAAATGGTTCCTAGTGGCTGTCCTCCTTCTCCTCCCGAAGTAGACAACAAAATTAGTGGACATCCACACCACAGCTAGCACCTTCGGAAAGGAATTTCAGCCTGTAGATGGCTTCCACCGATTTCCCTCTTTAATTTGTAACCCTAAACTTTCTAACTGAGAACTCACAAAACAGGGGAAAATCAGCAGCTTGTTTTAGGGATTTGAAGGGCTCAATTTATAGGGAAAAATTTACCCAAATCAATTGGCAGTATTGTGGGTTTATTATCCAGTCGATTTCCAAGGACCGTCGGTAGGGAGGAAGATGGCTGCCGGTTGCTTCACATCAAACCCAGCTGCGTCGTGCCGTCAGTTCCTCGAGCTGTGTAGTCCCGCCGGTCAAATCGCCGAACGCCCAAATCCCTTGGTCCAATCGGTCGTGCTCGGTCGCCCACCTTGAACCTTGCTTAGCCCACTGGTCGTTGCACGCGATCACCGTCGCCTCCCTCTCTTCTCTCGTCTCTGAATCAATTGGAGGTTCGGTTTTGACTGATTGAGGGGTTTGGATTTGATTGTTCGAGAGCTAGGGCTTAGGTTTTCTTGCTCGGCTGATTTCCTCCCTATTTCAATTTCTGCTGATATGAACCTCGCCCAAATGAACTGACCAGTTGTCCCAAATTATAAAGGAATGGGTCTGACCCATTACCATAACCCAACTCAGCTGAAACGGTTTTAAACCCCGGCAGAATGAGAATTGGACTTTAGCCCAATTGATTTAACACTTAGGGTTCATCTGGTCCGCTTGGTTTGGTCCCAAGGAAAAGTAAAGGAAATTTGGGTCGGTCCAACCAATTTAATTTGACCAGCCCAATTCGTTTGACCCAATCAGGAAAATAAAAAGGAATTTGGCCCAATCCGAAATAAAATAAAAGGGAGAAAGGAATGGGCCAATCCAAATAAGAGAAAAGTGACCCACTTAAATTAATCAACATTATATTCCTACTATTTACATTTAATAACTAATCCAATTAATTATTTAAAATATTTATTTTAAACATAATTCTTTATTCGAATTATTTAAATCCTGATAATAATAAAATTATTTATTTAATTACCCCAAATTTTCTTGCCAATCCAATACTAGGATTACTCATCAATTTATTCAAACTGTTAGTGAGTCCCCATCAAGTCACAGAAATTTATTGGACCATGTATTAAATAATAATAATATCTACATGGATCCACTTAAATTTGTAAATTTAAATAAAACGACTTTCATATATCGAAATAATTTGATACAAAATTTAAGAAAATCCCTGGACATTACATCCTCTCCCCCTTATAAAAATTTCGTCCTCGGAATTTCAATCTAAAGTTACTCGAATAGCTGAGGGTAATTCGCTCTCATTTTCTCTTCGAGTTCCCACGTGGCTTCTTCCACCGCGTGATTTCTGCAGAGAACTTTAACAGAATGAATAATTTTATTCCTTAGCTTCTGCTCTTTCCTATCCAGTATTTGAACAGGAACCTCCTCGTACGATAAATCCCTTTCAACTTGAATTGGTTCATAGGAGATGACATGTTTGTAATCTGGCTTATACGGGCGCAACACTGATACGTGAAACACGTTGTGAATGTGCTCAAGTTCAGGAGGTAATGCTACCTCGTACGCCACCTCGCCTATTTTTCTTAATATTTCAAAAGGTCCTATGAACCTAGGGCTCAATTTGCCCTTCTTCCCAAAACGGATCTTCCCTTTCTAGGGAGATACCTTGAGAAAACCACTGCTACCAACTTCAAAGTCTCGTTTTTGACGATGTAAGTCGGCATACTTCTTCTGACGATCTTGAGCTGCTACTAACCGCTGTCTTATTACTTTAATGATTTTCCACGGTTTGCTGTACCAACTCTGGCCCCAACAATCTCCGTTCACCAACTTCATCCTAACACAACGGCGTTCGGACACTTCCTTCCATACAACGCCTCGTACGGTGGCATACCAATGCTAGCATGGTAACTATTGTTATAGGCGAACTCTACTAGTGGCAAATGATCGTCCCAGCTGCCACTTAAGTCCATCACAACTGCCCGGAGCATATCCTCTAGGGTCTGAATTGTTCGCTCACTCTGACCATCAGTCTGGGGATGATATGCCGTACTCATTCTTAACTGTGTTCCCAGTCTCTCCTGCAGACTTCTCCAAAAATTTGACGTGAAGCGCGGATCTCTGTCAGACACGATAGATACCGGCACTCCATGACGTGATACTATTTCCTTTACGTAAAGTTTCGCCAGCTGTTCCAATTTGTACCTGATCTTGATCGGTAGAAAATGGGCAGACTTGGTCAACCGATCTACGATCACCCAGATGGCGTCTAGACCCTTTTGAGTTGTCGGGAAGTCCTACCACAAAATCCATAGTAATGTGCTCCCACTTCCATTCTGGAATCTCCAAGGGTTGCAACAATCCGCTCGGCCGTTGGTGCTCAGCCTTGATCCGTTGACAGGTCAAACACCGGCTAACGAACTCTGCAACTTCCCCTTTCAAATGCGGCCACCAATAATGTTGACGAAGATCTTGATACATCTTGGTGCTTCCTGGATGTACCGAAAACCTTGTATTATGGGCCTCCTGCAAAATCTCTTCCCTTAAGTCTGGTACGTAGGGTATCCAGACCCTCCCCTCAAATCTCAGCAATCCTGTGCTGTCAACCTTATACTTCGAGGCTTTTCCCTCCGATAACTGTTTCTTAATGTCAATGCATTCCTCGTCAAATTCTTGAGCCTCCTGTATCTTATCCAGTAGATTTGGACCTACCGTCACGGCGAACACCTTTTCGTCCACCTCCATTGGATACCTAACTTCCAGCTCCAGACGTTCAAAGTCCCGTATCAACTCCTCCTGGACTGTCAGCTGCATCAATTTCACCTTGCCTTTCCTACTTAAGGCATCAGCCACTACATTTGCTTTGCCCGGATGGTACAAAATTTCACAGTCGTAGTCCTTGATCAATTCTAACCATCGGCGTTGCCTCATGTTCAGCTCCTTTTGAGTGAAGATATATTTCAGACTTTTGTGATCTGTATATATCTCACACTTCTCCCCGTATAGGTAGTGCCTCCAAATCTTCAAGGCGAAAACTACCGCTGCTAACTCCAAGTCATGAGTCGGATAACCCTTCTCATAATCCTTCAGCTGACGCGATGCGTACGCCACGACCTTGCCGTGTTGCATCAATACACAGCCAAGACCCTTGTGTGATGCATCACTATACACTACGAAACCCCCAGTGTTGTCTGGTAAGGTCAACACTGGTGCTTGACTAAGTCTCTTCTTCAGCTCCATAAAACTTTCCTCACATTTCTCCGACCAAACGAACTTAACTGTTTTCCTGGTGAGATTGGTCAATGGCGATGCTATCTTGGAAAAATCCTGTATGAACCTTCGATAGTATCCCGCTAATCCCAAGAAACTCCGGATCTCTGTCGGCGTCTTCGGCTGTTCCCAGTTGATAACTGCTTCCACTTTTGCTGGGTCCACCGAAACACCATTCCTGTCTATGACATGACCCAGAAATTGTACTCTCTGCAACCAAAACTCACACTTAGAAAACTTTGCATACAACTTCTCCTTCCTGAGAGCTTCTAATACAATCTTCAAATGTTCAGCATGCTCCTCCTCCGTACCTGAATACACCAGAATGTCATCGATGAATACAACTACGAACTTGTCCAAGTACTGCTTGAACACTCTGTTCATCATATCCATGAATGCTGCTGGTGCATTTGTCAATCCAAAAGACATTACCAGAAACTCGAAGTGCCCGTAACGAGTTCTGAATGCAGTCTTCGGGATATCTTCTTGCCTCACCTTCAGCTGATGATAGCCTGTTCTTAAGTCGATTTTTGAAAAGTATTTCGCTCCCTTAAGTTGATCAAACAGATCGTCGATTCTAGGAAGCGGATACCTATTCTTAATCGTAACTTTGTTCAACTCCCGGTAGTCGATACAAAGTCGCATAGAACCATCTTTCTTCTTTACAAACAGAACTGGCGCTCCCCACGGGGACACGCTCGGTCTGATATAACCTTTATCTAACAGCTCCTGCAGTTGCACCATCAACTCCTTCATCTCTACAGGTGCCATTCGATACGGCGGCTTCGATATTGGTGCGGTTCCCGGTGCCAAATCGATAACGAACTCAGTTTCCCTATCCGGCGGCAGTCCCGGAAGTTCATCGGGAAAGACATCGGGTGAAATCTCTCACAACTGGTATTTGACTCATCTCATCCCCGACCTGACGAGTATCGACCACATGGGCCAAATAACACTCGCATCCTTTCTTCAGTAATCTCCTTGTTTGCATCATAGTAAGACAACAAGATGGTTTTGGTGATTTGCTGCCATAAAATACCACCTTCGACTTATTAGAAGTCTTTAGGTGTATACATTTCTTCTTACAGTCAATAACTGCTCCGTGGGTTGATAGCCAATCCATTCCCAAGATTACATCGAACTCTCCCAGTCGAATTGGTATCAAATCCACATTGAGCTTAAATCCTCGCAATTCAGCACAACAATTCCTATGAATGCATTCCACGGGGATAATTTCCTTATTGGCTACTTCTATGTTCATAGGGTGTTCTAACTTTTCACAAGGTACATTTAATTGTCTAGCAAATTCTTCGGAAACAAAAGAGCAAGTAGCACCCGAATCAAATAGCACATATGTATTTATATCATTGATTGGGATGATACCTGACACCACGTCTTTGGATTCCATGGCATCCTGCACAGTCATGTTGAACGTGCGGGCTGTTGGCCTGTTGGCTTGACTGGATGGTGGCCCGTAGTTCAATCGGTTGCTGTTTCCACTGTTGTTGTTGTTTCGGTTGCCACTCCCGGCGTCGCTTTTCTTCTTCGGACAATCCCTCATTTGGTGGTCGGGTGCTCCACATGAAAAACATCCCCCCTTTGGCTTATTTTGACATTGGGGAGCCATGTGCCCCGGTTGCCCACACCGGTAACAAACACTCTTTCCCTTCATACATTCCCCGGTGTGGTTCTTGCCGCAATTATTGCACCTGCCTGGTTTCTTTGCCTCCCCTCCCGACTGGTTTCCTCCGGGTTTATTGCTCCCGAAAGATTGGCTCTCACTCCATTTGCGTTTATTGGGGTTGCTGCCCCCGCTGCTCCCTGCCTTCGGACCCTCATGTCCTTTCTTCTTCTCTTGGTTGTATTTGGCCAAAGCCTCACTGCCACCCTCTGCAATGATTGCCCTCTCCATCAATTCTGCAAATGTTCTGATTTTCAATACCGCCACAGAACGGTATAACCATGGTTTCAACCCTTGCTCAAACCTACGAGCTTTCCTTTCCTCGGTGCTGACTTGGTGAGCTGCAAACCGTGCCAACTCATTAAACTTAGCTGCGTACTCAGCCACAGACATGTTCCCTTGTTTTAGTTCCAGGAACTTGATCTCCATCTCCTGCTTCATGCTCTCTGGAAAGTAATTTTCCAAGAACATTTCCTTAAAACGATCCCAAGCGACAGTGCCTTCTTCCACTCGGCCTCTATTGGCCTTCCACCAGTAGTTTGTCTCACCCTTTAACATGAAGGTAGCAAAACTTGTTTTCTGTTCCTCTGCCACCCTTGCCACTTCAAAGACCTTCTCTATCTCTTCTATCCAGGTCTGTGCTTCTATTGGGTTAAGAGTTCCCTTGAACTCGGGTGGTCCGACCAATTTGAAATCTTTAAAGTTTGCCAGATGATGCGCTGGCTCGGCTGCGGCTTGGGTTCTTCCAGGTGGCGGTCTTGATTGCATGGCCTCTGCCAGCATTTCCGTAAACATTCTCATGGGGTTGGCTTGGTCTCCAACCTCACTTTCTGACTCTTCGACCTGTCGGTTACGTGGCCTTCCTCTCGGCATGGTTTGAATAAGGAAACTGATGACCTTTACCTATAGATTTACATTTTACATCATATGTTATTAAAATAAACAATTAAAGGTAAAATATCTATCAATACATTGATTTAAGTGAAACATCTGCATTTATATTCATATACCACCGTTTGTTACAAGACGAAACCTGTGGCATACTGCTATAAATGCGCCACTGATTGTGTCCTACCAAACATCCCCTAAAAACAAAAAGTGGGGAATGATACTGCCCATCCTCTAAGGCAACAAAAGTTGGGGTTTGACTACTACCCCAACAAGAAAGCAAATAAAATGTTTCACAATACAAATATGCATACGTCCCTAATATAACAAAAGGTGGGACTGACTGTACTAGCAACTAAACAACCATCCTATCCCGTCACTATACATCATGACGGATCCGAGCCTGTTGACCAGAAGAGAATGCTCCATCCCCGATCCTGCGACGAACAGAGCGACTGGATTCCCCTACCTCAGTCTGGGGTCTCCTGTAAGCTGCATCTAGGGCATGGCCTAGGGTCTCTATCCTCACAGCTCTGGCCTCCAACTGGTCCTCCAGCTGATCAACCCTCCTGGCCTCCCTGGCCCAGGCCTCCCTGACGCGCATCCTCGCAGCCACCTCCAGTCCAGCCTCGAACCTCATAGCCTCCTGTTTCGCCCTCAGGTGGGCGATCTGCAGGTCCCTCTGCTCCAACCTCTCTCTCAACTCAGCATTTCGGGCCACTAGCTGATTGTAGCAGTGGTCCGATCTGCTGCGCTGAGGACTCGTATCCCTGCAGCTGTACCTTAGCCACCCCTAAGTCATGCTCGAGCTGGTAGGCCAGGTCTCTGTACTGGTCCTCCATGAACTGATGGGTCTGGTTTTGCTCCTCCAAATGAGCAATCCGAGCCTCCAACTCCTCATTTCTGTCAGTCAACCCCTCGATGATATCATCAGCAGTGGACCCCATGCCATCAATATCAGCAGGTGGCTCCTCCCCCTCGGTCTCGGGGTCCTCCTCCTCAGCCTCTGGATCCTGACTGCCCGACCTCATAACCCCTCCTACTACCGGCTCTGGTAGCTCCCTAAGGTAGTCCTCCTCCGGCTCGGACTCCTCCTGTAACAATCCCGGGGCAATAGGAGCATAGCCCACCAGCTGCTCCGCCACTACCGGTATGTCTATAAATACCTCCTCCTCACGGGTTCCACTGGTCTCCCCTGCAGCAGCCATCCTATAAACACACAAAAACTAACATTAGTACAACAATAAAATATATTCATTGAAGAAATGAAGTTATATTTCATTGGGTACTACTCGACTCGATGAATTCCCCAATTCATCAAAACCACATATGATAAATCTCCTCGATTTATCTCCTAACACTCGATACGAGTTTACTATGAAGGTTATATCCTAGGTTTCGCGATCCTAAAGTTTATAACCTACAGGCTCTGATACCAACCTGTGACGCTCCCAAATTCGGGTCTCCAAATACCCGGATCCGGTCATCACGATCCAACATAAACATCCACCTATAACAACATATGGTATCTAAAATGCGGAATAAAATAAACATACGTTGTTCATTACAAGGTGTTACTAGTCCCAAAATACGATTAACCTTAAACATTTACACAATCCATACCCTAAATAGCTATCAGGGTTTAAATTATATTAACAGAAATTAACTAACACATGAATCTAAAGTCTGCTACGAGAAGTCTATCATTTCATCTTTTCTTTCCCTTTATTCTTCCCTGACGTCTCGGGTTTAGCTGCAATGATGTCATGATATAGCAAGAATGAGCAACGAGTTTGCCCAGTAAGTTTATGGTGCAACAATAAGAATATATCATGATGAAGGGATATTAAAGGGATTTCAACAATAGAATAATCAGAAGCAAGAACATTAAATGCTTTTAGAACAATTGATAGTCAAATAGACTTTGAACGATAACTTCCAAAGGAGTCAATAGCTAGTTGACCCTCTGGTTACTGGCTACAGAATAACGTACTTGAGGGGATCAGCCTCGCGTACCCTATGTATATGTATAACATTTAATTCTGCTATTTGTACCTTATATACGGTACGTGGGGTACTCCCCTATAAATAAAGGGGTGTTCATACAGTCTAAGAATCCTTACCAGTGATTGGTTCGGATAGCTTTTATAAATTCATAATTGCCTGACCGAACAAGGGTTCAGACTTAACCATGAGTAGTTTCAAATTTCTGAATTTAAATAATTATATGAAATCAAATGCGCGAGTACGAATGTCAATAAATATATAGATGTGGAATAATTTTAAAAGTAATTAGACCACTTAAAGCGTACTCGTAAATAAGATTCAAGCTTAAAGAATAACTTGCAACAATATATACCTCTTTGCATGAATTAAAACAATGCATAAGGTTTAAAAGCTTGCTCAATGCAAAAATTGAGTGAGAAGAACTTGCAAAAACGAAAGAAGTTTAGGGTTAGGAACTTGCCTGTTTGCTCAGCTACAATTTAAATCTTAGCTTTAATTACTTGACCTTGGATAACCTATCAGCTGGTAGAGTTGGTTTATCCATTAGCATTGCGTAATTGTGTACTGATACACTCAATTATGCTATTTATTTGAACAGATAATAATTATTCATGGCCACTATCATTTGAATACTCAATTTATTACCTTTAATTGTATCTAGGTATGGTTTAACAATCCTTATAAAATAATTTTATTTTGGTTTAAAGATAACGGAAAACCATTGATCAATTATTTAGTTGATTTACTCTTAATTACCATTACCTTAGGGGTAATTTAGTAATTATTATACTTGTTCTTTATTCAACATTAATTAAGGTATAAATTTACACACACTTAATTATATTAATAATCGCTAAGTGTTTATTATCTTTATTTATTAAGGCCCAAAAATAATTAACTTATTAATCTCCCTCATACTTAATCATCATTCCATTGATGATTAAGTACTTACCATCCTTATTATTTCGTAACTTCATTTTTACTTAATTATTATTATTATTAAATAATAATTAAATACTTAGTACCTTTATTTACTATTTAATAAATAATAAATAATTATTTTATTTAACTTTATTCATATTTAATTATTTATTATTATTAAATAATAATTAAATATTTATTATCTTAATTTATTATTTATTAATAAATAATAAATAATTATTTTATTAAATTTATTCATATTTAATTATTATTATTATTAAATAATAATTAAATATTTATTATCTTTATTTATTATTTATTAATAAATAATAAATAATTATTTTTATTAACTTTATTCATATTTAATTATTATTATTATTAAATAATAATTAAATATTTATTATCTTTATTTATTATTTATGGATAACTAATAAACAATTATTTGTTAACCTTGTTCATAATTAATCATTAGATATTTATTATTTAACTTTACTATAAAATATTTATTTATCCTTATTTATTATTTTATTGACAACTAATAAATAATTATTTAATTAACTTTATTATTTAATATTAATTAAATAATAATTAAAATATTTATTATCATTATTTATTATTTATAAATAAATAATAAATAATTATTTATTGACTTTATGCAGTTATGACTTAAATCTTTCTTAGTGTTACTGAAAACAATGGTGGTAATCTTGCACATTGCGAAGCAATGGTATTTATTTATCATGAAAAGGTAATTTACCCAGCAATTTGTCCTGCCCAGCTTTCCCCCTACACTGCGTCGACTGCCCATAGGCGCGACTGCCGCTCACGGTCTGCACCCAGCCCCAACCATTAGCGACATAAGCTCTCCCTAACCTTATGCTTGGTTTTGACAGCAAAACATACAATGGTTCTAACCAGCGAACCACACGCACTACTATAATAGTTTTAAAAGAAATCTAAAAGCTCTATACCCCGTGGCTGAATCGAAATCATAGCCCAAATTTGGCTCATTCAGACATTATAACAAACAGATGGTGTGCCTCCTATAACACAAACTGGCCTAAACACAGTGTAAAGAAAAAAATCAAGTTGCCAGAATTTTAAAGTCCTTCAATAACCAGGGTTTCAACCCAACAATCAAGCCCAATAAAATCAAGCAACACAAATTCAAGTACAGAAATAGAGAAAGAAAACAAAAATCAAACCACAAGAAGGCTGTCACAGCAGCTAGGTGGACAAGGAACCATTGTTATACCTTGAGGTTGGGTTTGGTCCGAAATGGTTCCTAGTGGCTGTCCTCCTTCTCCTCCCGAAGTAGACAACAAAATTAGTGGACATCCACACCACAGCTAGCACCTTCGGAAAGGAATTTCAGCCTGTAGATGGCTTCCACCGATTTCCCTCTTTAATTTGGAACCCTAAACTTTCTAACTGAGAACTCACAAAACAGGGGAAAATCAGCAGCTTGTTTTAGGGATTTGAAGGGCTCAATTTATAGGGAAAAATTTACCCAAATCAATTGGGTATTATCCAGTCGATTTCCAAGGACCGTCGGTAGGGAGGAAGATGGCTGCCGGTTGCTTCACATCAAACCCAGCTGCGTCATGCCGTCAGTTCCTCGAGCTGTGTAGTCCCGCCGGTCAAATCGCCGAACGCCCAAATCCCTTGGTCCAATCGGTCGTGCTCGGTCGCCCACCTTGAACCTTGCTTAGCCCACTGGTCGTTGCACGCGATCACCGTCGCCTCCCTCTCTTCTCTCGTCTCTGATCAATTGGAGGTTCGGTTTTGACTGATTGAGGGTTTGGATTTGATTGTTCGAGAGCTAGGGCTTAGGTTTTCTTGCTCGGCTGATTTCCTCCCTATTTCAATTTCTGCTGATATGAACCTCGCCCAAATGAACTGACCAGTTGTCCCAAATTAAAGGAATGGGTCTGACCCATTACCATAACCCAACTCAGCTGAAACGGTTTTAACCCGGCAGAATGAGAATTGGACTTAGCCCAATTGATTTAACACTTAGGGTTCATCTGGTCCGCTTGGTTTGGTCCCAAGGAAAAGTAAAGGAAATTTGGGTCGGTCCAACCAATTTAATTTGACCAGCCCAATTCGTTTGACCCAATCAGGAAAATAAAAAGGAATTTGGCCCAATCCGAAATAAATAAAAGGGAGAAAGGAATGGGCCAATCCAAATAAGAGAAAAGTGACCCACTTAAATTAATCAACATTATATTCCTACTATTTACATTTAATAACTAATCCAATTAATTATTTAAAATATTTATTTTAAACATAATTCTTTATTCGAATTATTTAAATCCTGATAATAATAAAATTATTTATTTAATTACCCCAAATTTTCTTGCCAATCCAATACTAGGATTACTCATCAATTTATTCAAACTGTTAGTGAGTCCCCATCAAGTCACAGAAATTTATTGGACCATGTATTAAATAATAATAATATCTACATAGATCCACTTAAATTTGTAAATTTAAATAAAACGACTTTCATATATCGAAATAATTTGATACAAAATTTAAGAAAATCCCTGGACATTACACAGCCTGCCTGAGTTGCTTAAACATGTTGAAAACTGTAAAGAGTCACTTTCCAACCAAGAAAGACCAAGTCTTACTGGTAGATGATTCTTCTGGGAAGCAGAAGAGGGCCAAAGGATCTTCTTAAAAGAAGAACAATTCAAATAAGGTAAAAGGAAAGGCAAAAATAAAGGACAATAAGAACAAGACTGATGCAGATAGCAAAGGAGTTTGCTTCCACTGCAATAAGCCTGGATACTAGAATTAAAACTAGAGGGTAACCAGAAGAAGCTTAGTGAAGCTTCGGTTACAAATATGGGTTTGTTCATGATTGAAATAAATTTTTCTATAAGTCAAGGTTCTACTTGGGTATTGGATACCGGCTGTAGTTCTCACGTATGCAATCCAATGCAGAGACTAAGCAGAAGTAGAAAGCTAAACAAAGAATAAGTAATCTTACGCGTGGAGAATGAAGCAATGGTTGCTGCATTCATCGTAGGAACTTATAGTTTAGCATTGCATACGGGCAAGTCTATTAAGTTAATAAGTTGTTATTATGTTCCAGTTCTCTTTAGAAACATTATTACTTCCGTTGTTGGACAAGGAAGGTTCTGGTATTATATTTAAGAACAATTGTTGTTTTATTTATAATGATAATGTTTTGTTTGAAACTGGAAGATTACTTGATAGATTTGTATACTTGACTTACATGAAAATTATTTTGCAAATTGAACAAACTAATAAAAGAAAAGGAGATGGTCATTCAAAGAGTTGAATATGTGTATTTGATGAAATACAAGTCTGAATCATTTGAAATGTTCAAAGAATTCAGAAGCGAAACATATTGACAGAGTATTAAGATTCTTTGATCAGATCGAGGAAATAATACTTGTACAATGAGTTTCTAGATCATCTCAAAATGATATTTTTTCATAATGGACACTTCCTGATACGCAATAATTGATTGGTGTATCTAAAAGGAGAAATTGTACCTTGTTGGACATGGTGCAGTCCATAATGATTTTTACCGACATTCTAGTATCCATCTGGGGTTATGCCCTAGAAACAGCTACATATCTACAAAATAAGGTAACCTCAAAATCTGGCCCCAAGACTCCATAAAAGTTATGGATAGGGAGGATTCCTAATCTTAAGTATGTTAAGATAAGGGTTGTCCAGCTTATGTGAAAAGGTTTCAAAGATAAGTTTGAGACAAAATCTGACAAGTGCAGACTTGTGGGATATCCTAAAGTAAGTTTAGGGTATTATTACTATAATCCTACACGCTGCCTTCTTAGATAAAGTTGTTTATCATTGAAGGAGCTACTAGGAGGGTAAAAGATCTTGAAGGAGTTCAAGAACCACAAAGCACTTTAAGTCGAATCTAGGAACCTGTAGATAGACCTATTGTACCACAACCGAATCGTAAATCTGGAAGAGTACCGAAGATACCTGGGAGGTATGGATTCATCATAGAGGATGATGTTGAGGTACGCATCATAGAGGATGATGATCCAGTTATATACAATGAGGCTATGAGTAGAAGACACTCAGAGAAATGGAAGATGGCCATGAAATTCGAAATGGACTCCATGTATGAGAACCAAGTATAGACTCTGGTTACTCCACAAAAGGGCATAGTGCCAAGAGTGTGAATATGGGTCTTTAAGAGAAAGACTGGGGCAAATGGCAAGGTGGAGACCTATAAGACCAGACCTGTTTAAAAGGTTTCAAATAAAGTCAAGGAGTTGACTGTGATAAAACCTTATTACTGGGTAATGCTCAAGTCCATTTGGATTTTGCTTGTGATTGCAGCTTATTACGAAATCTGGCAAAAATGGATGTGGAGACACCATTCCTCAATGAAGACTTGAGGAGAATGTATGTATGATACAGCCAGAGGAATTTGTTTCAAAGGTTGAAGCAAATCGTGTTTTAAGCTACAATGATCCATTTATGGATTGAAGCAAGCTTCTCAAAAATGGAACATTCATTTTGATGAGACAATCAAAAGAGTTTGATTTTATCAAAAATGAGAATGAACCTAGTGTGTACAAAAGGGTAAGTGGGAGCACTGTGACATTCTTGGTATTATATGTTGATATATTACCGACAAGGAATAACACACCAATGCTACAATCAGTAAAGATAAAATTGTCTAAACATTCTTCCATGAATGACTTGGGAGGAGCATCCTATAAATTGGGGATAGAAATCTATATAGATAGATTTAAAAGGATGTTCGGCTTGACCCAATGAACGTATATTCATTCGATGCTAAAGGCGTTTAGCATTGCAAACTCCAAGAAAGGTCTCATGATGATGAGCCGTGGAGTGTATCTCTCTAAAATTGTCCCCAATTAAAAGAGAGATCGCATGAGTTACTATCATGCATGCAATCAATATACTAGGTTTGATGTTGATCAGTCATATTCTAGAGAAGATCACTGTAAGACAATGATAAACATCATTAACTACTAAACCGGTATTGAAGATGTAATCATAATTCATGGTAGGTCCGAATTAAAACTAGAGGGCTAAACAGACTCAAGTTTTTTCAGACTGACCAAGACGATAACAAATCCACTTTAAGGTAAATCGTTACCTTGAAAGGAGGTGCAGTGAATTGAAAAAGTTCCAAACAGCAAAGAGTTGATGGTTTAATGACAAAGACAAAGTATATAGCTGTAAATGAAGCTGCAAGTTGATTGTTTGGATGAAAAATTCATTACAGAATTAGGAATAGTTTCAAAGTCTCATCTTGGATTCAAACATGTGTTGTGGCACTTTCATTTGATTAGTAAAATCATTGAAAGAAGAAAAGTCACTATAGAGATAGTGGACTCTCGAGAACAGCATTGCATATCCATCTACTGAAGCTTTATCCAACAGCAGGATAATCGTCACTTAGAGAAGAAGGGTATTAGATACCATGGCGATTGGCTTTAGTGCAAGTGGGAGATTGAAAGTAGTATGCACACAAGCCAATCATATTTGATATGATGTAGCATATACTTTGTAATCTTATTCGTTTGTTAAAGGCATTTTACTTTATCTACATGGTGTTGTTATATTAAATGTGATAAACCCATAGTTTTAAGCAATGTTTTTAGAATCATGATGGTGATCATGCTAATGAAATCTAAATTCTAGATAGCTCACAAACTAAAATTGTTCCTAATCGTTGGATTACTAAAAGGGGGATTAGTGAATCCGGATAGATTAGTACATATCTTGCTTGCTCTTATGAAGAGGATGATTGATCTCATAATCATTTGTGTGGAGATACTAAAGCAGGTATGTAGGTGCTTATTAGAGAATAAGTTCACTGAACGTGGCTCGCTAAGGAATACCTAATGGAGTTTTACTCGCCTGTCAATAGGAATTCCTCTAGTGATAGTAGTACAAGTGATCCTTGGACTTGAGATCATCATAGTAACTTGTGTATGATGAGTTATACTTTGACATGTCCCTTAAGACCTTTAGGGTATATCAAAGGGTATGATTGAGTATAATAAGTTATACATGGAGATAGGTGAATGATCAATAAAGAATCTACCACTTCTAGTAAAAGGAGAGAATGTCCTATGTGATTCGATAAATGACGACTCAGAAGTCTTTGGCCAAAGCAGAATGAAATTAGAAAGGAGTTTCTAATTTGCATTAATTAGAGTTGTGCATTTGAGAATCGAAATACATATAATTAAATAAAATAAGACTTGACAGTAATTCCATGTCTTATATTTAATTGGGACAATTGTATGGTAGAAGGATTGAATTGTACGGTAACTATGCACTGAAAGGTTCTTTTATGATTAATGTTGAAATCTATATTATCTGGAAAGTCGTTTGATCGCTAAGGGGGCTTACCCTTATTGTAGAATAAATATTATTTATTTAAATGAATTAAATAGTTTAATTTATTTATTTAAATAAGATTAGAATTGTTCTAATTGATTTATTCACAACCGGTTTAATATGGAGAACCTAAAGGGTCACACCGCAAAAGGAAAATATTTATTTAAGAAGTAAATGGCATAATTGTAATAATAAGTTAAGTGTATTTAATTTAGTCTATGGAGATAGAATAAATTAAATAGCTTAATATTTATTATTTAATATTTTAGAAATATTAAATATAAATTAATAAGAGGAGTCTTATTATTATTATTATTACTATTACTATTATTTAATTCCTAATAGGGATTGGGAATTAATTAATAGAAGTACTCTCACATGAATTCCTAATTGGATTAGGAGTTTAATTTAATTAAAGGAGTTTAATTAGAATAGAAACCCTAATCCTAAATAGTTTAGGGAAGGGTTTTCCTACATCTATAAATAAGAGAAGTCTTATCATAGATTAGGGTTACACACTCTTGCATAAGAATTGTAGAGAGTACTTACAATTTCTATAGAGATAGAAACTAGGGTTTTGCCAACACCCATCTTCTTGAACAAGTATTATTCCTTGGTGGATCACCTCTAGAGGCCAAACACTTGGGTGGCTAACGTTGATCAAAGGAAGGAATTTAATCGGTGGAATTCAAGGAGAACGCGAAGGAATTGGAGGTGAACTTGTACCTGAGGAAGCTAGAATTCTACAAGGGTATAATTCTTATTCTCCATCTCTTTCATTTAATTAATAATTGTGCATAAAGAACGATCATGGTGATGGTTTGTATAAAATTTTAAAATCTGATTTTATCGCGCTTCCGCACTATTTATGTAATTTGATTGCATATTCGCGCTATGTACAAACCTAACATCAACTATGTAGGCTAGATATCCTACACACCCTTGTCTCAACATCTTTCTGGCCTGCACCATCGTCAGACAACTCGTTTGTCTAGGCGACTTGCTGCCATAAAACACTACCTTTGACGGAGTCATAAGGTTTACACACTTCTTTTGACAGTCAATAACTGCCCCATGGTTGAACAACCAATCCATTCCCAGAATGACGTCAAACTCCCCAAGACGAAATGGGATCAAGTTTACTGTCATCACATAACCCTTAATTTCTACCTGACAGTTCTTGTGAACAAACTTAACAGGAATCACCTCCCTATTCGCAATTTCTATATTCATGGGGTAATCTAACTCTTCCTGGGGTAACTCTAATTTCTTAGCAAAATCATCGGATATAAATGAGCAAGTAGCACCCAAGTTAAACAATACATAAGCATTAACATTATTGACTGGAATGATACCTGACACTACATCCTTTGACTGCACAACATCCTGGACCGTCATATTGAACGTTCGAGCTGTAGGTTGGTTGGGCGGTCCTGTGATAGTAAGGTTACCTCCACCACTGCTGTTTCCCTTTCCTGAACTGGCTCCACCTGTCGTTGCTTTCTTAGGGCACTCCCGAGCAAAGTGATCCTTCGACCCGCAGATGAAACATGCTCCTTTCTTTGGATTAGGGCAATTCGGCGCGATATGCCCCTCCTGCCCGCAGTTGAAGCAGACCCGCTTACCCTTCAAACAAGCACCCATATGGCTCTTTCCACAGTTGCTGCACACCTCCACCTTCTTCTTCTGATTACCCTGCTGACTTCCCGTAGAGTTACTATCATTCCATTTTCTCTTCTGATTACTGCCACCATGGCTACCACTTGCCTTGTTTTCACTCTCATTCTTCATCTTCCTCTGCTCCTGATTGTACTTTGACAGAGCATCACTACCTCCTTCAGCGATTATTGCCTTCTCTAGCACCGCCGCAAACGAGTTCAATTGAAACATTGAAACTCGGCTATACAACCAGGGCTTCAGTCCCTGCTCGAACCTTCTGGCCTACCGCTCATCCGTGTTAACCTGATAAGGCGCAAACCTCGCCAACTCGTTGAATCTTGCTACATATTCAGATACCGACATAGTACCTTGCTTCAACTCTAGAAACTGTACTTCCATTTGATTCTGAGCACTTGCCGGGAAATATGTCTCGAAAAATATCTCCTTAAATCGTTCCCATGGAATAATTCCTTGGCCACCTCGAGTCTTATTTGCTTGCCACCAGTAACTTGCTTCTGATTTCAGCATAAACGTTGCAAATGCCGTCTTCTGGTCCTTGCTGACCCTAGCGACATCAAACACCTTCTCCATTTCCAAAACCCACGTTTGGGCCTCTATCGGATTCATAGACCCTAGAAATTCTGGGGGTCCGACAGCCTTGAAATCTTTGAAGGTCGTGGCCTGAGCTTGTGGTTGATTTGCAAAGGCTCCCGTTAGCAGATTCACCAACTGCTGCATCGGATTATCGTTGGCTTCTTCATTATTGGTAGATCCCTCTGGGGTCTGTTGACGTGTTGGTTGTCTTCTTGGCCGCATTTTACTGTTAAGAATTCTCGTTATTAGACTATTGCTCAATTACTCAAACATTTAAGTCTCAACTTAAACATTTATAAACAACACTTAAACACATAATACATCTGATAAACTTTCACATTTTATTCATTAACTGCTTCAAAACATAATAAAGATTACATCGTAGTTATTTACATCAATTCATCTATCCTGAAATCATAAAGTTCCAAGATTACATCATTATTCTATCCCATTATATAAACTGGGATTAACAACTTATTAACTCATAAATTTCATAATAACATAACTAATCATAATCTATAATGACATTCCACGACACACAGCTTCCTGGCGCTCCTGCTCCATAATACGTGTCATCATCCTTCGATCCATCATATCTGGATGACGATGAACTCCATCCTGAGCTCTGTCTATCGTGGTGTGAAAAATGTACTCCATCTCATCAATCTTAGCCTTCTTTGATCGCACCTCACACACAACTCTATCTGCACAATCAGCCTCTCTTAACCAAGCAGTTTCAGCTCTCGCCCGCTTAGCTGACTCCTCTTTCAACTCATCTCGGACAATTTCATCTCTGGCTATCAACTGTCCGCGTCGATACTCAGACTGTGCTAGCCTCTGCTC
Source organism: Aralia elata (assembly GCA_034770075.1). NCBI lineage: Eukaryota > Viridiplantae > Streptophyta > Magnoliopsida > Apiales > Araliaceae > Aralia > Aralia elata. Next base: position 43,757,651 of record CM068382.1, read on the forward strand.
AGCCTCTGCAAGACGTGATGAAAGGTCTTGGATCTCAGCATCCTTCTGCTCTAGAGTAGTTTGACGTTCTGCAGCCTGTTCCTCTAACTCCTCCTTTTCACTCTCTACATGAACTAGCTTCCACTCCACATCTCCAAGATGTATATCTAGCTCCTCTATCTCACTGTTCTTCTGCTCCAAGGCAGTCTGTCGCTCAGCCAGCTGCCTCTCTAACTCCTCCACTCTATCCTGCAACTCTATGTTGCGATCATACACCTGCTCGTACATCTGAACACCCAAAGTAGATAGTGATATCCCCTCAGGTCTCCTCCTCCTCCTCAGGATCCTCCTCAGGGTCCTCCTCAGGATCAGTCTCAGGCTCATACTCGTGGCCTGTAACTGTAATCAATGGGGATGGCTCCCTCTGTACTAGCTGTTCATGAACTACATGAATATCTCGGGGCTCCTCCTCCCTAGTCTGGCTGGGCTCTCCTCTATCAGTCATCCTGACAACAAAATTTTAAGTTTTAATTACTAATCGATAATACTCGCGAGCACATAAGTTTGTTATCAAGTAAGCACATAGCACATAATCATTTTATTGTCTTTTATGAATTCCCGTAATTCATTCCTTAGAACTCGATAAGAGTTTATCACCTCTATATTTTCTATCTTCTAAAAGGCTACTACCCTAAGGTTTTCCCCACCTAAAGGTTCATAACCTACCAGCTCTGATACCAACCTGTGACACCCCCAAATCCAGGTACTTAATTCCCACTGATTTAGTGTTCACTATAACATACATTCAAAACTAACTACCCAATAAAATAACAATTAAATAAACTTAAAGAAATATCTTCCCAAAATGGGTTACATCACCAAACTATTAAACATTTAAATCCCAGGTTATCTAAACCTTAATACATCAAATGCGGAATAAAACATAATTTAAAACAAGTATTGTTACAAATAATCATCAAGTAAATAGCATGTCGCTAGCTATTTATGCATCTTGCCCTTGCCTTTGCTCGTGGACGGCTCGTCCGACTTCTCAGTCTTAGCTGCAATGATTAGTGCAAGAGTGAGCAAACAATTGCTCACAAGTACGATAACAATAATATTCAAATGAAATGGATTTCAACTGAGGAATAATAATTTTCTAAATCTCAGTCAATAAATGATTAAAATTTAAAAGCTCGTTTGAATGCTTGATTCAAGGAAAAATAGGTTTCGAGATTTAGAAATTATATCTGAGGGTCACAAAACCTCGAACTATGTCCTAGGTTGACAAGTATTTCTACTGTAACCTTTAACAGTCATATAGACTATGGACCAACATCTCGTACTCAGGGGGATCAGCCCTTTGTACAATGTATTGTGCACAAACATTTTAACGCTGTCGCGTAAATAATCCCCTATATTAGGGTTGTTCATCTCAGTTTATCGTCTGAATCCATACCAAAAAGGAAATTGGCTTGGAATAAGTATAGAAAACATTCTAAGTCTTTGAAATGCTCATCAACTAAGGACTAGCTGAATCAATAAGGGTTTGCTAGTCTAATTCATCAATAGAGTTTGTTCAATAGAAACTATACTCGAAGTTTGAAAAACAAACAATGATTGGAATAAAGCTTAAGTATATAATCATGATAGTAACCTTGCTTGAATATCAATAAGCTAAGGTCGATAAGCTCACTCAATATAAATGAACTTGCATTGAATAATTTAACAAGTTAAAGGAAAGAACAACTTGCTCAACATAAAAGTAATAAATTGAGATAAGGAACTTGCCTCAAGCGTAGATTACAAATTTAAGTAATTCACGATCCTTAAACAACCTAAACATTTAATTGTAAAATGGTAATATAATTAGTCACAAGGTTAAAAGCATTCTAAGCTTGCTCTTTTATCATAACATCTCATTTAGCATACCATAGACAACAAGTACTAGTTAGCAACCATCTTGAAAATTCTTTAGTCATTTAATACGTTAATATAAGTTTAATTATGCATCATAACTTCCAAGAAAAGAAAACAAAATAATTAATTTTTTTTCTTTAACAGTAGTGATTCTCGCTGGGGCGAGAAAAAGCTTAAGAAAATTGTCGCCGGGGCGAAGTAATGCTTAACAAATTTGTCGTCGGGGCGAAGAAATCAGTTCATTTCTCTCGCCGGGGCGAGAGACTTGACTGTCGTCTTCCTCAGCTCGCGAACCAGTGAAAACTTAGGCCAATTTGGCCAAATTTTCCGAATTCTACCATCCAGAAAACAAATTAAATATACCCAGACATCAAATATGCTAGAAAACAAATACCCAACATGTTTTTAACTAATTTAACCATTATAAAACACATAATCAACCAATTTAAAACCAAAAATCCTCTATTAAAACCAAATATTCATGTTTTAGCTATTTTAATAAAATCAACCACTGTAAACTCATCTTTCAATCATTTTAATCCATTCAAATTACATTCTTTTCATTTTTCATCGTATTAACACAATCAAAAGCCCATTCACCAATTAATAATCTAATTGAACATCAATTATCAAATATATATATACCATACATGAAATAAGACTCTGTAAAACAAAGACTTCACTCTAAATCATGTTTTCATGAATTAACACCTCTAAATTGATTATTAATCAACATATAATCATCTAACACATGATTACTACCAATTACAACAACTATAATCAAATAATTCATATACTCTAGCAATTGAATTTACATACAATAACTAAAATTATATGCAGTAGAATAAAACTAAGAGGAAAAAGGAATTATACCTTCAATTGTTGTAAGAACTTGGTGAATTCTTTTAAAATTACAAGCTCTTTCTCAATTCTCTCTTCTCCACTCTCAAATTCTCAAGCTCTGCTCTCTCTTTTCTCTCAAACTCTGATGTTCTTCTTCTTTCTTTTCTTTCTTAACTGACGTAGTTTTAAAAAAAATATAAACTGATAACTTTAATAAACAAATAAAAACTGATAATTAATATAATAACGTATGATATAATATCTATCAGTTAAAAATTTCAAAAGCCTCTAAGGCTTGTTTGGCAAATATTAAATAAATTAATCCATTATTTTAACTAAAGATCTTAAGACTTTGTTTGGTAAAACACAAATAAAATAACCCATTATTCCCAAACAAAGATCATAGGGCCTTGTTTGGTAAAACTGAATTAAACACATTCTCATTTATTTTAATAAACCAATATAACATATAGTTTAAAATGTCACACTTCTAATTTAATTGAACTTATTATTAAATAAATTCAATTAAACCTTATCAACTCAAATAATAATTTCATTTAACAAATAACAATAATACCAAATAAATTCTCTTATTCAAATAAATCATTTATTCAAATAAATCTCTTCATCATCTAATTTAATCATTAAATTAAATTAGAATAAACATAACAAATCACATTCAAATAACATTTAACATTATTAAGCTTAACATATACCCATTTCACAAAAACTTAATAAATTATTTATTAAGCTCAATAAATTAATAAAAATATTTATATAACTCAATAAATATTTTTATTCAATTACAAAAATTGCATTTGTTACAATGGCACTACAGTACAGACATATGTCCTAAAATGATCAATTTGATTGAACAATTGGGACAATTGGGTTTTAATGGATGGAAAGTTAATCCAAGATTTGATCTTGCAATCACTTCCACATGAACAAGCTATATGTCAGCCTGCCTGAGTTGCTTAAACATGTTGAAAATTGTAAAGAGTCACTTTCCAACCAAGAAAGACCAAGTCTTACTGGTAGATGATTCTTCCAAGAAGCGGAAGAGGGCCAAAGGATCTTCTTAGAAGAAGAACAATTCAAAGAAGGTAAATTGAAAGGCAAAAACAAAGGACATTAAAAACAAGACTGATGCTGTGACAACCCAGATTTTCAAAAATTATTAAATAAGAATTTAATAAATAAAATTCTTATTATGTGACGTTTTGAGTTTTGAGTATGTGTATATATGTTTCATATTGTGAAATATGTGATTTGATGTGAAGATAATTATATATTCGTATACTTGGGAAAAGAGGTTTAATAGTTAATTAAACCATTGAATAGATTAAATGAAATTTCCATGAGAAGGAAATTAGTTGAGTAATATTAGTTAATTTAATTAAGTTAAAATAATATTGGAAAATAATATAATTTGCTTGTTATGCTTTGTGGACAACGGAAGTTATTGTGAATTAAGTTTCATAAATAATGTGAGCGATTCACTTAATTAAAATAATGAATCAATGTGAATATATTTGTTTTAATAAATTGGAGTTTAATATATATGTAAATGTAATAAGATTGTGAGTTTTTTTTATAGTTTAAAATATTTATGGATTTGAATAAATATTTTATTTGGAATATTTATGGAATAAATATTTGATGGAAATTATTATGGAATAATTTGTTTATGTGTGATGATATTAAAGAAATTTATAATTTGTGCGTATTTTAGTACGCTAAAGTGATGCTAAGATACTAATTTAATTAAATAATTAAATTAGAAATATAATGATTTGTTAAATAAAATTGAAGTTATATTTGTTATATAATTTAATTAAATATGATTTAATTAAATTAGATGTGACAATTGTGAACTATATAATAAGTGAATGATTAAAATAAATTAAAATGGAGATTAATTGGGTGTGGCCAAACATGGCCTAAACCCTTGATTTTTCTAACTGCTGAGAAACTGATATACGTATTTGTCAGTTTATTTTTGATTTGGCTGAGAAAAGAGAGAAAGAGAGAATGAGAGAATTCTCTGTGAATTGAGAGTAAAGGTTTGGAAATTAAAGAAGGAAGAAGGAGGATAATCAAGCCCTCCTAATTGTGTAACTAAGCTTAGAAGAAATCAAAGGTAAATTCTAAAATTGCTAGTTTTTATTTTTCTAAAACTAGTTCTCTGTAATTGGTTTCGATGATTACTTTGTTGAGAAATTGGTTATATATGTGTTGTTGGGTTGTAATAATCTGATTTCATGTTGTATATGAACGATTTTGAGTGATCAAATCCATGAGAATGTGTTTTAAAATAAAGAATTTTAGTTTTAGAAAAATTAAGAAAAAGTTGATTTAAATCCTTTGGATTTTGTTAATTTGGTTGATTTAGGTTGTTAGAATTGTTGTAAACGTGTTGGGATTTGGTTATTCTATGTATATATCATATGTGATTGCTTAATTTAGTGATTTGGATGAAGAAATTTTGTGTTTTTGGGTTGGAAATTTTGCAGTTCGCGAACTGCAGAATCTGGAATTCATGAAGCTCGCCCCGGCGAGCTCAATAAGCCAATTTCCTCGCCCCGGCGAGACCTCGCCTCGGCGAGAATTTTGTGAAGGAATTTCTCGCCCCGGCGAGAGCTCGCCCTGGCGAGAGCTCGCCCTGGCGAGAGCTCGCCCTGGCGAGAGTTTTGTGTTATAATTTTCTCGCCCCGGCAGGAATTGCAGAAATGGAAATATTTTTTTCTTGTTTTTAATTCTTTTCTTTTTAGTTATGCTATATTACCCTAAACAAGATTTACTTATAAACATTATACATCTAATATAAAGCAAAGTTCAAGACTTGACTAAAGGTTGAGTGTCGATTAAAGTGGAACGTATTAAAATGAAGGATTATGAAATATTAAGTAGAATTAATACTAAGTGTTGCTACGTGGCTAATAAATGATGTACATGATTATATATGTCGTGTAGGATACATGAAGTGCAGATAAATATAAGCTGATTATGGTAATTGGTAATCTACAAACCAGGCAAGTCTTTCAGTTCCTATTTGTTATGTGAACTAAATGATTAACTGTTTAAAACTGTGACGTATACAGCATGATGCATTTTATATATGTTACAAGTATGAAACGACAAAGTTAAAATATGACTATGTTCGTTGAATAGAGAATGTTGGTTGAGTTATGAAACTCAATCTCTATTTGTTAAGTGTTGATCATTATGTATGACATGTTTAGCCAAATTTTATGATTTAAATAATGAGCATGTTATTTATGTGCTATGTGATGCATACAAACTGTTAGATTTTACTGAGCTGTAGAGCTCATTCTTGCAAATAACCACTTTTGCAGGTTAAAGATCCAAGTTAACGTTATGTGCTGCTTGAATGACATGATTCAGATGTCATGCATGAAGATTAATTGTTTTAGCTTAAATTATGTTTTGAACCATATTAAAGATTCCGGTTGATGTAATTGATGATGTATTAAATGTATCAGAGGTTGAGTTGTGAAAATTTGTATTGACTTATAATTTAATTTTATCCGATGTATAAAGGGTATTGAATCTAGAAATAAGTTTTATTTTATTATAACTCTGATGAAGCGAATCAAATATGATTGTAGAATATGTAAACGTTTAAAGGTTATGATTCAAGGAAAGCAAAGAAAGAAAACTAAAAAGTCTAAAATTATTCCGCATTTTTATGATTATGTCATCGACTGGTGATATATTAGCAGAAGTTTAATGTATTGTTAACGACCGAAGTGATGAGTTGGTTTGTTTAGAATTTGGGGTCGTTACAATCATTATTATTATTTATGAAGTTTATTTAGTTAGATGATGTGTATGATGTATCGCCATATCCTATATTTGATGTTACACGAATTTGGGGTCGTTACAGTTGGTATCAGAGCTGATAGGTTAGAAACCTTAGGTACGAGTACCTTAGGCTATAACCTTAGAGAAAAGAGGTGAAGATGATAGAGTTAAAAGAATAGTAAGTTAAGTATAATTATGGTACATTCGTACTCTTTAATGGTTGATGTGTGGTATCTGGGCTAAACAATTCCTTCAGAGAGCGGAGGTTGATACGTACTAGCAACCGATCTAACTCGCTGTGAGAGATAGTGTAGACGAGACGGGAACTAGTTGTTGGTTGTTTGTGGGAAACCACTCAGGTGCTATACTGAACACTATTAGAGGCTCGAGGTGTACCGAGTATAGAATTATGGATGTGTATAATTAAGAAGAGATTCTTTTCGTATAGGTGGATGCATGAGATAAGATAAGTCCTAGAAACGTTACAAGAAGAAGATGCGAATGAAGCGAAGTAAACTCGAATAAAATAGTGAAAGATATGAATGAAGTTAGAGATTCTTCAAGGAAGAATTTATATATAAACAAGAGGATTCAAAGAGAATTCTTGAAGAGTTATGAAAGATGAGAACCAGGAGTTACCTGACTCCAGTAATAAAGATGGTGTTATTAAATAGACGATGTCTATAAGATGAAAATGATATTAATGATAAAGATGAACTCAAATAGAGTTTAGAGAATTCATGTGAGGCAAGATTATGATAAAATGAGTAGGTTCAAAGAAGAACCTGAAGAGCTAAAAGAACAGGGAACACCTGAGTTGATTAATCACAAGATAACGTGAATACAGAGAAGAATAAAGAAGATCGTAGGATGAGACGATCATAAGACAAGAAAGAATCGTAAGAAGAGTTGATGATAGAACGAGATCACGACATGATCTGCTAAAGGTATAAAATGTCAGAGGATCTTAAATGATTGAATAGTTGTAGCATGATGCTATAAAGAGATGGTACTATGAAATAGTACGAGGAAAACTCACGAGGAGTTATGGATGATGAAATAAGAGCAATTCGTATCAAGCAAAGAGTAAGTTAAAGGCAAGATGAAATTAGGTGGGATTTCAATGGAGGACTCATGTTAGTAGCTGAGTTGTACAATTCCTTGTATGGGAGGGGAATTTGTGCTTGGTTTGAGAACCACTTAGCTTCCTATATCGATATAGTGGTTGAGTTCAACAATTCCCTGTATGGGAGGGGAATTTGTCCATGGTTTAACAACCGCTCAGCTTCCTATATTGATTAGTGGTCGAGTTGGTTCGACAACCACTTAGCTTCCTATATTGATAATCATTGAAATATTGGTGTCGTACTATCGATATACGTATGACGAGAAGGTGATTCTTTTCTCATATTTATATTTGATAGTTAGAGAATATTAAGATTAGGTACAGTTCTTAAAACTCATACTTATGGTAGGTTCGTGACTCATAATCGTATGGTGGAACCCCTCAGCGAATGGACGATTTTGGTCTAACTAGGATAAGTTCCTAAACCCATATGATTGTGGTAAGTTTCTGAATTTCTAAAGTGTGGTAAGTTTGATGAACTATATTGGGTATAGAAGAGTTATGGTATAGAGAGCATTGATAGTATGGAAAATTGATAGAATGATTTAAGTAATGAAGTAATGTAGTCAAGATTGAATTTGATGGTGAAAATAGAGATTCCAAATCCTCTAGCTATGCTAGATTTTCAAAATTTATTATCATCATGCTGATATTCGCAATTTTCTATTCTCGAAAATATATTGGGCCAATGATTGAACTAATAAGTTTTAAAGGTGCTATTATTCGTACTTCTATGCTAATTATTTCAGCTAGACAAAAATAATTTGAAATTATCAAAATATATTTTGAACGATGGAGTCATCAATGCAATCGAACCTAGTGTTGGATGTGATCGAAGGATCGTCAGCCCACTATGGTATGATGTAGTATGACAAAGTCCTAAGATGACGGCATCCTCAACGTACTATTAAGACAGTACGGTATCATGACGTCATAAAAGAATTTTAGTTTTCTTTTAAGCTATGAAAAGATATGCCAATTGAGTTGGCTAAAAATGTTTTGATTAATATCCGAATTGTTGTTCAAGGTCTATGCTAATTGATTCGGCTAGACGACTGTTGTAAGATGTTTATGAAGTTCAAGAATTCTTTGAGATTTTTTGCCAAACCAGTTTATTCTGGTGCGGAATTTATATTAAGTCTGAGGTGAACCAACCCTATAATGGGGGATACACAATAGCGTTAATATGTATGTGCACAATACATAGTACGAAGGGCTGATCACCTAGAGTACGAGAAGAGATGGTCCATAGTCTTTTGACTGTTAAAGGTTATAATAGAAATATCTGTTAACCTAGGACAAGGTTCACGTCTTTACGACTCCTCAGCATGATATTGAAAGTTTTTGAATGAATCTTTAAATTTCTGAGTTATTCATACTGCTTCCCAATTATTGAACAATTGTGGAAGATTCTTATTCTTTTGAAAGGTGGAAGTGGAAAGAAAATATTCCTTAAGAAAGGGTAAGACGTAGAATGCAATATGTGGTGATGAGTAAGTTAAACAAATTAGAATAAATCTAAGAAAGGAATGAAATTCCAGAAGAGAAAGAGATAAATTTAGCTGATGATGACAAATTTTTAGAAGAGAAAGATGTGAAAAATGCAATGATCTTAGAAAGATCCTTAGAGAAAGAACTTGGTTGTAGAACCCAATGAATAAGTAGAGGTTAGCGTAAAGTCCATTCTGATAGCTAGAAGGAACGAATATTAGTAAATTAAAATTTCGAGGACGAAATTCTTAGAAGAAAGGGTGAATGTGATATCCTGAATATTTGTACGATGCTAAATCTGGATATTTTATAATTACAACGAGTATGTTTTGCAATGATCCTTACAGAAAGGAAGTGAATATGTTAAAGGGTGAAAAAATATATAATATTTGAAGTATTTCAAGTTTAAGTGAAGGTGATGAAATAAAACCTACACTAAGGTAATGCGTAAAGTTATTCAGCGATAGTTGTGAAAGAGATTTAGTGAAAACCGAGTAAGGGAGGTTTCGTTGATTCCGAGGACGGAATCCTTATAAGGAGGGAAGGATGTGATAACCCAGATTTTCAGAAATTATTAAATAAGAATTTAATAAATAAAATTCTTATTATTTGATGTTTTGATTTTTGAGTATGTGTATATATGTTTCATATTGTGAAATATGTGATTTGATGTGAAAATAATTATATATTCGTGTACTTGGGAAAAGAGGTTTAATAGTTAATTAAACCATTGAATAGATTAAATGAAATTTCCATGAGAAGGAAATTAGTTGAGTAATATTAGTTAATTTAATTAAGTTAAAATTATATTGGAAAATAATATAATTTGCTTGTTATGTCTTGTGGACAACGGAAGTTATTGTGAATTAAGTTTCATAAATAATGTGAGCGATTTACTTAATTAAAATAATGAATCAATGTGAATATATTTGTTTTAATAAAAAGGAGTTTAGTATATATGTAAATGTAATAAGATTGTGAGTTTTGTTTATAGTTTAAAATTTTTATGGATTTGAATAAATATTTTATTTGGAATATTTATGGAATAAATATTCGATGGAAATTATTATAGAATAATTTGTTTATGTGTGATGATATTAAAGAAATTTATAATTTGTGCGTATTTTAGTATGCTAAAGTGATGATAAGATACTAATTTAATTAAATAATTAAATTAGAAATATAATGATTTCTTAAATAAAATTAAAGTTATATTTGTTATATAATTTAATTAAATATGATTTAATTAAATTAGATGTGACAATTGTGAACTATATAATAAGTGAATGATTAAAATAAATTAAAATGGATATTAATTGGGTGTGGCCAAACATGGCCTAAACCCTTGATTTTCCTAACTGTTGAGAAACTGATATACGTATTTGTCAGTTTATTTTTGATTTGGCTGAGAAAAGAGAGAAAGAGAGAATGAGAGAATTCTCTGTGAATTGAGAGTGAAGGTTTAGAAATCAAAGAAGGAAGAAGGAGGATAATCAAGCCCTCCTAATTGTGCAACTAAGCTTAGAAGAAATCAAAGGTAAATTCTAAAATTGCTAGTTTTTATTTTTCTAAAACTAGTTCTCTGTAATTGGTTTCGATGATTACTTTGTTGAGAAATTGGTTATATATGTGTTGTTGGGTTGTAATAATCTGATTTCATGTTGTATATGAACGATTTTGAGTGATCAAATCCATGAGAATGTGTTTTAAAATAAAGAATTTGAGTTTTGGAAAATTAAGAAAAAGTTGATTTAAATCCTTTGGATTTTGTTAATTTGGTTGATTTAGGTTGTTAGAATTGTTGTAAACGTGTTGGAATTTGGTTATTCTATGTATATATCATATGTGATTGCTTAATTTAGTGATTTGGATGAAGAAATTTTGTGTTTTTGGGTTGGAAATTCTGCAGTTCGGGAACTGCAGAATCTAGAATTCATGAAGCTCGCCCCGGCGAGCTCAATAAGCCAATTTCCTCGCCCCGGCGAGGGCTCGCCCTGGCGAGAATTTTGTGAAGGAATTTCTTACCCCGGCGAGAGCTCGCTCCGGTGAGAGTTTTGTGTTATAATTTTCTCGCCCCGGCGAGAATTGCAGAAATGGAAATTTTTTTTTCTTGTTTTTAATTTTTTTTCTTTCTGGTTATGCTATATTACCCTAAACAAGATTTACTTATAAACATTATACATCTAATATAAAGCAAAGTTCAAGACTTGACTAAAGGTTGAGTGTCGATTAAAGTGGAACGTATTAAAATGAAGGATTATGAAATGTTAAGTGTAATTAATACTAAGTGTTGCTACGTGGCTAATAAATGATGTATATGATTATATATGTCATGTAGGATACATGAGGTGCAGATAAATATAAGCTGATTATGGTAATTGGTAATCTACAAACCAGGCAAGTCTTTCAGTTCCTATTTATTATGTGAACTAAATGATTAACTGTTTAAAACTGTGACGTATACAGCATGATGCATTTTATATATGTTACAAGTATGAAACGACAAAGTTAAAATATGACTATGTTCGTTGAATAGAGAATGTTGGTTGAGTTATGGAACTCAATCTCTATTTGTTAATTATTGATCATTATGTATGACATGTTTAGCCAAATGTTTATGATTTAAATAATGAGCATGTTATTTATGTGCTATGTGATGCATACAAACTGTTAGATTTTGCTGAGCTGTAGAGCTCATTCTTGCAAATAACCACTTTTGCAGGTTAAAGATCCAAGGTAATGTTATGTGCTGCTTGAATGGCATGATTCAGATGTCATGCATGAAGATTAATTGTTTTAGCTTAAATTATGTTTTGAACCATGTTAAAGGTTCCGGTTGATGTAATTGATGATGTATTAAATGTAATAGAGGTTGAGTTGTGAAAATTTGTATTGACTTATAATTTAATTTTATCCGATGTATAAAGGGTATTGAATCTAGAAATAAGTTTTATTTTATTATAACTTTGTTGAAGCGAATCAAATATTATTGTGGAATATGTAAACGTTTAAAGGTTATGATTCAGGGAAAGCAAAGAAAGAAAACTAAAAAGTCTAAAATTATTCCGTATTTTTATGATTTTGTCATCGACTGGTGATATATTAGCAGAAGTTTAATGTATTGTTAACGACCGAAGTGATGAGTTAGTTTGTTTAGAATTTGGGGTCGTTACAATCATTATTATTATTTATGAAGTATGTTTAGTTAGATGATGTGTATGATGTATGGTGAGCACCATATCCTGGATTTGATGTTACATGAATTTGGAGTCGTTACAGTTGGTATCAGAGCTAATAGGTTAGAAACCTTAGGTACGAGTACCTTAGGCTATAACCTTAGAGAAGAGAGGTGAAGATGATAGAGTTAAAAGAATAGTATGTTAAGTATAATTATGGTACAGTCGTACCCTTTAATGGTTGATGTATGATATCTGGGCTAAACAATTCCTTCAGAGAGCGGAGGTTGATACGAACTAGCAACCGATCTAACTCGCTGTGAGAGATAGTGTAGACGAGACGGGAACTAGTTTGTTGGTTGTTTGTGGGAAACCACTCAGGTGCTATACTGAACACTATTAGAGGCTCGAGGTGTACCGAGTATAGAATTATGGATGTGTATGATTAAGAAGTGATTCTTTTCGTATAGGTGGATGCATGAGATAAGATAAGTCCTAGAAACGTTACAAGAAGAAGATGCGAATGACGCGAAGTAAACTCGAATAAAATAGTGAAAGATATGAATGAAGTTAGAGATTCTTCAACGAAGAATTTATATATAAACAAGAGGATTCAAAGAGGATTCTTGAAGAGTTATGAAAGATGAGAACCAGGAGTTACCTGACTCCAGTAATAAAGATGGTGTTATTAAATAGACGATGTTTATAAGATGAAAATGATATTAATGATAAAGATGAACTCAAATAGAGTTTAGAGAATTCATGTGAGACAAGATTATGATAAAATGAGTAGATTCAAAGAAGAACCTGAAGAGCTAAAAGAACAGGGAACACCTGAGTTGATTAATGACAAGATAACGTGAATACAAAGACGAATAAAGAAGATCGTAGGATGAGACGATCATAAGACAAGAAAGAATCGTAAGAAGAGTTGATGATAGAACGAGATCACGACATGATCTACTAAAGTTGTAAAATGTCAGAGGATCTTAAATGATTGAATAGTTGTAGCATGATGCTATAAAGAGATGGTACTATGAAATAGTACGAGGTAAACTCACGAGGAGTTATGGATAATGAAATACGCGCAATTCGTATCAAGCAAAGAGTAAGTTAAGAGCAAGATGAAATTAGGTGGGATTTCAATGGAGGACTCATGTTAGTAGCTGAGTTGTACAATTCCTTGTATGGGCGGGGAATTTGTGCTTGGTTTGAGAACCACTTAGCTTCCTATATCGATATAGTGGTTGAGTTGAACAATTCCCGGTATAGGAGGGGAATTTGTCCATGGTTTAACAACCGCTCAACTTCCTATATTGATTAGTGGTCGAGTTGGTTCGACAACCACTTAGCTTCCTATATTGATAATCATTGAAATATTGGTGTCGCACTATCGATATACGTATGACGAGAAGGTGATTGTTTTCTCATATTTATATTTGATAGTTAGAGAATATTAAGATTATGTACGGTTCTTAAAACTCATACTTATGGTAGGTTCGTGACTCATAATCGTATGGTGGAACCCCTCAGCAAATGGACGATTTTGGTCTAACTAGGATAAGTTCCTAAACCCATATGATTGTGGTAAGTTCCTGAATTTCCAAAGTGTGGTAAGTTTGATGAACTATATTGGGTATAGAAGAGTTATGGTATAGAGAGCATTGATAGTATGGAAAATTGATAGAATGATTAAGTAATGAAGTAATGTAATCAAGATTGAATGTGATGGAGAAAATAGAGATTCCAAATCCTCTAGCTATGCTAGATTTTCAAAATTTATTATCATCGTGCTGATATTCGCAATTTTCTATTCTCGAAAATATATTGGGCCAATGATTGAATCAATAAGTTTTAAAGGTGCTATTATTCGTACGTCTATGCTTATTGTTTCAGCTAGACAAAAATAATTTGAAATTATCAAAATATATTTTGAACGATGGAGTCATCAATGCAATCGAACCTAGTGTGGGACTTGATCGAAGGATCGTCAGCCCACTATGGTATGATGTAGTATGATAAAGTCCTAAGATGACGGCATCCTCAACGTACTATTAAGACAGTACGGTATCATAACGTCATAAAAGAATTTTGGTTTTCTTTTAAGCTATGAAAAGATATGCCAATTGAGTTGGCTAAAAATGTTTTGATTAATATCTAAATTGTTGTTCAAGGTCTATGCTAATTGATTCGGCTAGACGACTGTTGAAAGATGTTTATGAAGTTCAAGAATTCTTTGAGATTTTATGCCAAACCAGTTTATTCTGGTGCAGAATTTATATTAAGTCTGAGGTGAACCAACCCTATAATGGGGGATACGCAATAGCGTTAATATGTTTGTGCACAATACATAGTACGAAGGGCTGATCACCTGGAGTACGAGAAGAGATGGTCCATAGTCTTTTGACTGTTAAAGGTTACAGTAGAAACCTAAGACAAGGTTCACGTCTTTACGACTCCTCAGCATGATATTGAAAGTTTTTGAATGAATCTTTAAATTTCTAAGTTATTCATATTGCTTCCCAATTATTGAACAATTGTGGAAGATTCTTATTCTTTTGAAAGGTGGAAGTGGAAAGAAAATATTCCTTAAGAAAGGGTAAGATGTAGAATGCAATATGTGGTGATGAGTAAGTTAAACAAATTAGAATAAATCCAAGAAAGGAATGAAATTCCAGAAGAGAAAGAGATAAATTTAACTGATGATGACAAATTTTTAGAAGATAAAGATGTGAAGAATGCAATGATCTTAGAAAGATCCTTAGAGAAAGAACTTGGTTGTAGAACCCAATGAATAAGTAGAGGTTAGCGTAAAGTCCATTCTGATAGTTAGAAGGAACGAATATTAGTAAATTAAAATTTCGAGGACGAAATTCTTAGAAGAAAGGGTGAATGTGATATCCCGAATATTTGTACGATGCTAAATCTGGATATTTTATGATTACAACGAGTATGTTATATAATGATCCTTAGATAAGGAAGTGAATGCGTTAAAGGGTGAAAAAATATATAATATTTGAAGTATTTCAAGTTTAACTGAAGGTGATGAAATAAAACCTACACTAAGGTAATGTGTTAAGTTATTCAGCGATAGTTGTGAAAGAGATTTAGTGAAAACCGAGTAAAGGAGGATTCGTTCATTCCGAGGACAGAATCCTTATAAGGAGGGAAGGATGTAACAACCCAGATTTTCAGAAATTATTAAATAAGAATTTAATAAATAAATTTTTATTATTTGACGTTTTGAGTTTTGAGTATGTGTATATACGTTTCATATTGTGAAATATGTGATTTGATATGAAGATAATTATATATTCGTGTACTTGGGAAAAGAGGTTTAATAGTTAATTAAACCATTGAATAGATTAAATGAAATTTCCATGAGAAGGAAATTAGTTGAGTAATATTAGTTAATTTAATTAAGTTAAAATTATATTGGAAAATAATATAATTTGCTTGTTATGCTTTGTGGACAACGGAAGTTATTGTGAATTAAGTTTCATAAATAATGTGAGCGATTCACTTAATTAAAATAATGAATCAATGTGAATATATTTGTTTTAATAAATTGGAGTTTAATATATATGCAAATGTAATAAGATTGTGAGTTTTTTTATAGTTTAAAATATTTATGGATTTGAATAAATATTTTATTTGGAATATTTATGGAATAAATATTTGATGGAAATTATTATAGAATAATTTGTTTATGTGTGATGATATTAAAGAAATTTATAATTTGTGCGTATTTTAGTACGCTAAAGTGATGCTAAGATACTAATTTAATTAAATAATTAAATTAGAAATATAATGATTTGTTAAATAAAATTGAAGTTATATTTGTTATATAATTTAATTAAATATGATTTAATTAAATTAGATGTGACAATTGTGAACTATATAATAAGTGAATGATTAAAATAAATTAAAATGGAGATTAATTGGGTGTGGCCAAACATGGCCTAAACTCTTGATTTTCCTAACTGCTGAGAAACTGATATACGTATTTGTCAGTTTATTTTTGATTTGGCTGAGAAAAGAGAGAAAGAGAGAATGAGAGAATTCTCTGTGAATTGAGAGTAAAGGTTTGGAAATCAAAGAAGGAAGAAGGAGGATAATCAAGCCCTCCTAATTGTGTAACTAAGCTTAGAAGAAATCAAAGGTAAATTCTAAAATTGCTAGTTTTTATTTTTCTAAAACTAGTTCTCTGTAATTGGTTTCGATGATTACTTTGTTGAGAAATTGGTTATATATGTGTTGTTGGGTTGTAATAATCTGATTTCATGTTGTATATGAACGATTTTGAGTGATCAAATCCATGAGAATGTGTTTTAAAATAAAGAATTTGAGTTTTGGAAAAATTAAGAAAAAGTTGATTTAAATCCTTTGGATTTTGTTAATTTGGTTGATTTAGGTTGTTAGAATTGTTGTAAACGTGTTGGAATTTGGTTATTCTATTTATATATCATATGTGATTGCTTAATTTAGTGATTTGGATGAAGAAATTTTGTGTTTTTGGGTTGGAAATTTTGCAGTTCGGGAACTGCAGAATCTAGAATTCATGAAGCTCGCCCCGGCGAGCTCAATAAGCCAATTTCCTCGCCCCGGCGAGAGCTCACCCAGGCGAGAGTTTTGTGTTATAATTTTCTCGCCCCGGCGGGAATTGCAGAAATGGAAATTTTTTTTCTTGTTTTTAATTTTTTTCTTTTTGGTTATGCTATATTACCCTAAACAAGATTTACTTATAAACATTATACATCTACTATAAAGCAAAGTTCAAGACTTGACTAAAGGTTGAGTGTCGATTAAAGTGAAACGTATTAAAATGAAGGATTATGAAATGTTAAGTAGAATTAATACTAAGTGTTGCTACGTGGCTAATAAATGATGTACATGATTATATATGTCGTGTAGGATACATGAGATGCAGATAAATATAAGCTGATTATGGTAATTGGTAATCTACAAACCAGGCAAGTCTTTCAGTCCCTATTTGTTATGTGAACTAAATGATTAACTGTTTAAAACTGTGACGTATACAGCATGATGCATTTTATATATGTTACAAGTATGAAAGGACAAAGTCAAAATATGACTATGTTCGTTGAATAGAGAATGTTGGTTGAGTTATGGAACTCAATCTCTATTTGTTAAGTGTTGATCATTATGTATGACATGTTTAGCCAAATGTTTATGATTTAAATAATGAGCATGTTATTTATGTGCTATGTGATGCATACAAACTGTTAGATTTTGCTGAGCTGTAGAGCTCATTCTTGCAAATAACCACTTTTGCAGGTTAAAGATCCAAGGTAACGTTATGTGCTGCTTGAATGGCATGATTCAGATGTCATGCATGAAGATTAATTGTTTTAGCTTAAATTATGTTTTGAACCAAGTTAAAGGTTCCGGTTGATGTAATTGATGATGTATTAGAGTTGTGAAAATTTGTATTGACTTATAATTTAATTTTATCCGATGTATAAAGGGTATTGAATCTAGAAATAAGTTTTATTTTATTATAACTCTGATGAAGCGAATCAAATATGATTGTAGAATATGTAAACGTTAAAAGGTTATGATTCAGGGAAAGCAAAGAAAGAAAACTAAAAAGTCTAAAATTATTCTGCATTTTTATGATTATGTCATCGACTGGTGATATATTAGCAGAAGTTTAATGTATTGTTAATAACCGAAGTGATGAGTTGGTTTATTTAGAATTTGGGGTCGTTACAATCATTATTATTATTTATGAAGTTTATTTAGTTAGGTGATGTGTATGATGTATCGTGAGCACCATATCATGTATTTGATGTTACACGAATTTGGGGTCGTTACAGATGCAGACAGCAAAGGAGTTTGCTTCCACTGCAATAAGCCTAGATACTAGAAAGGAAACTGTAAGGAAAATCTTACAGAGGCTAACCAGAAGAAGCTTAGTGAAGCTTCGGTTACAGATACAGGTTTGTTCGTGATTAAAAATAAATCTTTCTGTAAGTCAATGTTCTAATTGGGTATTGGATACCGGCTGTAGTTCTCACGTATGCAATCCAATATAGAGACTAAGCAGAAGTAGAAAGCTAAACAAAGAGTAAGTAATCTTATGTGTGGAATGGAGCAAAGGTTACTACATTAACCATAGAAACTTATAGTTTAGCGTTGCCTACGGGCAAGTCTATTAAGTTAATAAGTTGTTATTATGTTCCAGTTGTCATTAGAAACATTAGAACTTTTGTTGTTGGAGAAGGAAAGTTCTGGTATTATATTTAAAAACAATTGTTGTTCTATTTATAATGATAATGTTTTGTTTGAAACTGGAAGATTACTTGATAGACTTTGCATATTTGACTTACATGAAAAACATTTTGCAAATTGAATAAACTAATAAAAGAAAAGGAGATGGTCATTCAAAGAGTTGAATGTGTGTATTTGATAAAATACAAGTCTGAATCATTTGAAATGTTCAAAGAATTCAGAAGTGAAACATATTGACAAAGTATTAAGATTCTTTGATTAGATTGAGGAAAGAATACTTGTGCAATGAGTTTCTAGATCATCTCAAAATGGTATTTTCTCATAATGGACACCACCTCCTGATACGCAATAATTGATTGGTTTATCTAAAAGGAGAAATTATACCTTGTTGGACATGGTGCAGTCTATAATGATTTTTACCGACATTCTAGTATCCATCTGGGGTTATGCCCTAGAAATGGCTGCATATCTACAAAAAATAAGGTAACCTCAAAAAATCTGAGCCCAAGACTCCATAAAGGTTATGGATAGGAAGGATTCCTATTCTTAAGTATGTTAAGATAAGGGGTTGTCCAACTTATGTGAAAAGGTTTCAAAGATAAGTTTGGGACAAAATCTGACAAGTGCAGATTTGTGGGATATCCTAAAGAAAGTTTAGGGTATTATTACTATAATCCTACACGCTGCCTTCTTAGATAAAGGAGTTTATCATTGAAGGAGCTAGTGGGATGATAATAGATCTTGAAGGAGTTCAAGAACCACAAAGCACTTTAAGTCGAACCGAGGAACCTGTAGATAGACCTATTGTACGACAACCGAATCGTAAATCTAGAAGAGTAACGAAGATACCTGGGAGGTATGAATTCATCATAGAGGATGATGATGAGGTACGCATCATAGAGGATGATGATCCAGTTATATACGATGAGGCTATGAGTAGAAGACACTCAGAGAAATAGCAGATGGCCATGAAATCCGAAATGGACTCCATGTATGAGAACCAAGTATAGACTCTGGTTATTCCACAAAAGGGCATAGTGCCTAGAGTGTGAATATGGGTCTTTAAGAGAAATACTGAGGCAAATGGAAAGGTAGAGACCTATAAGACCAGACTTGTTTAAAAAGGTTTTTCAAGTCAAGGAGTTGACTATGATAAAACCTTATTCCTGGGTAATGCTTAAGTCCATTTGGATTTTTACTTGATATACTACTGATAAGGAATAACATACCAATGCTACAATCAGTAAAGATAAAATTGTCTAAACATTCCTCCATGAATGACTTGGGAGGAGCATCTTATAAATTGGGGATATTTAGATTTAAAAGGATGTTCGGCTTGACCCAAGGAACGTATATTCATTTGATGTTAAAGGCGTTTAGCATGGCAAACTCCAAGAGAGGTCTCATGATGATGAGCCATGGAGTGAATCTCTCTAAAATTGTCCCCAATTGAAAGAGATATCGCATGAGTTACTATCATGTATACAATGAATATACAAGGCTTGATGTTGATTAGTCATATTCTGGGGATGATCACTGTAAGACAGTGATAAACATCTTTAGGTACTTAACCGGTATTAAAGATGTGATCATGATTCATGGTAGGTCTGAATAAAAAACTAGAGGGCTAAACAAGCTCAAGTTTTTCAGACTGACCAAGACGATAACAAATCCACTTTAGGGTAAATCGTTACCTCAAAAAGGTGGTGCAGTGAATTGGAAAGGTTCCAAACAGCAAAGAGTTGCTGGTTTAGTGACAAAGACAAAGTATATAGCTGTAAATGAAGCTGCAAGTTGATTGTTTAGATGAAAAGTTCATTACATAACTAGGAATAGTTCCTAAGTCTCATCTTAGATTCAAACAAGTGTTGCGGCACTTTTATTTGATTAGTGGAATCATTGAAAGAGGAAAAGTCACTATAGAGATAATGGACTCTGGAGAACAATATTGCATATCCATCTACTGAAGCTTTATCCAACAACAGGATGATCGTCACTTAGAGAAGAAGGGTATTAGATACCATGGCGATTGGCTTTAGTTCAAGTGGGAGATTGAAAGTAGTCTGCACATAAGCCAATCATATTTGATATGATGTAACATATACTTTGTAATCTTATTTGTCTGTTAAAGGCATTTTACTTTATCTACATGGTGCTGTTATATTAAATGTGATAAACCCGTAGTTTTGAGCAATGCTTTTAGAATCATGATGGTGATCATGCTAATGAGATCTAAATTCTAGATAGCTCACAAACTAAAATTGTTCCTAATCGTTGGATTACTAAAAAGGGGATTAGTGAATCCGGATAGATTAGTACATACGTTGCTTGCTCTTAAGAAGAGGATGATTGATCTCATAATCATTTGTGTGGAGACACTAAACCAAGTATGTAGGTACTTATTAGAGAATAAGTTCACTGAACATGGCTCGCTAAGGAATACCTAACGGAGTTTTACTCGCCTGTCAATAGGAATTCCTCTAGTGATAGTAGTACAAATGATCCTTGGACTTGAGATCATCATAGTATCTTGTGTATGATCAGTTATACTTTGACATGTCCCTTAAGACCTTTAGGGTATATCAAAGGGTATGATTAGGTATAATAAGTTTTACATAGAGATAGGTGAATGGTCAACAAAGAATCTACCACTTATAGTAAAAGGACTGAATGTCCTATGTGATTTGATAAATGACAACTCAGAAGTCTTTGGCCAAAGCAGAATGAAATTAGAAAGGAGTTTCTAATTTGAATTAATCAGAGTTGTGCATTTGAGAATCGAAATACATATAATTAAATAAAATAAGACTTGACAGTAAATCCATGTCTTATATTTAATTGGGACATTGTATGGTAGAAGGATTGAATTGTACGGTAACTATTCACTGAAAGGTTCTTTTATGATTAATGTTGAAATCTATATTATCTGGAAAGTCGTTGATCGCTAAGGGGGCTTACCCTTATTGTAGAATAAATATTATTTATTTAAATGAATTAAATAGTTTAATTTATTTATTTAAATAAGATTATAATTGTTCTAATTGATTTATTCACAACCGGTTTAATATGGAGAACCTAAAGGGTCACACCGCAAAAGGAAAATATTTATTTAAGAAGTAAATGACATAATTGTAATAATAAGTTAAGTATATTTAATTTAATCTATGGAGATAGAATAAATAGCTTAATATTTATTATTTAATATTTTAGAAATATTAAATATAAATTAATAAGAGGAGTCTTATTATTATTATTACTATTACTATTATTTAATTCCTAATAGGGATTGAGAATTAATTAATAGAAGCACTCTCTCATGAATTCCTAATTAGATTAGGAGTTTAATTTAATTAAAGGAGTTTAATTAGAATAGAAACCCTAATCCTAAATAGTTTAGGGAAGGGTTTTCCTACATCTATAAGTAAGAGAAGTCTTATCATAGATTAGTATTACACACTCTTGCATAAGAATTGTAGAGAGTACTTCCAATTTCTATAGAGATAGAAACTATGGTTTTGCCAAACACCCATCTTCTTGAATAAGTATTATTCCTTGGTGGATCATCTCTAGAGGCCAAACACTTGGGTGGTTAACGTTGATCAAAGGAAAGAATTTAATCGGTGGAATTCAAGGAGAACGTGAAGGAATTGGAGGTGAACTTGTACCTGAGGAAGCTAGAATCCTACAAGGGTATAATTCTTATTCTCCATCTCTTTCGTTTAATTAATAATTGTGTATAAAGAAAGATCATTGTGATAGTTTGTATAAAATTTTAAAATCTGATTTTATCGCGCTTCCGCTTTATTTATGTAATTTGATTGCATGTTCGCGTTATACAAACCTAACATGTATGTAATTTATTATGATGAACGTTTATATGTGAAAATTTTCAAAATCAAAAAACATTTTTTTCGCCCTTTTGGATCAAAAATTGTACTATTAATATTGAAAGCTACTTTATCTGTTTATTTTAGTATTTTCTGACATTTTTACGGCCTTTATATGTGTTGGGTTGATGAGTTTGAACTAACATTCGGATAAACTATAAATTGTAAATGTGCTCTCATTTTGTGATTTGGGTGTTGAAAATGCAAGATGATATGCATGAGAAAAGTCATTTTTATAGGAGAGATTATGACGAATTTGTTTTATAGTTTTCACTAATTAGTATATGTATGCATGTGTAACATCTAAATTAATGCAATGACTTAAACTATAATATGACATGACTTGAATTTAATGATGAATACCTTTTAAAAAAAATTTCTCATTTGACGCATCGTCCTCCTCCTCCTCGGGGTTGGGTTTATCTAAAGAGTTTTTGTTTGTTTATTATATATATATATGTATATATATATATACATATATATATATATATTCGTATTTCGTTCAACTTGAGTGCCTCATGCTTCTCGTTGGTTTATTTAAACCATTTCAACATTTTAATGGGATAAGACTTTTATTTTAGGGAGCCCACTTAATCTTAACGTGTTTAACATCTATCATAGATCTTAAGACAATCTACGCTTTGATTTGACGCACCACAGTCGCCTCTCACATTTATTTACATTTCTATTTCGTTAAAAAAAATACAATAACCAAATGAATAAAATTAGAAAAAAACATACCTTACCAAAATTCTTCTCCACAGGTTAGATATGGATTCCCACGCGCCGAGTAGTTCCACGATTCATAGAGCTTCCTTGGGGGTTTGTCCTCGTAGGTCGGCTTCGACGACCCCATCTCCTCGTTTGACGCGTCATCCTGGCCGACTAGCCGAGTCATGCATTCGTCCGAGTCACGTTGATCTGATGAGGAGGCTGATAGAGCTGTTAGGATACCTGAGCCTGACGATTCAGTTCCCTCCATCCGGAGCCATACATTGCTCGGGATCCGTGTCAAGATGCCAGATTTATTGGGCTCGAATCTGAGTCATCACCCCTCAGCATTTCTACACGTTAATGAGGTATAGGGAACTCTCGTTTGTCTATTAGGACATTCTTGATGATAACATTCTTATTCCTTTTCACATGTCACAGGTCCCTGAGTTTACCCAACCTAGGGGTAAATAGTTTAGTGTTTATGACCTTTAGTACTCCTTCCACTCGGATTATCACGAGAAGGTCTTGGGGTTTTTAGCTGTAATGACCGTGAATTTTTAAACTCTATTATTAATTAAATATAAATTTTAATTTTAATGAGTTAGTTTCGTATGATTATTTAAAATCTTGTGTATTTAATTGGTTATGTGATTATATGATTTCGCGTAACTGTTAGGATTAATTAAGGGGAGTCACTAATGGTTTAATTAAATTAGTGAACTAACCCTACGTTTTTAATGTTGAAAGAATTGATAAAGTACCGATTAATTAAATATTCAATTTAATTGAATATAGTGTGGAAATAGATATTTAATTAATTTAAAGGGAATCTCAGTAATAGAATTATTAAATTAATGGACTACCCTAGGTTATTTAATATCTAGAAATTTATGAATAATTAAGTATTAAATATTCAATTATTTTGAATATAGTAAATTAATTAATATTACCTATTAATTAATGAAGATAATACAACTTATAATATTTATAGTCCCGTTGGTAAATAAATAATAAGTGACTAGTTAAATTTATTTAATTAACTAAGTGACATTAATGTGGGACAAGAATTATGGGACATATCCCATTTAATTTTCAACCATGGTCTGTCATTTAGGAAGAAAAAGAAATTAAAATAAAATAAGTTGGGATGAATAGTGAACTATCTCAGCCGCGTATGGATTTTGTGCAAGATTTTTTGTCGAATTTCTGCTCCTGCAGATCGCGACTGAAGAAATGGCCATGTGATTAGCGGCATTGCCCATCATCATCTTCTTGTTTCCACTAGTTAATCAATTCGGGCAAAATCTTGGCACGGTTAACAAATTGGTTATAAATAGAACCCCGACTCCTCCTTCAGTGACACTGAGTTTGTGAGAATCGCTAATAGAGGGATTAAGAGCTTAGGAAGGATAGGCCATCTGAAGAAAGGAAGTTGGCACGCGAATGACCTCAGATTACGTTGTTTTCTACGGAAGGAGGAAGAAAACTGGGTCTAAGTCTACTAGAAGGTAAGCTTTTTCCTGTTACAGTAGACATGGATGAAAGCTCTACTTATATGCTTGGAATTAATTCCACAAATTAGGTGTATAAAACTCATAATTAATAGTAGTATGTGGTTAATATTGGGTTATGCATGCTTGGAAATTAGTTTTAATAATTAAAATTCGAAGAAAACCATGAAAACGAAACGGAGAAGACGACCTCTGGTTCGTCACGCCGCAGCACCAGCAAACGACACTGCAGCGATGCGATAAGGGGTCTTGGCACCGCAGCGGCAGCATGACGCCGCAGCGCCACGGCTAAGGGCTCTGATGCCGCAACGCCATGATTGCTGCTTAACCTCACGCCGCAGCGTCAAGGCCGTGCGCTAGGCTGGGTTGGCACGGACCAAACAACGCAGCGTCGACCTCACTTTGATGGTGCCGCACTGCAGCGCCAAGGCCGTGTTTTTGGTCGGGTCGGTCCAGATCGGGTCGATTCGGGTCGGGTCGTGCAGTTTGAGAATTAAACACTTTTAATTTAAATTCTTATTTAAGTTACGTTAATTAATAATTAGTTAATTACTATTTAATCAATATTAGATAATAATTATGGATAAATGCAGTTAATTATTTATTATCAGATTTATATTAAATAATAAATAAGGATAATTAGTTGATTATTACTTGATTACTATTAGGTAACCATTTAACAACCAAGATTAATTGGTGTGGTCTTAAGGTGAAAATTGATTAACCTGGTTACAACTTAAGTTTGGGTAATCAATGTGCTTTAATGATGCTACGTCTGTTTTGAATCTAGTCGATATGTGACTAATTGTTATACGAATTTGTACTTAATTGTGTAGGATTTTAAGGAGCGTGTGTTAGTTCCCTTGACTTCTACTAACTTGTATAAATATATTATTGTTGTGCAAGATTATTGAGGATAAGTTCCCTTTTACCGAAACTTCACTTTGTGCAAGTCCCTAACCTTAAACTTCTTACGTTGTTGCAAGTTCCTTGAAACCATTCTTGTATTATTTATTGCAAGTTAATATTTAAGCTTGAATCTTTAATTCTCAAGCATGCTCTAAGTGGATTAATTACTTAACAATTATTCCACATCGTTGTTATTGGAACTCGCACATCGTGCAATTATTTTCGCGCAACATTAACTTGTATTTTATTTAAAGTTCTATTATGGATGAACTACTATAGTTAAGTCTTAGCCATTGTTCGGCTAGACATTTGCAGTATAGATTTTAAAAGCTATCCAAACCATTTGATGGTGCGGAATCTTGGACTTTATGAACACCCCTTCAATATAGAGGAGTAACCCACGTATCGAAAATAAGATACAAAGAACAAAAATTAAATGTTATGCATACACATCGGGTACTAGAGGCTAATCCCCTCGAGTACTTATTTCTGAGCCAGTAACCAAAGGGTCAATTAGCTATTGACTCCCTTGGACGTTTATTGTTCAAAATCTACTTGACTAGCATTCGTTCTAAAAGTAATTATTATTCTTGCTTCCAATATTCACATTGTTGAATTCCTCTATTTACATTCTGTTCATCATGATATATATCATTTCTTGCTGTTATTTAAACTTGCTGAGCAAACTAGTTGCTCACCCTTGCTATATCATGAACCTTATTGCAATTAAGCTCGAGACTTCAGGAAAAGACAAGAGCAAGGAAAAGTTGAAGTTTTAGTCTACTAGTGCCTGTATTTTATTTCATGCGTAGTTAAGAAACTTCTATTATTATTTAAACCCTAAAGTATTGTATTAGGGTATATTTATATTTTTGTATTAAGGTTATCGAATCTTGGAACTAGTAACACCTTTTAAATGAACAACATATGTTTATTATATTCAGCACTTAGTTATTGTATATTTGTTTGGAGGTGGATGTTTGTATTGGATCGTGATGACCAAATCCGAGTGTTTGAGACCCGAATTTGGGGGCGTCACAGGTTGGTATCAGAGCTGTAGGTTATAAACGTTAGGATTGCGAAAACTTGGATATAACCTTAGTATTAAACTCGTATAGAGTGCATTAGGAGATAAATCAGGGAGATTTATCATATTTGGTATTTTGATGAATTGGGAAATCATCGAGTCGAGTAGTACCCAATAAAATATAAATTCATTCTTTCAATGAATATATTTTATTGCTATACTAATGTTAGTTTTTGTGTGTTTGTAGGATGGCTGCCGTAGGAGAGACCAGTGGAGTCCAGGAGGAGGAGAAGGTATTTACCGATATACCTGTTGTTACCGAGCAGTTAGTGGGCTATGCACCTGTTGCCCCAGGAGTACCATTGAGTGAATCCGAGCCAGAGGAGGACTACTTGGAGGATCTGGTAGAGCCTGTCATAGGCAGAATATGGAGATCCGGAAGTCAGGATAGGGATGATGAGTCCAAGGTGGACCCGACTGATATAGAGATGGGTGGAGCTGCTATAGAGGTACCCGAGGAGGGATCTCCGATGTTGCACACCTTTCAGGATGACTTGCTCGGGGATTATGTCGATCGCATAATAGAGCAGGAGCAGATTATCGAGCAGCAGAATGCTCGTATTGCACACCTAGAGGAGGAGAATTCTGTCCATCAGGAGATGGAAGATCAGTACAAGGCAGAGGCGTACTCACTACAGTTCCAGATAGCTGAGCTGAAAGCTCAGATTCAGCAGTTAGAGAGTGCTACACCCTAGTTAGGTCCTACAGTGCAACAATTAGTTTTGCAAAATAGTTAGTTGAGGCAGATATTAGAGCAGGCAGATGTCAGGGAGGTGGAGCTACAGACAGTTCTTCAGGCAGTGGCCAGACTGCAGGATCGAGTCACGAGATACCCTCGGGAGGAGGGCAATAGTTGGCGCATGATCAGACGCCGAGTGGTTGATCGGTTGGCTCGACAAGCACTTCGTCGGGCAGTCCGCCGTAGCAGACATTGACTTGTTAGTATAGTACCTTTGTATTTACTAGGTTGTGGTAGTGAGTCCCACTTTTGTTTAATATGGACAGACTTATGATGAAAATTCTGATGCCTTGTTGTATGCTTAGAATTGTAGTTAACCCCAACTTTTGTTCTGTTAGAGGGGATAGGCAGTAGTGAATCCTCACCTTTTGTTTAATAGAGGATAGTTAGCATTAGACAGTTTATGCTATTGACCATTTATAGTAGTATGCCAAATGTTGGTTCAGTCTGTATTAAAACGTTGATATATGAATATAAATGCAGTTCTTTCCTTTTGAATCGAATATGTTCGATAGATGATTTTGCTATTAAATGTTGACTTAACCAGCATAGTGCGAAAAACATAATATAATAAGTAGAAGCCTAAGATTTGTTCTTTAGCAGATCATAATGCCACCAAGAGGTAGACCCCGCAACCGACGTGTCGCCGAGTCAAAAAGCGAGATTGGAGATCAACCTGACCCAATGAGAGTATTCGCTAAACTGCTAGCCGAGGCTATGCAGGCTAGACCCCCACTAATAGTGGCACAACCAGCACCCCAGCCAATGCATCACTTGGCCAACTTTAAGGATTTCAAACTGGTTGGACCACCTGAGTTCAAGGGAAATCTCGACCCCATAGAAGCACAAACTTGGATCGAGGAGATGGAGAAAGTCTTCGAGGTCGCACGAGTGGCCGAGGAGTAGAAAACTAGATTCGCCACCTTCATGATGAAGGGCAGAGCTAATTATTGGTGGAAAGCCAATAAGGGGCGAGCAGGCGATGGAGTTATCCCTTGGGAGAAGTTCAAGGAGCTATTCTTCGAGAATTACTTCTTGGAGAATACACAACAGGATATGGAGGTCAAGTTTCTAGAACTAAAACAAGGTGGTATGACGGTTGTAGAGTACGCAACGAAATTTAACGAGTTAGCCCGATTCGCTCCACATCAGGTGGACACGGAGGCTAGGAAGACAAGAAGGTTTGAGTTAGGGTTGAAGTCGTGGGTGCAGAAAATAGTCGTGATGCTGAAAATTAAGAATTTCTCCGAATTGTTGGAAAGGGCTATCATTATAGAAGGAGGCAATGAAGCCATAGCACGATTGAAGCAGGAAAAGAAGGCCGGTCAGGAAGGATCAAAAGGGGGAAGTAGCGGAGGCAGCAACCCCAATAAGCGTAAATGGATGGAGAGCCAATCCTCCGGAGGCAACAAGTCTGGGGGAGAGGCCAAGTCGAGTGGAAAGTGCAGCAGCTGCGGAAAGAATCACTTAGGGGAGTGTATGAAAGGAAGAAGCGTTTGTTATCGCTGTGAACAACCAAGGCACCTGGCTCCTTAATGTTCGAATAGGCAGAAAGGAGGGTGTTTCTCGTGTGGAGCCCCAGACCATCAGATCAAAGACTGCCCGAAGAGAAAGGGCGGTGCAGCTAGCGGCAACCGCAACAACAACAACAATCACAACAATAGGCCTAGAATTAGAGGGCCAGCCAGTCAAGATAACAGACCAACGACATGCACATTCAACATGACCGTCAAAGATGCGGTAGAATCTAAGGACGTAGTGTCAGGTATTATCCCAATCAATGATATAAATGCATATATGTTATTTAATTCGGGGGCTACCAGCTCATTTGTTTCTAAAGAATTTGCTAGAAGGTTAAACTTACCTCGTGAAAGGTTAGAGCACCCTATGAACATAGAAGTAGCAAACAAAGAGATTATCCTCGTAGAATACATTCATAGGAATTGTTGCGTCAGATTGCGAGGATTTGAGCTCGGCATGGACTTGATACCAATTTGTTTAGGGGAGTTGACGTAATCCTTGGGATGAAGTGGTTATCAAGTCACGGAGCAGTCATCGACTGTAAGAAGAAATGTGTGCACCTACAGACTCCAAATAAGTCGAAGGTGGTATTCTATGGTAGTAAATCGCCAAGACAATCTTGTTGTCTGACGATGATGCAAGCAAGAAAGTTACTTAGAAAGGGTTGCACAGGGTATTTGGCCCACGTGGTTGATACTCATCAGGTCAGGGATGAACTAAGCCAGATACCTGTCGTAAGGGAATTCACTGATGTCTTTCCAGATGAAATTCTCGGATTGCCGCCAGATAGAGAGATAGAATTTGTGATCGACTTGGTACCAGGGACGACACCGATATCCTAGGCGCCATACCGGATGGCACCAGTAGAGATGAAAGAACTAATGGTTCAACTGCAAGAACTGTTAGATAAGGGTTATATTAGACCGAGCGTGTCCCCTTGGGGAGCGCCCGTTCTGTTCGTAGAGAAGAAGGATGGTTCGATGAGGCTTTGTATCGACTATCGAGAGTTGAACAAAGTTACGGTTAAGAATAGGTATCCGCTGCCTAGGATTGACGATCTATTTGATCAACTCAAGGGAGCGAAATACTTTTCAAAGATTGATTTAAGAACGAGCTATCATCAGCTGAAGGTGAGGCAAGAAGATATCCCGAAGACTGCATTCAGGACTCGTTATGGACATTTCGAGTTTCTGGTAATATCATTTGGATTAACGAATGCACCAGCGACATTCATGGATATGATGAACAGAGTGTTCAAGCAATACTTGGACAAGTTCGTAGTCGTATTCATCGATGATATCTTGGTGTATTCGGAGACAGAGGAGGAGCATGCTGAACATTTAAGATTTGTGTTGGAGACTCTTAGAAAAGAAAAGTTGTACGCAAAGTTTTCTAAGTGTGAATTTTGGTTACGGAGGGTGCATTTTCTAGGTCATGTCATTAACAAGGATGGTGTTTCAGTGGACCCAGCAAAAGTGGAAGCGGTTATCAATTGGGAATGGCCGAAGACGCTAACAGAGATCAGGAGTTTCCTAGGGTTAGTGGGATACTATCGGAGATTCATTCAGGATTTCTCAAAGATAGCCTCGCCATTGACCAACCTTACCAAGAAAGTAGTTAAGTTCGTTTGGACAGAAAAATGCGAAGGGAGTTTTATGGAGCTAAAGAAGAGGCTTAGCCTAGTACCGGTGTTGGCTTTATCGGACAACACTGGAGGCTTTGTAGTGTATAACGATGCGTCACACAAAGGTCTTGGTTGTGTGTTGATGCAGCACGTCAAGGTCATTGCGTACGCGTCACATTAGCTGAAGGATTATGAGAAGGGTTACCCGACTCATGACTTGAAGTTGGCCGCGGTAGTTTTCGCCTTGACGATTTGAAGAAACTACCTATACAGAGAGAAGTGCGAGATATATACGGATCACAAAAGTCTAAAATATATCTTCACTCAGAAGGAGCTAAACATGAGGCAGCGCCGATGGTTAGAATTGATTAAGGATTATGATTATGAGATTCTGTACCATCCGGGCAAAGCAAATGTTGTGGCCGATGCCTTAAGCAGACAAGGCAGAGAGAAGTTGTCGAAGTTAACCACTCAGGAAGAGTTGGTAAGGGACTTTGAACGACTCGAGTTGGAGATCAAGTATCCGAGGAAGTCAAATGAGCAATTATATGCATTGATAGCGAGTCCGACCTTATGGGATAAAATAAAGGAGGCTCAGGAAAAGGATGAAGAATGTGATGGTATAAGGAAGTGAATTTCCAAAAGGGAAGAGCTCAAGTATAAGATTGATAGCACAGTGTTGCTAAGATTTAAAGGAAGGATCTGGGTATCGTTAAATTCGGAGTTAAGAGAAGAGATTCTCCAAGAAGCTCACAGTACGAGGTACTCAGCACATCCTGGTAGTACGAAAATGTATCAGGATTTGCGGCCATACTTTTGGTGGCCGAATATGAAGAGGGAAGTAGCAGAGTGTGTCAACAAATGTCTGACATGCCAACAAGTTAAAGCAGAACACCAGCAACTAAGCGGACTGTTACAACCACTAGAGCTTCCAGAGTGGAAATGGGAGCACATCACCATGGACTTTGTGGTGGGCTTGCCACCAACACAAAAAGGTCTAGACGCGATTTAGGTAATTGTAGATCGTCTAACCAAGTCTGCTCATTTCCTACCGATTAAGATCAGGTACAATCTGGAGCAGTTAGCAAAGCTGTATGTGAAAGAAATTGTATCACGACATGGAGTGCCGGTGTCTATTGTGTCCGACAGAGATCCGCACTTCACGTCAAATTTCTGGAGAAGTTTACAGGACAGAATGGGAACGCAGTTGAGGTTGAGTACAGCGTATCATCCTCAAACTGATGGCCAGAGCGAGCGAACGATTCAGACTCTGCAGGATATGCTCTGAGCCGTCGTGATGGACTTAAAGGGCAGCTGGGATGATCACTTGCCATTAGTAGAGTTCGCTTACAATAATAGTTATCATGCTAGTATCGGTATGCCACCGTACGAAGCATTATATGGTAAGAGGTGTCGAACACCGTTGTGTTGGGATGGGGTAGGCGAGCGTAGACTGTTGGGACCTGAGATGGTGCAACAGACAGCAGATACGGTGAAGCTGATCAGGAACCGCCCGATAGCAGCCCAAGACCGTCAGGAGAAGTATGCTGAGTTACATCGTAAGGAGCGGGACTTCAAAGTGGGAAGTTTTGTATTCTTGAAGGTATCTCCCTGGAAAGGGAAGATTCATTTTGGTAAGAAGGGCAAGTTAAGCCCTAGGTTCATAGGATCGTTCGAGATTTTGAAGCGAGTTGGTGAAGTGGCATACGAGGTAGCGTTACCTCCTAAACTTGAGCACATTCACAACGTGTTTCACGTGTCAGTGTGACGACCATACAAACCAGACCACAAACACATTATATCCTATGAGCCAATTCAAGTCGAGAAGGACTTATCATACGAAGAAATTCCTATCCAAATACTTGATAAGAAGGAACAGAAGCTAAGGAATAAGGTCATTCATTCCGTTAAAATTTTCTGGAGAAATCACGCAGTTGAGGAAGCTACGTGGGAACTTGAGGAAAGGATGAGAGCGAATTATCTACAGTTATTTGAGTAACCTTATGTTGCAATTCCGAGGACGAAATTTTTATAAGGGGGGGGAGGATGTAATGACGGTGAATTTTTAAACTCCATTATTAATTAAATATAAATTTAATTTTTAATGAGTTAGTTTCGTATAATTATTTAAAATCTTGTGTATTTAATTGGTTATGTGATTATATGATTTCGTGTTACTGTTAGGATTAATTAAGGGGAGTCACTAATGGTTTAATTAAATTAGTGAACTAACCCTACGTTTTTAATGTTAAAAGAATTGATAAAGTGACGATTAATTAAATATTCAATTTAATTGAATATAGTGTGGAAATAGATATTTAATTAATTTAAAGGGAATCTCAATAATAGAATTATTAAATTAATGGACTACCCTAGGTTATTTAATATCTAAAAATTTATGAATAATTAAGTATTAAATATTCAATTATTTTGAATATAGTAAATTAATTAATATTACCTATTAATTAATGAAGATAATACAACTTATAATATTTATAATCCCGTTAGTAAATAAATAATAAGTGACTAGTTAAATTTATTTAATTAACTAAGTGACATTAATGTGGGACAAGAATTATGGGACATATCCCATTTAATTTCCAACCATGGTCTGCCATTTAGGAAGAAAAAGAAATTAAAATAAAATAAGTTAGGATGAACAGTGAACTATCTCAGCCGCGTATGGATTTTGTGCAAGATTTATTGCCGGATTTCTGCTCCTGCAGATCGCGGCTGAAGATATGGCCATGTGATTAGTGGCGTTGCCCATCATCATCTTCTTGTTTCCACTAGTTAATCAATTCGGGCAAAAGCTTGGCACGGTTAACAAATTGGTTATAAATAGAACCCCGACTCCTCCTTTAGTGACACTGAGTTTGTGAGAATCGATAATAGAGGGATTAAGAGCTTAGGAAGGATAGGTCATCTGAAGAAAGGAAGTTGGCACGCGAATGACCTCAGATTACATTGTTTACTGCGGAAGGAGGAGGAAAACTGCGTTTAAGTCTAATAGAAGGTAAGCTTTTTCCTATTACAGTATTAATGGATGAAAGCTCTACTTATATGCTTGGAATTAATTCCACAAATTAGGTGTATAAAACTCATAATTAATAGTAGTATGTGGTTAATATTGGGTTATGCATGCTTGTAAATTAGTTTTAGTAATTAAAATTCGAAGAAAACCATGAAAACGAAACAGAGAAGACGACCTCTGGTTCGTCACGCCGCAGCGCCAGCAAACGACGCCGCAGCGATACGATAACGGGTCTTGGCGCCGCAGCGGCAACATGACACCGCAGCGCCACACCTAAGGGCTCTGATGCCGTAGCGCCATGATTGTTACTTAACCTCACGCCGCAGCGTCAAGGCCGTGCGCTAGGCTGGGTTGGCACGGATGTAACGCCCCCGAAACTCGGGTCTTACCTTGAACCCGATTCCCGCGCGTCACGGTACTACCCATACAACATGGGCTTACTACATGAATGTAATTACAATAATATAACAACATATCCTCATCTAATCACAGGCACGAAGACCTTAAATAAAACACTTATGACCAAGGTTGAATAAATACCATGATCCTTTACAATATCTCATGTGCGAACGCAAGGTTCAAATTCTGACTTTATCCAATCCTTGAATATTTGCAAGGTTATTCAATAACCAATACTTTCGTTATAAAAATGTCCTTTATACAACATCGACATCCTTGTAGTTTACTACAACAAGTAACTAACATAATCACATCATAAATACTATAATGGATAACCTGCATTTCTGACTCAGGGTTACAAAGTCAAATTCACGTACATCATATACCGTCATCATAGCTAAATAATTACAATAAAGGGACATTTAGGAACCTTCTTGTTTCCATGCGCCTCTAATCCTTATCATCGCGATATCAAGATAATAGCATTGCATCGTAAATCTGCAAAAGTTTTATTTTTGCAAGAATGAGCACGACGGCTCAGCAAGAACTAACAGTTTTCACATTTCATGCTTCACGTAACACATAAGTTTGCATTTTATCCATGCATCATGATCCTCATACTATGCTTCTTACTCATGCGTTATAAATTTTATGCAATTCATCAATATATATGCATCATGCATCTCATAGCATACCTCATGCATCTCACATTGTATATTTACAATAACTCAAGTTCCACATAGAACAATATAGTCACATAATTGCACATTGTGCACACTTTAATCATGCTCGCATATAATTCACATAACAGTGAAAGATTTAATAATCAAGTCATGTATATCAATACATTTAAGCAAGTCAACAAGTTACTGAAAGAACTTGCCTTTAAGCGTTCCTTGCCAAATTATGATGGCTCGTCCTTCAAATATCCTACACAATTTATTTAACAACAAAATACCAATTAGCCACTAAAAAGGCGTCATATAATGGTTTATATTATAAACCCACTTCATATCTTATAATGTTCGTTTTGTTTAAATCGAAACACTATTTAAGTTCTTTAATCACTTTACGCGGCGTTTCGACGTTTACACGTCACACACCTAATTCGCCTCCTTTGTATGTGCTTAGCATGCTCATACATTGGTTGATAACACACTATCATGTTTCATTATTATTAGAAACACAATGTTAAACAAGATTATACACACTAGTTACGGTGTTACGACGCTTGCACGTCTATACGCCAAACTTGATTATTCGAACGCCCAGGCGACATGCATTTGCGTACGCCTAACATGCCCATTCAATGTGTCAAATACTCAATGGTTAATATTAAATATCATTATAAATCATAACATTCATGTTTTAGAACTTAGAACAACATTTTATATTGTCGGGAGCATTACATGTGGTTACGCGCATGCCCGACACCCTCCGATTACCTCTAAAAACACATCAGTCATACAAATGGTCAATTTCGGAATTGATCCCGACCTCAAATCGAAAAACTTAAAGAACGAAAAGTTGTAGGTCTACTCGTTTCTCTTTCCGAATCATCTTGAATCACCTCAATCCGAGTTCGTATGAGAAAGTTATGCCCGTTTTACTAAGGGACATCAAAAACTGACTTTTACCACCTGAGGCCTAAAGCCCCGGCGTCCAAACTAGGCATAACATCAAAGCCCCGTCTTTGGTTAGCAGGAACATATAGTTCTCAGTTGCCCCGCTTCGCGATTACAACCCTCCCTCACTCCAAACCTCATAACTCCTTCTAGACACGTTCAAATTGGTCCATTCCGGACTCTATGGACTCCTAAGACATAGGGCTAACAACATATCAAAAATTTAGAGCTATCCATTAACATTAACATGGACAAATCTTAGGCCAAAGTATCAACTCATGTTATATTTTCGTGTTCTTGGTGTTCTTGGTGTTCTTCACCAAAATCATCACCAAAACTTTGTTTTAATCCCTTTTTACTCCATTCCAACTGGGTTAAACTCATAACCCATGGAAGTACAATATCATAACAACAAACGAATTAAACAAACACAAAATCATAGCTACAAGGTCCTCTAAATCGTCCAAATGTCCAAGTTCATGTCCAAAGTTCATTGTTCTTCATGTTCTTCATCCTCCTTAAGCATAGGTACAGATTTCTTGCATTTTTGTTCCACTTTGATGTTATTAATGGCTTATATAACCTCTTAACAACATTTACAAACAATCACCACAAACAAAAACACCAAGAATCGCCACAAATCCGACCCACAAGCTTAAGAGCTCAAAACTAAGAAAAACTTGAAAAACTCAATAAGAAATCGAATGGAAAGGATTTGATTGGTGTTTACCTCTATAAATCCTTCCTAGATGATTAAGAAGCTCGGCTAGGATTGATTTTGAAGGTCCTCCTTGCTTGGATTCTCTTCTTCTTCCTCCCGTGCCTCCTTCTTCCTCCTTCCTTTTTCCGGCGAACTTCCGGCGACTCCTCCTCCTTTTTCCGGCGAGCTCTCTCACTCTCACTCTCTCTCTCTCTGCAGAATTGGAAATGGGTTTGAATGGGTAGCTGATGGTTTGCAAAAGAGAAATGAAGTTGTTGAATTATTTGGGAGAGTGGAGGAATTTAGGGAGAAGTGGGAGAAAAATATGGGAGTGGCTCAATGAGCTTTGTCCAAATAATTCAAGCTTGCCGGCAAAGCTCTCCACTTTCTCATTTCCTAGCAATTTGATTGGTCCAAAGTGGTTTGGTTGGATCCCACTTAGTATACAAGCCAAATAAATACCAGAAAATACCAAAAATATATCTGAAAACTCCCACTTTTGTACCAAAACTGGTAAATAACTCTACCCAAAATTAAAATGGGTATTACCATAATTATTAAGATGGGTAAAAATAATTATTAAGGAATTTGTCTAATTATTCGGAACACCCATATAATACATTTCGGATACGGATAAAATCACGTATCAGCTCAAATAAAATTTCTGACACTTGGAAAAATTATTCGTACGCATACACGTATTTATGAAATTTATTAAAATTGAAAAAGACACAAAAATATTTGGGCGTGAATATTGCCTCGGGAAACGTGCCCCGTGCATAGTGATTTTGCGATCTTTCGCAAAAATCAATTATTTGCTCATACGGTTCAACAATGCATGAAATTCATACATTGACATCATCCAGGTTATAAAATAACCTTAAAACTCGTCACATAAAAATAATATTTAATCCATTAATAATATTAATAAACCCCAAATTACAAGGGTATTCACGATTCGCGATCGCTACTCTTCCCGATTAACTCCCCATAATCATATACATCAATGTACATATATCTCACCCATATTTTGGGTTATCGTCTTTACAATAAATAACTCGTCCAATAATATTATCCTTCAACTATTTATTTAATCCAATAAATAGTACCTTAGCGATATTTCTTGAATCCGCCAAATTAGCTAATACGAAAACTTTCATATTTATTAATCATCGTCTACACATAATCTAGGTTATAACATAACCTTTAAACACTTACCACATAATATTATCAATAAAAGTCTATTTTATTCAATAATATTCATAAGCTCGAATTATCAAGCTACCCATGACTCGCGATCGTTACAATAACTAACTATTAACTCATTCATTCTGAATCTATGTATATATTCCACATATATATATATATACATATATATATATATATATATATATATATATACATATTAAGCTCATCTATTTAATCACATAAGTATATATAACACATATATATTCAAACGCGACTCATAATAAGAATTATTCTATATTAAATTCTTATTATAATTATTCTCAAAAATCCGGGCTGTCACATCCTTCCCTCCTTACAAGGATTCCGTCCTCGGAATCACAAATATCAAACCTCTTACTCGGTTTTCGTCTAATTTCTTCCGAAATTTTATCGTTGAATAATTTCAACTCGTTGAATAATTTCAACGTATTACTATAACATAGATTTTATATAACCTATTTAATCTCTGAGTATTATCTTATGCTTAACCCATCAATTTCCTTTTCTAAGGATCATTGTATACCACAATCATCATAATAATGATTTACTAGCTCATAAACATTCGGGATATTACATTCACCCCTTCTTCTAAGAATTTCGTCCTCGAAATTGCAACGCATTCATCTTTGCTTATTCTACCCATCAAAACTAGGTTTTCATTCTAACCTTTACACTGTCCTCTTTCAAGGATTCACTTAAGATTGTCGCATTCTACGACTACTTCTCCTTGGGATAATCACCCTTCCCACAATCAGTTTCCCGAATAATAGGAACCTTCAACAATTGTTTAATAATTGTGAAGTAACTTGAACAAATAGGAAATAAAATATTCCTTAAAAACTTTTCATATTATGCTGAGGGGCCATAAAGACCATGACCATAGAGGTTTACGGGCATTACTACCCTTACCAATTTTAATTATGAAAAAGGTAATCTACCTCATAAAGACCATGAACGTAGTCAAGGAATTAGTCCGTCAGTAGTACTCGAGGGGATCAGCCTCTCATACCCCATGTATATGCATAACATTTAACTCTGACTGTATCGGATACCCGACACTTATAGCATCCATATCGAGGGATGCTCCCGCCAGTTGTAGTTGAGGGGATCGACCTCTCGTACACCATGTGTATGCATAACATTAAGTCCTGACCGTGCCAGATAACCGACACTTATATTCCCCTATTCCAGGTTATTCCCCCAGCTCAAGAATCCGCACCAAAACAATTTGGTTTGGCATAAATTCTCAAATAATGCTTGAGTTTTATAAACACATTGCAACATTCGTCTAGCCGAATCAAATAGCTTAGACTTACATCAATAATTCGGACATCAATCGAATCATTATAGCCAACTCAATTGGCATGCAAATTTTTTTTTATACCCTAGAGAAAACAAAATCATTTTATGACGTCATAATACTGCACTGTTGCAACAGTGTGTTAGGATTCCGTCATTTTCTGACTTTGTCATACTACATCATACCATAGTGGGTTGACGATCCTATGATCACATCCAACACTAAGTTACTCTGCATTGATGACTCCATCATCTGTCATTCTACATCAGGTCTCATGATGCATTGATGACAATTTAAAAATACATTTTGATATTTTCAAATCAACTTGTCTAGCCGAAACTATTAGCATAAACATATGAATAATAGTACATTTAAAAAAATTCTTGGTCCAGAAATCTGGCCCCATACATTTTTCGAAGAGAAAAAGTATAATTGTGAGCACGAAGTCAATAAATTTCGAAGTCTAGCATAGCTAGAAGATTTGGAATATCTATGCCTGCTCATCAACTTCAACTTCTCTTCAATATATCATTACTTAATAATTCTATCTATTTCTAATATCACCAATGCTCATCATTTTGAGAATTCACAGTTTTCAATCCACCACCTTTCCATACCCCAATATAGTTCATCAAACTTACCACACATTATGAGTTCAGGAACTTACCACAATCATATGGGTTTAGGAACTTATCCTAGTCAGACCAACATCGTCCATTCGCTGAGGGGTTCCACCATACCATATGATTATGAGTCACGAACTTACCATACGTGTGAGTTTAAAGAACTCGCACCTAATCTTAATATTCTCTAACTATCAAATATAAATATGAGAAAAGAATCACCTTCTCGTCATACGTATAGCGATAGCGCGATACCAGGTTCCAATGATTATCAATATAGGAAGCTAAGTGATTGTCGAACCTATCACAATCCCCTGCCCATACAAGGAATCGATCAACTCGGCCACTAATCAATATAGGAAGCTAAGCGGTTGTTACACCAAGCACAAATTCCCCGCCCATACAAGGAATTGTTCAACTCAACCACTATACCGATATAGGAAGCTAAGTGGTTCTCAAACCAAGCACGAATTCCCTGCCCATACAAGGAATTGTACAACTCAGCCACTAACATGAGTCCTCAATTGAAATCACCCCCAATCCTAACTTACTCGTTGCTCAACAAGAATTTAATTCTTGTTTCATCATCCATAACTCTTTCGAGTTTTACTCGTACTATCTCATAGTACCATCTATCTATAGCATTGAGCTAGAATTTTCGATCATTCAATTGATTATCTGCCATTCTATGACTTAATCCAATCACTTCGTGATCTTACTCTACGATCGTTTCATCCTACGACCTTCCATACTCTTCTCTTTAATCATAATATATGATTTTATACCTTTACGCCTTATAGACCTCGTCTATTGATTAATACTTATCATCTATATCACTGGAGTCAGGTAACTCCCAATTCTCATCTTTTATAACGCATTGAGATTCTTCTTTGAATCATCTTATATATATCTCAACTCTTACTATGAATTTTTCTAAATTCATTTACTATCAATTAAATTCTATTTGAGTTTTATCTCTTCACTATCTTCATCATTATCATCTTCCTTCACTACGGTTATAGCCTAAGGTACTCTTACCTAAGGTTTATAACCTATCAGCTCTGATACCAACTGTAACGCCCCCGAAACTCGGGTCTTACCTTGAACCCGATTCCCGCGCGTCACGGTACTACCCATACAACATGGGCTTACTACATGAATGTAATTACAATAATATAACAACATATCCTCATCTAATCCCAGGCACGAAGACCTTAAATAAAACACTTATGACCAAGGTTGAATAAATACCATGATCCTTTACAATATCTCATGTGCGAACGCAAGGTTCAAATTCTGACTTTATCCAATCCTTGAATATTTGCAAGGTTATTCAATAACCAATACTTTCGTTATAAAAATGTCCTTTATACAACATCGACATCCTTGTAGTTTACTACAACAAGTAACTAACATAATCACATCATAAATACTATAATGGATAACCTGCATTTCTGACTCAGGGTTACAAAGTCAAATTCACGTACATCATATACCGTCATCATAGCTAAATAATTACAATAAAGGGACATTTAGGAACCTTCTTGTTTCCATGCGCCTCTAATCCTTATCATCACGATATCAAGATAATAGCATTGCATCGTAAATCTGCAAAAGTTTTATTTTTGCAAGAATGAGCACGACGGCTCAGCAAGAACTAACAGTTTTCACATTTCATGCTTCACGTAAACACATAAGTTTGCATTTTATCCATGCATCATGATCCTCATACTATGCTTCTTACTCATGCGTTATAAATTTTATGCAATTCATCAATATATATGCATCATGCATCTCATAGCATACCTCATGCATCTCACATTGTATATTTACAATAACTCAAGTTCCACATAGAACAATATAGTCACATAATTGCACATTGTGCACACTTTAATCATGCTCGCATATAATTCACATAACAGTGAAAGATTTAATAATCAAGTCATGTATATCAATACATTTAAGCAAGTCAACAAGTTACTGAAAGAACTTGCCTTTAAGCGTTCCTTGCCAAATTATGATGGCTCGTCCTTCAAATATCCTACACAATTTATTTAACAACAAAATACCAATTAGCCACTAAAAAGGCTTCATATAATGGTTTATATTATAAACCCACTTCATATCTTATAATGTTCGTTTTGTTTAAATCGAAACACTATTTAAGTTCTTTAATCACTTTACGCGGCGTTTCGACGTTTTACACGTCACACACCTAATTCGCCTCCTTTGTATGTGCTTAGCATGCTCATACATTGGTTGATAACACACTATCATGTTTCATTATTATTAGAAACACAATGTTAAACAAGATTATACACACTAGTTACGGTGTTACGACGCTTGCACGTCTATACGCCAAACTTGATTATTCGAACGCCCAGGCGACATGCATTTGCGTACGCCTAACATGCCCATTCAATGTGTCAAATACTCAATGGTTAATATTAAATATCATTATAAATCATAACATTCATGTTTTAGAACTTAGAACAACATTTTATATTGTCGGGAGCATTACATGTGGTTACGCGCATGCCCGACACCCTCCGATTACCTCTAAAAACACATCAGTCATACAAATGGTCAATTTCGGAATTGATCCCGACCTCAAATCGAAAAACTTAAAGAACGAAAGTTGTAGGTCTACTCGTTCTCTTTCCGAATCATCTTGAATCACCTCAATCCGAGTTCGTATGAGAAAGTTATGCCCGTTTTACTAAGGGACATCAAAACTGACTTTTACCACCTGAGGCCTAAAGCCCCGGCGTCCAAACTAGGCTTAAAATCAAAGCCCCGGCTTTGGTATGCAGGAACATATAGTTCTCAGTTGCCCAGCTTCGCGATTTCAACCCTCCTTCACTCCAATCCTCATAACTCCTTCTATACACGTTCAAATTGGTCCATTCTGGACTCTATGGACTCCTAAGACATAGGGCTACAACATATCAAAAATTTAGAGCTATCCATTAACATTAACATGGACAAATCTTAGGCCAAAGTATCAACTCATGTTATATTTTCGTGTTCTTGGTGTTCTTGGTGTTCTTCACCAAAATCATCACCAAAACTTTGTTTTAATCCCTTTTTACTCCATTCCAACTGGGTTAAACTCATAACCCATGGAAGTACAATATCATAACAACAAACGAATTAAACAAACACAAAATCATAGCTACAAGGTCCTCTAAATCGTCCAAATGTCCAAGTTTCATGTCCAAAGTTCATTGTTCTTCATGTTCTTCATCCTCCTTAAGCATAGGTACAGATTTCTTGCATTTTTGTTCCACTTTGATGTTATTAATGGCTTATATAACCTCTTAACAACATTTACAAACAATCACCACAAACAAAAACACCAAGAATCGCCACAAATCCGACCCACAAGCTTAAGAGCTCAAAACTAAGAAAAACTTGAAAAACTCAATAAGAAATCGAATGGAAAGGATTTGATTGGTGTTTACCTCTATAAATCCTTCCTAGATGATTAAGAAGCTCGGCTAGGATTGATTTTGAAGGTCCTCCTTGCTTGGATTCTCTTCTTCTTCCTCCCGTGCCTCCTTCTTCCTCCTTCCTTTTTCCGGCGAACTTCCGGCGACTCCTCCTCCTTTTTCCGGCGAGCTCTCTCACTCTCACTCTCTCTCTCTCTGCAGAATTGGAAATGGGTTTGAATGGGTAGCTGATGGTTTGCAAAAGAGAAATGAAGTTGTTGAATTATTTGGGAGAGTGGAGGAATTTAGGGAGAAGTGGGAGAAAAATATGGGAGTGGCTCAATGAGCTTTGTCCAAATAATTCAAGCTTGCCGGCAAAGCTCTCCACTTTCTCATTTCCTAGCAATTTGATTGGTCCAAAGTGGTTTGGTTGGATCCCACTTAGTATACAAGCCAAATAAATACCAGAAAATACCAAAAATATATCTGAAAACTCCCACTTTTGTACCAAAACTGGTAAATAACTCTACCCAAAATTAAAATGGGTATTACCATAATTATTAAGATGGGTAAAAATAATTATTAAGGAATTTGTCTAATTATTCGGAACACCCATATAATACATTTCGGATACGGATAAAATCACGTATCAGCTCAAATAAAATTTCTGACACTTGGAAAAATTATTCGTACGCATACACGTATTTATGAAATTTATTAAAATTGAAAAAGACACAAAAATATTTGGGCGTGAATATTGCCTCGGGAAACGTGCCCCGTGCATAGTGATTTTGCGATCTTTCGCAAAAATCAATTATTTGCTCATACGGTTCAACAATGCATGAAATTCATACATTGACATCATCCAGGTTATAAAATAACCTTAAAACTCGTCACATAAAAATAATATTTAATCCATTAATAATATTAATAAACCCCAAAATTACAAGGGTATTCACGATTCGCGATCGCTACTCTTCCCGATTAACTCCCCATAATCATATACATCAATGTACATATATCTCACCCATATTTTGGGTTATCGTCTTTACAATAAATAACTCGTCCAATAATATTATCCTTCAACTATTTATTTAATCCAATAAATAGTACCTTAGCGATATTTCTTGAATCCGCCAAATTAGCTAATACGAAAACTTTCATATTTATTAATCATCGTCTACACATAATCTAGGTTATAACATAACCTTTAAACACTTACCACATAATATTATCAATAAAAGTCTATTTTATTCAATAATATTCATAAGCTCGAATTATCAAGCTACCCATGACTCGCGATCGTTACAATAACTAACTATTAAATCATTCATTATGTATCTATTTATATATTACAAAAATATATATATATATATATATATATATATATATATATACATATTAAGCTCATCTATTTAATCACATAAGTATATATAACACATATATATTCAAACGCGACTCATAATAAGAATTATTCTATATTAAATTCTTATTATAATTATTCTCAAAAATCCGGGCTGTCACATCCTTCCCTCCTTACAAGGATTCCGTCCTCGGAATCACAAATATCAAACCTCTTACTCGGTTTTCGTCTAATTTCTTCCGAAATTTTATCGTTGAATAATTTCAACTCGTTGAATAATTTCAACGTATTACTATAACATAGATTTTATATAACCTATTTAATCTCTGAGTATTATCTTATGCTTAACCCATCAATTTCCTTTTCTAAGGATCATTGTATACCACAATCATCATAATAATGATTTACTAGCTCATAAACATTCGGGATATTACATTCACCCCTTCTTCTAAGAATTTCGTCCTCGAAATTGCAACGCATTCATCTTTGCTTATTCTACCCATCAAAACTAGGTTTTCATTCTAACCTTTACACTGTCCTCTTTCAAGGATTCACTTAAGATTGTCGCATTCTACGACTACTTCTCCTTGGGATAATCACCCTTCCCACAATCAGTTTCCCGAATAATAGGAACCTTTCAACAATT
Organism: Aralia elata; assembly: GCA_034770075.1. Lineage (NCBI taxonomy): Eukaryota > Viridiplantae > Streptophyta > Magnoliopsida > Apiales > Araliaceae > Aralia > Aralia elata. The sequence goes on from CM068382.1 coordinate 43,802,609, forward strand.
GTTTAATAATTGTGAAGTAACTTGAACAAATAGGAAATAAAATATTCCTTAAAAACTTTTCATATTATGCTGAGGGGCCATAAAGACCATGACCATAGAGGTTTACGGGCATTACTACCCTTACCAATTTTAATTATGAAAAAGGTAATCTACCTCATAAAGACCATGAACGTAGTCAAGGAATTAGTCCGTCAGTAGTACTCGAGGGGATCAGCCTCTCATACCCCATGTATATGCATAACATTTAACTCTGACTGTATCGGATACCCGACACTTATAGCATCCATATCGAGGGATGCTCCCGCCAGTTGTAGTTGAGGGGATCGACCTCTCGTACACCATGTGTATGCATAACATTAAGTCCTGACCGTGCCAGATAACCGACACTTATATTCCCCTATTCCAGGTTATTCCCCCAGCTCAAGAATCCGCACCAAAACAATTTGGTTTGGCATAAATTCTCAAATAATGCTTGAGTTTTATAAACACATTGCAACATTCGTCTAGCCGAATCAAATAGCTTAGACTTACATCAATAATTCGGACATCAATCGAATCATTATAGCCAACTCAATTGGCATGCAAATTTTTTTTTTATACCCTAGAGAAAACAAAATCATTTTATGACGTCATAATACTGCACTGTTGCAACAGTGTGTTAGGATTCCGTCATTTTCTGACTTTGTCATACTACATCATACCATAGTGGGTTGACGATCCTATGATCACATCCAACACTAAGTTACTCTGCATTGATGACTCCATCATCTGTCATTCTACATCAGGTCTCATGATGCATTGATGACAATTTAAAAATACATTTTGATATTTTCAAATCAACTTGTCTAGCCGAAACTATTAGCATAAACATATGAATAATAGTACATTTAAAAAAATTCTTGGTCCAGAAATCTGGCCCCATACATTTTTCGAAGAGAAAAAGTATAATTGTGAGCACGAAGTCAATAAATTTCGAAGTCTAGCATAGCTAGAAGATTTGGAATATCTATGCCTGCTCATCAACTTCAACTTCTCTTCAATATATCATTACTTAATAATTCTATCTATTTCTAATATCACCAATGCTCATCATTTTGAGAATTCACAGTTTTTCAATCCACCACCTTTCCATACCCCAATATAGTTCATCAAACTTACCACACATTATGAGTTCAGGAACTTACCACAATCATATGGGTTTAGGAACTTATCCTAGTCAGACCAACATCGTCCATTCGCTGAGGGGTTCCACCATACCATATGATTATGAGTCACGAACTTACCATACGTGTGAGTTTAAAGAACTCGCACCTAATCTTAATATTCTCTAACTATCAAATATAAATATGAGAAAAGAATCACCTTCTCGTCATACGTATAGCGATAGCGCGATACCAGGTTCCAATGATTATCAATATAGGAAGCTAAGTGATTGTCGAACCTATCACAATCCCCTGCCCATACAAGGAATCGATCAACTCGGCCACTAATCAATATAGGAAGCTAAGCGGTTGTTACACCAAGCACAAATTCCCCGCCCATACAAGGAATTGTTCAACTCAACCACTATACCGATATAGGAAGCTAAGTGGTTCTCAAACCAAGCACGAATTCCCTGCCCATACAAGGAATTGTACAACTCAGCCACTAACATGAGTCCTCAATTGAAATCACCCCCAATCCTAACTTACTCGTTGCTCAACAAGAATTTAATTCTTGTTTCATCATCCATAACTCTTTCGAGTTTTACTCGTACTATCTCATAGTACCATCTATCTATAGCATTGAGCTAGAATTTTCGATCATTCAATTGATTATCTGCCATTCTATGACTTAATCCAATCACTTCGTGATCTTACTCTACGATCGTTTCATCCTACGACCTTCCATACTCTTCTCTTTAATCATAATATATGATTTTATACCTTTACGCCTTATAGACCTCGTCTATTGATTAATACTTATCATCTATATCACTGGAGTCAGGTAACTCCCAATTCTCATCTTTTATAACGCATTGAGATTCTTCTTTGAATCATCTTATATATATCTCAACTCTTACTATGAATTTTTCTAAATTCATTTACTATCAATTAAATTCTATTTGAGTTTTATCTCTTCACTATCTTCATCATTATCATCTTCCTTCACTACGGTTATAGCCTAAGGTACTCTTACCTAAGGTTTATAACCTATCAGCTCTGATACCAACTGTAACGCCCCCGAAACTCGGGTCTTACCTTGAACCCGATTCCCGCGCGTCACGGTACTACCCATACAACATGGGCTTACTACATGAATGTAATTACAATAATATAACAACATATCCTCATCTAATCCCAGGCACGAAGACCTTAAATAAAACACTTATGACCAAGGTTGAATAAATACCATGATCCTTTACAATATCTCATGTGCGAACGCAAGGTTCAAATTCTGACTTTATCCAATCCTTGAATATTTGCAAGGTTATTCAATAACCAATACTTTCGTTATAAAAATGTCCTTTATACAACATCGACATCCTTGTAGTTTACTACAACAAGTAACTAACATAATCACATCATAAATACTATAATGGATAACCTGCATTTCTGACTCAGGGTTACAAAGTCAAATTCACGTACATCATATACCGTCATCATAGCTAAATAATTACAATAAAGGGACATTTAGGAACCTTCTTGTTTCCATGCGCCTCTAATCCTTATCATCACGATATCAAGATAATAGCATTGCATCGTAAATCTGCAAAAGTTTTTATTTTTGCAAGAATGAGCACGACGGCTCAGCAAGAACTAACAGTTTTCACATTTCATGCTTCACGTAACACATAAGTTTGCATTTTATCCATGCATCATGATCCTCATACTATGCTTCTTACTCATGCGTTATAAATTTTATGCAATTCATCAATATATATGCATCATGCATCTCATAGCATACCTCATGCATCTCACATTGTATATTTACAATAACTCAAGTTCCACATAGAACAATATAGTCACATAATTGCACATTGTGCACACTTTAAATCATGCTCGCATATAATTCACATAACAGTGAAAAGATTTAATAATCAAGTCCATGTATATCAATACATTTAAGCAAGTCAACAAGTTACTGAAAGAACTTGCCTTTAAGCGTTCCTTGCCAAATTATGATGGCTCGTCCTTCAAATATCCTACACAATTTATTTAACAACAAAATACCAATTAGCCACTAAAAAGGCTTCATATAATGGTTTATATTATAAACCCACTTCATATCTTATAATGTTCGTTTTGTTTTAAATCGAAACACTATTTAAGTTCTTTAATCACTTTACGCGGCGTTTTCGACGTTTACAACGTCACACACCTAATTCGCCTCCTTTGTATGTGCTTAGCATGCTCATACATTGGTTGATAACACACTATCATGTTTTCATTATTATTAGAAACACAATGTTAAACAAGATTATACAACACTAGTTACGGTGTTACGACGCTTGCACGTCTATACGCCAAACTTGATTATTCGAACGCCCAGGCGACATGCATTTGCGTACGCCTAACATGCCCATTCAATGTGTCAAATACTCAATGGTTAATATTAAATATCATTATAAATCATAACATTCATGTTTTAGAACTTAGAACAACATTTTATATTGTCGGGAGCATTACATGTGGTTACGCGCATGCCCGACACCCTCCGATTACCTCTAAAAACACATCAGTCATACAAATGGTCAATTTCGGAATTGATCCCGACCTCAAATCGAAAAACTTAAAGAACGAAAGTTGTAGGTCTACTCGTTCTCTTTCCGAATCATCTTGAATCACCTCAATCCGAGTTCGTATGAGAAAGTTATGCCCGTTTTACTAAGGGACATCAAAACTGACTTTTACCACCTGAGGCCTAAAGCCCCGGCGTCCAAACTAGGCTTAAAATCAAAGCCCCGGCTTTGGTATGCAGGAACATATAGTTCTCAGTTGCCCAGCTTCGCGATTTCAACCCTCCTTCACTCCAATCCTCATAACTCCTTCTATACACGTTCAAATTGGTCCATTCCGGACTCTATGGACTCCTAAGACATAGGGCTACAACATATCAAAAATTTAGAGCTATCCATTAACATTAACATGGACAAATCTTAGGCCAAAGTATCAACTCATGTTATATTTTCGTGTTCTTGGTGTTCTTGGTGTTCTTCACCAAAATCATCACCAAAACTTTGTTTTAATCCCTTTTTACTCCATTCCAACTGGGTTAAACTCATAACCCATGGAAGTACAATATCATAACAACAAACGAATTAAACAAACACAAAATCATAGCTACAAGGTCCTCTAAATCGTCCAAATGTCCAAGTTCATGTCCAAAGTTCATTGTTCTTCATGTTCTTCATCCTCCTTAAGCATAGGTACAGATTTCTTGCATTTTTGTTCCACTTTGATGTTATTAATGGCTTATATAACCTCTTAACAACATTTACAAACAATCACCACAAACAAAAACACCAAGAATCGCCACAAATCCGACCCACAAGCTTAAGAGCTCAAAACTAAGAAAAACTTGAAAAAACTCAATAAGAAATCGAATGGAAAGGATTTGATTGGTGTTTACCTCTATAAATCCTTCCTAGATGATTAAGAAGCTCGGCTAGGATTGATTTTGAAGGTCCTCCTTGCTTGGATTCTCTTCTTCTTCCTCCCGTGCCTCCTTCTTCCTCCTTCCTTTTTCCGGCGAACTTCCGGCGACTCCTCCTCCTTTTTCCGGCGAGCTCTCTCACTCTCACTCTCTCTCTCTCTGCAGAATTGGAAATGGGTTTGAATGGGTAGCTGATGGTTTGCAAAAGAGAAATGAAGTTTGTTGAATTATTTGGGAGAGTGGAGGAATTTAGGGAGAAGTGGGAGAAAAATATGGGAGTGGCTCAATGAGCTTTGTCCAAATAATTCAAGCTTGCCGGCAAAAGCTCTCCACTTTCCTCATTTCCTAGCAATTTTGATTGGTCCAAAGTGGTTTGGTTGGATCCCACTTAGTATACAAGCCAAATAAATACCAGAAAATACCAAAAATATATCTGAAAACTCCCACTTTTTGTACCAAAACTGGTAAATAACTCTACCCAAAATTAAAATGGGTATTACCATAATTATTAAGATGGGTAAAAATAATTATTAAGGAATTTGTCTAATTATTCGGAACACCCATATAATAACATTTCGGATACGGATAAAATCACGTATCAAGCTCAAATAAAATTTCTGACACACTTGGAAAAAATTATTCGTACGCATACACGTATTTATGAAATTTATTAAAATTGAAAAAGACACAAAAATATTTGGGCGTGAATATTGCCATCGGGAAACGTGCCCCGTGCATAGTGATTTTGCGATCTTTCGCAAAAATCAATTATTTGCTCATACGGTTTCAACAATGCATGAAATTCATACATTGACATCATCCAGGTTATAAAATAACCTTAAAACTCGTCACATAAAAATAATATTTAATCCATTAATAATATTAATAAACCCCAAATTACAAGGGTATTCACGATTCGCGATCGCTACTCTTCCCGATTAAACTCCCCATAATCATATACATCAATGTACATATATCTCACCCATATTTTGGGTTATCGTCTTTACAATAAATAACTCGTCCAATAATATTATCCTTCAACTATTTTATTTAATCCAATAAATAGTACCTTAGCGATATTTCTTGAATCCGCCAAATTAGCTAATACGAAAACTTTCATATTTATTAATCATCCGTCTACACATAATCTAGGTTATAACATAACCTTTAAACACTTACCACATAATATTATCAATAAAAGTCTATTTTATTCAATAATATTCATAAGCTCGAATTATCAAGCTACCCATGACTCGCGATCGTTACAATAACTAACTATTAACTCATTCATTCTGAATCTATGTATATATTCCACATATATATATATATATATATATATATATATAATATATATATACATATTAAGCTCATCTATTTAATCACATAAGTATATATAACACATATATATTCAAACGCGACTCATAATAAGAATTATTCTATATTAAATTCTTATTATAATTATTCTCAAAAATCCGGGCTGTCACAACGGACCTGACGCCGCAATGTCGACCTCACCTTGATGGTGTCGCGCTGCAGCGCTAAGGCCGTGTTTTTGGTCGGGTCGGTCCGGATCGGGTCGATTCGGGTAGTCGTGCAGTTTGAGAATTAAACACTTTTAATTTAAATTCTTATTTAAGTTACGTTAATTAATAATTAGTTAATTACTATTTAATCAATATTAGATAATAATTATGGATAAATGCAATTAATTATTTATTATCAGATTTGTATTAAATAATAAATAAGGATAATTAGTTGATTATTACTTAATTATTATTAGGTAACCATTTAACAACAAAGATCAATTGGTGTGGTCTTAAGGCGAAAATTGATTAACCTGGTTACAACTTACGTTTGGGTAATCAATGTGCTTTAATGATACTACGTCTGTTTTGAATCTAGTCGATATGTGACTAATTGTTATACGAATATGTACTTAATTGTGTAGGATTTTAAGCAGTGTGTGTTAGTTCCCTTGACTTCTACTAACTTGTACAAATATATTATTGTTGTGTAAGTATTATTGAGGACAAGTTCCCTTTTACCGAAACTTCACTTTGTGCAAGTCCCTAACCTTAAACTTCTTACGTTATTGCAAGTTCCCTGAAACCATTCTTGTATTATTTATTGCAAGTTAATATTTAAGCTTGAATCTTTAATTCCTCAAGCATGCTCTAAGTGGATTAATTACTTAACAATTATTCCACATCGTTGTTATTGGCACTCGCATATCGTGCAATTGTTTTCGCGTAGACATTGACTTGTATTTTATTTAAAGTTCTATTATGGATGAACTGCTATAGTTAAGTCTTAGCCATTGATCGGCTAGACATTTGCAGTATAGATTTTAAAAGCTATCCAAACCATTTAATGGTGCGGAATCTTGGACTTTATGAACACCCCTTCAATATAGGGGAGTAGCCCACGTATCGGTAATAAGATACAAAGAACAAGAATTAAATGTTATGCATACACATCGGGTACTAGAGGCCGATCCCCTCGAGTACTTATTTCTGAGTCAGTAACTAAAGGTCAATTAGCTATTGACTCCCTTGGACGTTTATTGTTCAAAGTCTACTTGACTAGCATTCGTTCTAAAAGAAATTATTATTCTTGCTTCCGATATTCACATTGTTGAATTCCTCTATTTACATTCCGTTCATCATGATATATATCATTTCTTGCTGTTATTTAAACTTGCTGAGCAAACTAGTTGCTCACCCTTGCTATATCATGAACCTTATTGCAATTAAGCCCGAGACTTCAGGAAAAGACAAGGGCAAGGAAAAGTTGAAGTATTAGTCTACTAGTGCCTGTATTTTATTTCATGCGTAGTTAAGAAACTTCTATTATTATTTAAACACTAAAGTATTGTATTAGGGTATATTTGTATTTTTGTATTAAGGTTATCGAATCTTGGAACTAGTAACACCTTTTAAATGAACAACATATGTTTATTATATTCCGCACTTAGTTATGTCTACACGCTAATAAGGTATATGGAACTCTCGTTTGTCTATTAGGTCATTCTTGATGATAGCATTCTTATTCCTTTTCACATGTCACAGGTCCCGGAGTTTACCCAACCTAGGGGTAAATAGTTTAGTGTTTACGACCTTTAGTACTCCTTCCACTCGGATTATCACGAGAAGGTCTTGGGGTTTTTAGCAGTTTTTTACCATTGTCCCTAGTCGATCTCTATAGGGTTATCTCAGAGCTTTATCAGAGCGATGATATTATTCAAACTTGGTATAGACAATTTACACGTAGTATACGTGGTTAACAAGTAATATAGTAGTAAGTAGAGTGTCGATCCTACGAGAAATATGCTAATAATATTATCCAATTACTAACTTTATATCAATTCAATCTTATTTAAACAAATGATTAAAGATTATGAAACTAATTATTTAAACTAAAATTACTAACAAGGATTAATATCAGAGTTAAAAGCTTAAGATTACAATTTCCCCCAATGCCTCATCTAAATCTCTTTACTCTCTTTCCAATTAATTAATCATAATAAATCGTTAGCCGAGAATTCAAGGTTATTTATAAAACCTCTTTTCCAAGGAGTTATATAAAAATATCCATTTCAATTAAATCACTATATTCTTATGTGAAATAATTAAGAATAAATTCATTAAGCATCAATTCTCACCAAAAGTTGCATATGGCATATAGGTATATTCCTATCCTATACACGAATCACGCTATTCAATCGAGAGAATAAGCTAGAACATATGTTATCATATTTAGATCTATCCCTAGAATTCATCTTCTAATTCCATCTAGGAGTGTATCAAATAATTGTTAGCTAGGCAATTATCAATAAGCACAAAATATGATAAACGATCCAATTATGATTAACGACAATCAAAATGGGAGCAAATTGATTTAAACTAAACACTAGGTTCAATTTCTATCTTAATAAAAAGTTAATTCATAACAAGGTTGGGAAACATCATCATAAATCTAAATAACATTCTAAGATTACAAAAATTAAAGGAAAGATAAGAGAGAAAGAATCTGTGTCACGCAGTTTCTTGATCTCCACACTTAGCCTTCAACTTGCTCTCCTTCGTGCTCTTGGAAATCGGATGAAGAACCCTAGCTTGGATGATATTAGGCTAGATGTCTATCTCTAGGTTGTTAATTTCTAAGTCATTAGTCCTCTCATAATGTGCACCACATAATGTATTTATAAGTTACAAGTTAAATCCCTAACTTAGAAGGAAAAACAGTCCAATTGGAAGTAAAAAAGTCTCAAAAACGCGTCAAAACTTGGTCTATCAGCGTACCCAAGCGCTGCTGTGCTTCCTCCTTGCATTGTTATGCATCATGTGCAGTAGTTGGCTGCCCCCATGCGCTGCTGCGCATGCCAATTTCTTGATTCGAATCTGTTGGTAAAATGGTCATAACTTTTGATCCGGGAGGAGTTATGGGACGTGCCACCTATCAAATCAAAGCTCTCGACAAGCTCTACAATAAAATCCAATCCAAGCCATGAACATGTAACAAACTTGGCATTAGTAGCCCTTACATCTTCCCTTCTTATATTTGCTTGTACATTTTCATCTGAAGATGTTCGAATTGCGTTTCCTTGCTTCTTCCCATCAAATAACTCGATGAGTGATGATTGGCTTGTTGTGGATTTCCCTAGACCATCCATGACCCATTTCAACTCATTTTGCTTGTTTGTTCATGCCATGTCTACTTCATGCGTGCCAAATTACCCCACAATTCTGCCTTACACACACGTAGGTCTCTTTTTGCTCCATTTTGACACATATCATCCCATTTGCTTCCATTTTCATATCTTTCCTTTTTCCTACACAAAAACATAAAAACACATAAAACGGACTTAAAATACTTAAGAACTCGCAAATTATCAAGCTAAAAGATACTCAAAATATAGGTATAAAAACCACTTATCAGATGGTTCCATCAAAGCCAGTCTCTTCACCTCTTAGATTGTGAGCTGATGATTACATTGATGGTTTGGCGATATATCACCGGTATTGAGTTCATCACTGCCGCGTAGATCTGGAGGCCGACATCTCTCCCACTATTATCTGATCCTTATTAGGATTCACGTCTCAGGATAGGGTCTTTAAGGACAAGAGCATCCGTTTGGGCACGTTAGTAGTTGATGTAATACAAGGGGCCTTATCTCAGCCATTCCTTGTAGACATCAGAGCTCGTGATTGTCTTTTGCGGCGCCTATTCTTGATCATTTTGAGGGGCTGTTTCCTGGGGAACAACTCCTCTATTGTCCATTTCAACATCGTTGGAGCTCTGAGAGATGTGGCTAGTATCAGAGATTATGACTGAGGCTCCTATACTTTTGCCTACTTTCTTTATGGCATGCGCCTATGCTCTGAGGGTCAGACGAAGACTTGGCTCGACTTTTATTCGTTCCTTCTGGTAGGTCACTTTTGCCTTATCCCTTTTTCATTTTATGTCTCTTTCTGTTATGCTTAATAGAATAATCGCTGTTTTATATTTTAGTTCTGGGCTTATGAGCTGTTAGGTTTGTAAAATACGCGAGCATGCAATCAAATTACACAAATATAGTGGAAGCGCGATAAAATCAGATTTTAAAATTTTACAAACCATAACTAGGATCATCCTTTATGTGCAATTATCAATTAATAAAGGAAGATGGAGAATCAGAATAATACCCTTATAGAATCGTACTTTCATTAGGTACGAGTTCAACTCCAAATCCTTTGCGTTCTCCTTGAATTCACCGGTTAAATTACTGAAAGTAGTATGCACACAAGCCAAACATATTTGATATGATATAACATATACTTTGCAATCTTATTCGGTTATTAATAAAAGAATTAATTTATTAAAGGCATTTTCATTATCTATATGATGCTGTTATATTAAGTGTGATAAACCCATAGTTTTGAGCAATGCTTTTAGAATCATGATGATGATCATGCTAATGAGATCTAAATTCTAGATATCTTAAAACTAAAATTGTTCCTAATCATTGGATTACTAAAAGGGGATTAGTGAATTCGGAAAGAGTAGTACATACTTTACTTGCTCTTAGGAAGAGGATGATTGATCTCATAATCATTTGTGTGGAGACACTAAAGCAAGTATGTAGGTGTTTATTAGAGAATAAGTTCACTGAACGTGACTCGCTAAAGGAATACCTAATAGAGTTTTACTTGCCTGTCAATATGAATTCCTTAAATGATGTAGTACAAGTGATCCTTAGACTTAAGATCATCATAGTAAGTTGTGTATGATAAGTTATAATTTGACATGTCCCTTAAGACCCTTAGGGTATATCAAAGGGTATGATTGGATATAATAAGTTTTACATAGAGATAGGCGAATGGTCAACAAAGAATCTACCCCTTCTAGTAAAAGGAGAGAATGTCCTATGTGATTCGATAAATGACAACTTAGAAGTCTTTGGCCAAAGCAGAATGAAATTAGAAAAGTGTTTCTAATTTGCATTATTTAGAGTTGTGCATTTAAGAATCGAAATACATATAATCAAATAAAATAAGACTTGACAGTAATTCCATGTCTTATATTTGATTGGGACATTGTATGGTAGAAGGATTGAATTGTACGGTAACTATTCACTGAAAGGTTCTTTTGTGATTAATGTTGAAATCTATATTATCTAGAAAGTCGTTGATCGCTAAAGGGGTTTACCCTTATTGTAGAATAAATATTATTTATTTAAACAAATTAAATAGTTTAATTTATTTATTTAAATAAGATTAGAATTGTTCTAATTGATTTATTCACAACCGGTTTAATATGAAGAACCTAAATGGTCACACCGCAAAAGAAAAATATTTATTTAAGAAGTAAATGACATAATCGTAATAATATGTTAAGTATATTTAATTGATGTTATGGTGATAGAATAAATTAAATAGCTTAATATTTATTATTTAATACTTTGAAAATATTAAATATAAATTAATAAGAGGAGTCTTATTAATATTATTACTATTATTATTATTTAATTTCTAAATGGTTTAGGAATTAATTAATATAAATACTCTCATAAGTTCCTAATTGGATTATAAAACTAATTAATTAAAAGAGTTTAATTAATTAAATAAAACCCTATACCTAAATAGTTTAGGAGGGTTGCCTACATTTATAAATAAGAGAAGTCTTATTATGGAAAATGTTAGACAGCTAGACACTTCCAATAGTTGCGAGAGTACTTACAATTTTTATAGAGATAGAAACTAGAGTTTTGCCAACACCCATCTTCTTGAACAAGTATTATTCCTTGGTGGATCACCTCTAGAGGCCAAACACTTGGGTGGCTAACGTTGATCAAAAGAAGGAATTTAATTGGTGAAATTCGAGGAGAACGCGAAAGGATTTGAAGTTTAACTTATACCCGAGGAAGCACGATTCTACGCGGGTATAATTCTTGTTCTCTATATCTTTTGTTTAATTGATAATTGTGCATAAAGAAAGATCATGGTGATGGTTTGTATAAAATTTTAAAATTTGATTTTATCGCGCTTTCGCTATATTTGTGTAATTTGATTGTATGCTCGTGTTATATACAAACCTAACAGTGGTATCAAGTGCCAAACTTTATGCAAATTATTAATTGTTTTGATTCTATATATACATTGATATGTGTTTAGAATAATTTAATTGGGCATATTTATTAGTATAAAATCATATTTTTGGAGAAAAATAACAAAAATCGCGATCTGGCAAAGCAGGACGTCGCTGAAGCGCAACAACGCTTAAAGGAAGCGCCGCAACGCATAGCCTTTAAGCACCGCAATGCATGGCCCTTAAGCACCACAACGCATGGCCCTTAAGCACAACAACTCATGGCCCTTAAGAGTCGCAGTGCATGGCCCTTAAGCGCCACAGCTCATGGCCTTTAAACGTAGCAATTCATTGCCCTCATGAGCAGCAGCGCATGGTTATTAGAATGTTCAGGATTTTCATGCTTTTTTTCAGAAATTCTAAATTAGAAATAAAGGAGTTTATTTTTAATTTAGAATTGGACTAGAATAAAGATGTTTATTTTATTTGGAATTGGATTCCATGTTAATTAAAATAAAAGAGTTTATTTTGATTTAAAATTAGATTAAAATAAAGGAGTTTATTTTGATTCAAAATTGGATTTATACTAAATAAATTGGAGTTGCAAACTAATTTGATTTGGTTTTGAATTTCATACTAACTAATATTGCCCATTAAATGATATCAAGGCATATATGGAATGGTTTTATTATTCATGAGATGAATGTTATTTATTGATGCATATAGTAATATGTATGATAATAAATGGGATTGATTATGGACTATTGACCAATGTGTGATTGGATTTATTTTAGAGGATGCTTGAATGAATGAGTTTTATAAATGGGGTCTGCGTACCTCGTCTTCTCTAATTTATCTTAATGTAAATTATATCTCACTCCTATGTACTTCTCCGTGACTACTGATCAAGGTTTCTATTTATTGAAAATAGTAAATGTAATAGGTTAGTTAGAATTATTTTGAAGAATTGGAGACAAAGGAGCAAGGAGTGCTTGAAGACCTGTTTGTAATGGAGCCCGGGATTTAAATGTAATAGTTATATTTAAATTCAGTTCTTGCATCCTAGGCGTTAGGTTTGTATATAACGCAAGCATGCAATCAAATTACATAAATAAAGCGGAAGCGTGATAAATCGGATTTTAAAATTTTCATACAAACCATCACCATGATCTTTCCTTGTATTCAATTATCAATTAACGAAAGAGATAGAGATTAAGAAATTATACCCTCGTAGAACCGTGCTTCCTCGGGTATAAGTTCACCTCCAATTCCTTTGCGTTCTCCTTGAATTCCACGGATGAGATTCCTTCCTTTGATCAACATTAGCCACCCAAGTGTTTGGCCTCTAGAGGTGATCCACCAAGAAAGAATAGGTATTCAAGAAGTTGGGTATTGGCAAAACACTAGTTTCTATCTCTATAGAAATTATAAGTACTCTTCACAATTCTTATGCAAGAATCTGTAATCCAAATCTATAATAAGACTCCTCTTATTTATAGATGTAGGAATAACCCTTCCCTAAACTATTTAGGATTAGGGTTTTTCTTATAATTAAACTCTTTTAATTAATTATGCTCCTAATCCAATTAGGAATTCATGAGAAAATACTTCTATTAATTAATTCTCAATCCCTATTAGGAATTAAATAATAGTAATAGTAATAATAATAATAATAAGACTCCTCTTATTAATTTATATTTAATATTTCTAAAATATTAAATAATAAATATTAAGCTATTTAATTTATTCTATCTCCATAGATTAAATTAAATACACTTAACTTATTATTACAATTATGCCATTTACTTCTTAAATAAATATTTTCCTTTTGCGGTGTGATCCTTTAGGTTCTCCATTTTAAACCGGTTGTGAATAAATCAATTAGAACAATTCTAATCTTATTTAAATAAATAAATTAAACTATTTAATTCATTTAAATAAATAATATTTATTCTACAATAAGGGTAAGCCCCCTTAGCGATCAACGACTTTCCAGATAATATAGATTTCAACATTAATCACAAAAGAACCTTTCAGTGAATAGTTACCGTACAATTCAATCCTTCTACCATACAATATCCTAATTAAATATAAGACATGGATTTACTGTCAAGTCTTATTTTATTTAGAAACTCCTTTCTAATTTCATTCTGTTTGGCCAAGGACTACTGAGCTGTCATTTATCGAATCACATAGGACATTCACATCTTTTACTAGACGTGGTAGATTCTTTGTTGATCATTCACCTATCTCCATGCACAACTTATTATACCCAATCATACCCTTTGATATACCCTAAAGGTCTTAAGAGACATGTCAAAGTATAACTCATCATACACAAGATACTATGATGATCTCAAGTCCAAGGATCACTTGTACTACTATCACTAGAGGAATTCCTATTGACAGGCGAGTAAAACTCCATTAGGTATTTCTTAGCGAGTTAATGAACTTATTCTCCAATAAGCACCTACATACTTGCTTTAGTGTCTCCACATAAATGATTATGAGATCAATCATCCTCTTCTTAAAAGCAAGCAACGTATGTACTAATCTATCCGAATTCACTAATCCCCTTTTTAGTAATCCAATGATTAGGAACGATTTTAGTTTGTGAGCTATCTAGAATTTAGATCTCATTAGCATGATCACCATCATGATTCTAAAAACATTGCTCAAAACTATGGGTTTATCACATTTAATATAACAGCACTATGTAGATAATATAAAATGCCTTTTAAGAAAATCAATTCTTTTATTAATAAATAAATAAGATTACAAAGTATATGCTACATCACATTAAATATGATTGGCTTGTGTGCATACTACTTTCAATCTCCCACTTGCACTAAAGCCAATCGCCATGGTATCTAATACCCATCTTCTCTAAGTGACGATCAAACTGATGTTGTGTTAAAGCTTTAGTAAATGGATCTGCAATGTTGTCTTGAGTGTCCACACGCTCCAGGGTGACATCTCCTCTTTCAATGATCTCTCTAATCAAATGAAATCGCCGCAACACGTGTTTGGATTTCTGATGAGACCTGGGTTCCTTAGCCTGCGCAACAGCTCCGCTGTTGTCACAGAATAAAGGTACGGCTGCTCTAATGCTAGGAACCACTCCAAGTTCAGTTATGAACTTCTTCATCCAAACAGCTTCCTTTGCAGCTTCACTTGCAGCTATGTACTCTGCCTCTGTCACTGAATCAACAACTATTTGCTGCTTGGAACTTTTCCAACTCACTGCGCCACCGTTTAAGGTAAACACGTACCCTGAAACGGATTTACTGTCATCTTGGTCCGTTTAAAAAATTGAGTCTATATAGCCCTCTAGTTTTAATTCAGACCCACCGTAGACTAGAAATACATCCTTAGTTCTTCTCAAGTACTTTAGAATGTTTTTCACTGCCTTCAAATACTCTTCTCCTGGATTCGACTAATATCTTATTGTTACACTAAGTACATGAGTGACATCTGGTCTAGTACATATCATACCGTACATGATAGATCCTATTGCGGAAGCATAAGGAATCTTACTCATACCGCCTCTCTCCTCAGGTGTCTTTGGGGCTTGTTTCTTGGAGAGATGTATTCCATGGCTCATCGGCATGAGACCTCTCTTGGAATCTTCCATGCTAAACTTCTATAGCATCGAGTCAATGTACTTTCCTTGGGTCAAGCCCAGCATCCTTTTAGATCTATCTCTATAGATCTTTATCCCCAAAATATAGGATGCCTCACCCAAGTCCTTCATAGAGAAGTGTTTAGATAACCAAATTTTGATCGACTGTAGCATAGGAACATCATTCCCTATCAGTAATATATCATCAACATATAATACAAGGAATGAAACAGCGCTCCCACTAACCTTCTTGTACACACAAGGTTCATCCTCATTTTTGATAAAATCAAACCTTTTGATTATCTCATCAAAACGGATGTTCCATCTTCGAGAAGCTTGCTTCAATCCATAAATGGATCGTTGTAGCTTACAGACTTGGTTTGTTCCAACCGTTGAAATAAAATCCTCTGGTTGTATCATATATACATTCTCCTCAAGCTCTTCATTGAGGAAGGCCGTTTTCACGTCCATTTGCCAGATTTCGTAGTCATAATAAGTTGCAATTGCAAGAAAAATCCGAATGGACTTTAGCATAGCTACTGGTGAGAAGGTTTCATCATAGTCAACTCCTTGTCTTTATTTGAAACCTTTTGCAACCAGTCGGGCCTTATAGGTCTCTACCTTGCCATCTGCTCTAGTCTTTCTCTTAAAGACCCATTTGCACCCAATAGGCTTAATGCCCTCAGGTGGTGAAACCAAAGTCCATACTTGGTTTTCATACATGGAGTCCATCTCGGATTTCATGGCTTCTAGCCATTTCTCTGAGTCTTTACTACTCATAGCCTCTTCGTAAGTCAATAGATCATCATCATCTATGATGCGTACCTCATCATCATCCTCTATGATGAATCCATACCTATCAGCTATCTTTGATACTCTTCCAGATTTACGAATAGGTAGTGGTACAGTAGGTTCTTCTACTTGGTCAGGTACCTGACTTTGATCCGTAGTATTTTTTGGTTCTTGAACTTCTTCAAGATATATCTTAGTACCACTAACCCCTTCAAGGATAAACTCCTTTTCCAAGAAGGCAGCGTGTTTCGCAACAAACACCTTTTGATCAGTTGGATGATAGAAATAATATCCTAAACTTTCTTTAGGATATCCCACAAATCTATACTTATCGGATCTAGTCTTCAGCTTATCATGCTCAAATCTTTTGACATAAGCTGGACAACCCCAAGTCTTAACATGCTTAAGACTAGGTTTCCTCCCTGTCCATATCTCATATGGGGTCTTTGGGACGGATTTGGTAGGTACCTTGTTAAGTAGGTATGCAGCCGTTTCTAGGGCATAACCCCAGAAGGATATTAGAAGGTCGGTAAAACTCATCATGGAACGAACCATGTCCAACAATGTTCGATTTCTCCTTTCAGATACACCATTCAACTGTGCACCTGGTGGAGTCTATTATCAGATTATACCATTTTCTTTGAGACAATTGAGAAACTCATTGGTCAAGTATTCCCCTCCTCGATCCGATCGAAGAATCTTAATACTCTTACCAGTTTGCTTCTCTACTTCACTTCTGAATTCTTTGAACTTTTCAAACGATTCAGATTTGTATTTCATTAAATACACATATCCAAATCTAGAATGATCATCAATGAAAGTAATAAAATAAGAATACCCTCCTCGTGCATTCGTTGTCATAGGTCCACATACGTCTGTGTGTACCAACGCTAACAACTCTATAACTCTCTCTCCTTTTCCACTAAAAGGGGATTTAGTCATCTAACCCATGAGACAAGATTCACAAGTTGGATATGATTCGTAATCAGATAGCCCTAAAAGCCCATCTTTATGCAACTTGGATAATCTTCTTTCATTAATATGACCGAGTCTACAGTGCCACATAAAGGTATAATTAACATCATCTCTTTTTCTTTTCTTTGTTTGTTCAATTTGAAGTATATTTTCATGCAAGTCAAGTATGTAAAGTCCATTCAGTAGATTGCCAACACCATATAAAACATTTTTATTATAAATAGAACAACTATTGTTCTTTATTATAATATCAAAACCATCCATATCCAATACAGAAATTGAAATAATATTTCTAATGAGTGTCGGAACATAATAACAATTATTTAAACTAATGAACTTGCCCGAAGGCAGTGCTAAACAATAAGTCCCTACAGCTAATGCAACAACATTTGCTCCATTTCCCACTCGTAGGACGACTTCATCCTTGTTTAGCTTTCTACTTGTGCTTAGTCCCTGCATATTATTACATAAGTGAGAACTACACCCGGTATCCAATACCCAAGTAGAATTTTGACTTTCAGAAAAATTAATTTCAATCATGAACAAACCTAGATCGGAAGTCGAAGCTTCTCCAAGTTTCTTTTGGTCCGCAAGATACTCCTTGCAGTTCCTCTTCCAGTGTCCCGGCTTATTGCAATGGTAGCAAATTCCTTTGCTATCTGGATCAGGTTTCTTTTTATCCTTTCTCTTCACCTTGCCCTTAGCCTTCTTGTTTTTCTTCTTTTCAGAAGATACCTTGGGCCTCTTCCTTTTCTTGGAAGAATCATCCACTAGTAAGACTTGGTTCTTGTTGGATGAGAAGTGACCTTCAACAGTTTTCAGCATGTTAAGTAACTCAGGCAAGCTGACGTCCAACTTATTCATGTGAAAATTCACAACAAATTGTGAGAAGGTGTATGGGAGTGACTGCAAGATCAAATCTTGGCTTAACTCTCCATCCATCACGAACCCAAGCTGTCCAAGTTGTTCAATTAGATTGATCATCTTAAGGACATGAGTCTCAACAACAGTGCCCTCGGTCATACGAGATCGGAAGAGCTCCTTAGATATCTGATATCTAGCAGTCCTACTTTGCTCACCATACAACTCTTTGAGGTGCAGCAATATAGTAGAAGTATCCATAGTTTCATGCTGACGCTGAAGTTCGTTACTCATGGATGCAAGCATGATGCATTGAGCCAAGATTGCATCATCTTGCCACTTTCTGAAAGTAGCAATCTCTTCCTCAGAGGCTGTTTCTACAACATTTGCAGGGACTGGCGAATTTAGGACATAAGAAATCTTTTCAGCAGTGAGAACAATTCTCAGATTCCTTAACCAGTCCGTGTAATTCGGTCCGATCAATTTGTTAGCATCAAGTATGCTACGCAGTGATAGTGAGTTTGACATTTTTAAATTCTCCATGTGAAAATAGACAACATTTTAGCATTCATTCATTTAATTAATTACCAAAATAAATTAGGTCTTTATTTAAATTGGTATCTCCCACTATTTTCATCAAACTATATTACCCTCATTATATAGTTCGGCAAATCTAATTAAAGATTTGCTAGTGAGATTAAGGACCCCATTTCAAATGTATATAGCCTTTTGTGTGCACAACAAACTATATATAAATAAATAGGTAGACAACTATTGTCAATTACATCACTATGTAACTCCTTATATTTTGCCTCTTAGATTATAATAGTCAAGTGTGTGCACATACGAACTAAAATAATCTAAGTTAAGTCCAACCTAGCACTTCCATATATGTGAAGAGAAAAAGACCGCCCTTGTGTGTGCACAACAAAGCAGTAATGTTCAATTTCTTGATAAGCATCAAATGTGATAAAACAACATCTTAAATATTTAATACTCGCCTTGTGTGTGCACAACAAACTCATATTAAATATTTAATACTCTATTATTTTACCATACTAGAAGGCGACGTTCGATATTCCTAATATCTTTGAACGCTTAAGACTTAATATTATTTCTTTGAGGGGTTTGTTATTATTAGTCTCATCTTGTTTAGCACGCATGCACACACACACACAAATATATATATATATATATATATATATATATATATAAAATACGCGTCATATTATTTAACATGCGAAGCATGTTGTATAATATATATAATATATATAGTAATCATACACATATAGAATAATATATTCTACCTAGATTGATTATGGACTTTTATTCTAGTTTGGTTCACTAGAGCCACCAAGTGAACCAAAAGGTCAAACCTAGGGTGCAAGAATAAAATTTAAATATAACTATTATATTTAAACCCAGGCTCCATTACAAACGGGTCTTCATGCGCTCCTTGCTCCTTTGTCTCCAATTCTTCAAAATTAATTCTAACTAGTCCTATTACAAAAACTATTTACAATAAATAGAAACCTTGATCAGCAGTCAAGGGGAAGTACATAGGAGGGAGATAAAATTTTACATTAAGAAAAATTAGAGTAGACGAGGTACGCATACCCCATTTATAAAAACCCATATATTCAAGCATCCTCTAAAATAATTCCAATCACATATTGGTCAATAGTCCATAATCAATCCCTATTTATTATCATACATATCTCTATATGTATCAATAAATAAAATTCATCCCATGAATATTAAAATCATTCCATATATACATTGATATCAATTAATAGGCAAAAGTTTTGCTAATATTTAGTTTTGAAACAAAATAAACTCTTTCATTTTAATCAAAAACCAAATCCAAATTAAACTCCTTTAATTTTTAGCAATCTGAAATCCTATTCCAGATAAAATAAACATCTTTATTTTAAACTTATATCAATTAAATAAACTATTTATTTTAATTGAAGAAAAATTATTTTTCTGGATTCTGCTGTCCGGCGCAGCTGCGCCTAGAATGAACTGGGAAATGGCGCAGCTGCGCTGAACCCCAGAAAATACTTTCTGGGTTTGGGCGCAGCTGCGCTCTAGAATGAACTAGAAATGGCGCAGCTGCGCCACGTAGCAGATTCAGAAAAAACAGATTCTGCCCAAAAATTTCGATCCAATCACATATCATACACACATGGAATCATCAAAATCGATAATTAGCACACGGATTTGGCTCTGATACCACTGTTAGGTTTGTATATAACTCAAGCATGCAATCAAATTACATAAATAAAGCAGAAGCGTGATAAATCGGATTTTAAAATTTTCATACAAACCATCACCAAGATCTTTCCTTGTGTTCAATTATCAATTAACGAAAGAGATAGAGATTAAGAAATTATACCCTCGTAGAACCGTACTTTCTCGGGTATAAGTTCACCTCCAATTCCTTTGCGTTCTCCTTGAATTCCACGGATGAGATTCCTTCCTTTGATTAACGTTAGCCACCCAAGTGTTTGGCCTCTAGAGGTGATCCACCAAGAAAGAATAGGTATTCAAGAAGTTGGGTATTGGCAAAACCCTAGTTTCTATCTCTATAGAAATTACAAGTACTCTCCACAATTCTTATGCATGAGTGTGTAATCCAAATCTATGATAAGACTCCTCTTATTTATAGATGTAGGAATAACCCTTCCCTAAACTATTTAGGATTAGGGTTTTTATTATAATTAAACTCCTTTAATTAATTATGCTCCTAATCCAATTAGGAATTCATGAGAGAATACTTCTATTAATTAATTCTCAATCTCTATTAGGAATTAAATAATAGTAATAGTAATAATAATAATAAGACTCCTCTTATTAATTTATATTTAATATTTCCAAAATATTAATTAATTAATATTAAGCTATTTAATTTATTCTATCTCCATAGATTAAATTAAATACACTTAACTTATTATTATAATTATGCAATTTACTTCTTAAATAAATACTTTCCTTTTGCGGTGTGACCCTTTAGGTTCTCCATATTAAATCGGTTGTGAATAAATCAATTAGAACAATTCTAATCTTATTTAAATAAATAAATTAAACTATTTAATTCATTTAAATAAATAATATTTATTCTACAATAAGGGTAAGCCCCCTTAGCGATCAACGACTTTCTAGATAATATAGATTTCAACATTAATCACAAAAGAACCTTTCAGTGAATAGTTACCGTACAATTCAATCTTTCTACCATACAATGTCCCAATTAAATATAAGACATGGATTTACTATCAAGTCTTATTTTATTTAATTATATGTATTTCGATTCCCAAATGCACAACTCTAAATAATGCAAATTAGAAACTCCTTTCTAATTTCATTCTGCCTTGGCCAAGGACTACTGAGTTGTCATTTATCGAATCACATAGGATATTCACATCTTTTACTAGACGTGGTAGATTCTTTGTTGATCATTCACCTATCTCCATGCACAACTTATTATACCCAATCATACCTTTTGATATACCCTAAAGGTCTTAAGAGACATGTCAAAGTATAACTTATCATACACAATATACTATGATGATCTCAAGTCCAAGGATCACTTGTACTACTATCACTAGAGGAATTCCTATTGACAGGCGAGTAAAACTCCATTAGGTATTCCTTAGCGAGTTAGTGAACTTATTCTCCAATAAGCACCTACATACTTGCTTTAGTGTCTCCACACAAATGATTATGAGATCAATCATCCTCTTCTTAAGAGCAAACAACGTACGTACTAATCTATCCGAATTCACTAATCTCCTTTTTAGTAATCCAATGATTAGGAACGATTTTAGTTTGTAAGCTATCTAGAATTTAGATCTCATTAGCATGATCACCATCATTATTCTAAAAGCATTGCTCAAAACTATGGGTTTATCACATTTAATATAACAACACTATGTAGATAATATAAAATGCCTTTTAAGAAAATCAATTCTTTTATTAATAAATGAAGAAGATTACAAAGTATATGCTACATCATATCAAATATGATTGGCTTGTGTACATACTACTTTCAATAGGTTTGACGCGTATTATATATATATATATGTCTGTGTGTGTGTGTGTGTGTGTGTGTGCATGCGCGCTAAACATATTAAGTCCTAAAAGTTCAAAGATATTTAGAATATCGAACGTCGCCTTCTAGTATGGTAAAGCAATAGAGTATTAAATATTTAATATGAGTTTGTTGTATCACCACAAGGCAAATATTAAATATTTAAGATGTTACCTTATCACATTTGATGCTTATTAAGGAATTAAACATTACTGTTTTGTTATGTCACCACAAGGACGATATTTTTCTCTTCACATATATGGAAGTGCTAGGTTGGACTTAACTTAGATAATTTTGATTCGGATGTGTCACCACTTGATTAAAATAATCTAAGAGGCAAAAAAAGAGTTATATAGTGTTGTAATTGATAATAGTTGTCTACCTATTTATTTATATATCGTTTGTTGTGTCACCACAAGGCTATATATATTTGAAATGGGATCCTTATTCTTACTAGTAAATCTTTAATTTTGTCGAACTATATATTGAGGGTAATATAGTTTGATGAAAAATAGTGGGAGATACCAATTTAAATAAAGGCCTAATTTGTTTTGATAATTAATAAAATGAATGTATGCCAAAATGTTGTTAATTCATTTACAGAATTTTACAATGTTTAAATTACTATCACTGCGGAGCATATTAGATGCTAATTAACCGGACCGAATTACACAGACCAGTTAAGGAATCTGAGAATAGTTCTCAAGGCTGAAAAGTTATCTTATGTCCTTAATATGCATGTCCCTGCAACTGTTGTAGAAACAGCCTCTGAGGAAGAGATTGCTACTTTTAAAAAGTGACAACATGATACACAGTTGGCTCAATGCATCATACTCGCATCTATGAGTAACGAGCTTCAGCATCAGCATGGAACTATAGACGCTCCTACTATACTCTTGCACCTTCAAGGAGTTGAAGGGTGAGGAAAGTAGGACTATTAGATATCAGATATCTAACGAGCTCTTCCGATCTAGAATGACCGATGACACTACAGTATAGACAAATATCCTAAAAAATGATCAATCTGATTGAACAATTGGGACAACTGGGTTTTGTAATGGATGGAGAGTTGATCCAAGATTTGATCTTGCAATCACTTTCAGACTCTTTCTCACAATTTGTTGTGAATTTTCACATGAATAAGCTAGATATCAGCCCGCCTGAGTTGCTCAACATGTTGAAAACTGCAAAGAGTCACTTTTCAACCAAGAAAAACCAAGTCTTACTTGTAGATGATTCTTCCAAGAAAAGAAAATGGGCCAAAGGATCTTCTGAAAAGAAGAAGATTCAAAGAAGGCAAAAAGAAAGGCAATAACTAAGGACACTAAGAACAAAACTGATGCAGATAGCAAAGGAGTTGCTTCCACTATAATAAGTCTCGACACTGGAAAGAAACTGCTAGGAGTATCTTACAGAGGCTAACTAGAAGAAGCTTAGTGAAGTTTCGGTTACAGATATAGGTATGTTCATGATTGAAATAAATCTTTCTGAAAGTCAAGGTTCTCCTTGGGTATTGAATACCGACTATAGTTCTCACGTATGTAATCCAATATAGAGAACAAGCAGAAGTAGAAGGCTAAACAAAGAGGAAGTAATCATGCGTTTGGGGAATGGAGCAAAGGTTGCTACATTAGTCGTAGGAACTTATTGTTTAGCGTTGCCTACGGGAAAGTCTATTAAGTTAATAAATTATTATTATGTTCCAGTTCTTATTAGAAATATTATTTTTTTCGGTTGTTGGACAAGAAAAGTTCTGATATTATATTTAAGAACAATCGTTGCTCTATTTATAATAATAATGTTTTGAATAGAACTATAAAAATACTTGATGGACTTCGTATACTTGACTTATATGAAAAATAATTTTATAAATTGAACAAACTAGTAAAAAGAAAAGGAGATGATCATTCAAAGAGTTGAATATGTGTATTTGATGAAATACAAGTCTGAATCATTTGAAAGGTTCAAAGAATTCAGAAGTGAAACAAATTGACAAAGTATTAAGATTCTTTGATTAGATCGAGGAAGGAATACTTATGCAATGAGTTTCTAGATCAGCTCTGTCGACGCCGGGTTTTCGTCTCTCTTAATCTTTTCCAATTTTAGCCTTTTGATTTAGATGACGTTTGGAAAAGGTCGGCATTGATGTCGACGGGGTTTTGAAAGATCGCGTTTTATGATGAGCCAATTAACCAGAGTCGCCAGTTGGTATATTTGAAATGGATGTACCAACTCATCCGAATTTTCGTTTTTTTATTCGCTGGCTCATGTGTGACTCCGAATTAATTGGTCTGCGAATCGAGATTCATAGAGTTCGGGGGCTTGCTTAAGTGAGGGGAAGGTGTTAGGCACCCCTCGACTTCCGTGAAACACGATTACCGCAATCTTGATACTTTCCTATCCTTTAATTCATGAATGTGTGTGTGTGTGTGTGTGTGTGTGCCTATGTGAATGTCGTGGTGGGTTTGTATGAAAGAATCATTTGGATTTTTAGGGAAAACCGTGTTTTAATTTGAGAACGCTTCGGAATGTCTTTCGATTTATACGAGAAAGCTTGGTTCGTTATGAGAAAGATTTGATTTTTATTTGTCAAAACTATGAGATTTTCATTAGGTGTCGTTTTGGCAAAACACGAGTTTTAAACCTTCGTCAAAATAGGAATCGAGATCTATACGTTGCTTTCATAAAATGATGGGCAATTTCTAGGATCTCTTTAGCCCTATGCTCAAAGAATTTAATAAAACGTTACATATTTATAAAATCATTTTGTGTAATATTTTGGGAAACGATTTTCTTTAGCTTTCTCGTTAAATGGGAAACGACATCCGTTAGCACTTTCAATTTCTTATCTTCCTGAAGCTAATAACCTAATTTGATTGATTTTATGAAAATCTTCATGGTTTAATCTTTGCAATCATTTTTTTGTGTCACAAGATTTAATCAAGCGTGAACACGCGTCGGGGCTATTCATGGGCATGTAAACCATCAAAATATCCCCGAACGCCAACAATCACATATTCCATTAGTACGGGGCCTTAAATCCGATCCTCGCCTTAGCGTCGTTTTAAGGCCCAATGGTTACATGTTACAAAACGAGCATCTTGAATCTATCACATACATCGAAACGTCCATCATCGGATTTGGACCACGGGGTCGCATTCCTAGGCTCACACGAGATTAATATATGCCTACAAAATGAATACTACATAACTAACCAACCCGGACTTATCTAATATACCATGATATCCGGAAATGACAATCTAAATAAATTACACCCAATCAATCACCCTAAACGAGCTAGAAATTTCATCATTTGGATATCCTCGGGTTATTAGGAAGAATTTTATTCCGATGGAACTTTCACTAACAATCCCTAATCCATGATTGTTCAACAATATACATGAAAACTACATCCCATCTAAGCAAATAAGATGATATGAATTGTTAGAACAAAAGAAGTTTTTTTTTTTTTTACCTTGCAAAATGGTCTCAAAGGGATGAAATCTTGATATTTGAATAGGATGAGAAATGTATTTGATACAATCAAAATTAAAGGAGTAAAATTTCTCTCTTTTTTTCTCTCTTTTCTTCCTATTTTGTTGCAAAATCTACTATTTTTCTCTCAAATTCCGTGCTGCTGCTGTGCTGAATCCTTCTTCTTCCCAAATTTCTTTCAACCTCCTGTATGCTGTCCGAGGCTGAGCTTAAATAGGCTGGCCAGCTGGCTCGCCACTCAGCTCGGTTTTCGGGATCTGACTTTCCAGAAAGGCGCACTCATTTGGCCGCAGATCTATCCGCGGCTGGCGGGCTTGACTTTCTCGATTTTCGTGCCACGCCTCGATTTTTGTGCCGTAATGTCGGTTTTCGCTGACAGGCTCGTATTCCGCAGTCCGGGAATTTCCGGGAAGCGCGCCACACCTTCCGAGAATGCCAAATTCGGATAGCCCTGCTGTCATGTCGATTTCGGCTGCAAATTATCATGGTGGCGTCGAGTGTTCGTATTTTTTCCATCTTTTGCTCTCGCGGGCCGATCCATTTGACGAATTTGCCCTCCTGTCAAGGTTAGTATACGAAGTGCAAAATTTGGGTGTCTACAGCTGCCCCTCTTTATCATGTTTATGAAATGTTA
Source organism: Aralia elata (assembly GCA_034770075.1). NCBI lineage: Eukaryota > Viridiplantae > Streptophyta > Magnoliopsida > Apiales > Araliaceae > Aralia > Aralia elata. Next base: position 43,829,282 of record CM068382.1, read on the forward strand.
AATGAAATGAACAGGATAAAGAAACAGACACCCGATGCATGAATGGCAGTGTATAAGAATTGACAATACATATATGATGCAACACATCTGATTTATGATGCAACCCAAGATGTAACGCATGCAAACTATCCGCAAGAGTGTCGATGCTTTAACCCTCTGACCGTGTTTGTTAGTCGTTGGGTTCACTTTTTCAATCTATCGTCTCGATCGGGGCCGGGTATCGTCGCCGGTCCCCCATCTCGCAACCCCCGGTTATCGTCGCCGGTTGGTTATCTTGTCGGAGCCGATTATCGTCGCAGGACATCCACCTCATGATCGCCGGTTATCGTCGCCGGTCGATCGTCTCGTCGGGGCCGGGTATCGTCGCCGGTCACCCACCTCATGATCGCCGGTTATCGTCGCCGGTCGATCGTCTCGTCGGGGCCGGGTATCGTCGCCGGTCACCCATCTCGTAACCCCCGGTTATCGTCGCCGGTTGGTTATCTTGTCGGAGCCGGTTATCGTCGCCGGACATCCATCTCATGATCGCCGGTTATCGTCGCCGATCGATCGTCTCGTCGGGGCCGGGTATCGTCGCCGGTCACCCACCTCATGATCGCCGGTTATCGTCGCCGGTCGATCGTCCCGTCGGGGCCGGGTATCGTCGCCGGTCACCCATCTCGTAACCCCCGGTTATCGTCGCCGGTTAGTTATCTTGTCGGAGCCGGTTATCGTCGCCGGACATCCATCTCATGATCGCCGGTTATCGTCGCCGGTCGATCGTCTCGTCGGGGCCGGGTATCGTCGCCGGTCACCCATCTCGTCACCCCCGGTTATCGTCGCCGGTTGCTCTTCTTGTCGGAGCCGGTTATCGTCGCCGGACATCCATCTCATGATCGCCGGTTATCGTCGCCAGTCGATCGTCTCGTCGGGGCCGGGTATCGTAGCCGGTCACCCATCTCGTAACCCCCGGTTATCGTCGCCGGTTGGTTATCTTGTCGGAGCCGGTTATCGTCGCCGGACATCCATCTCATGATCGCCGGTTATCGTCGCCGGTCGATCGTCTCGTCGGGGCCGGGTATCGTCGCCGGTCACCCATCTCGTAGCCCCCGGTTATCGTCGCCGGTTGGTTATCTTGTCGGAGCCGGTTATCGTCGCCGGACATCAATCTCATGATCGCCGGTTATCGTCGCTGGTCGATCGTCTCGTCGGGGCCGGGTATCGTCGCCGGTCACCCATCTCGTAACCCCCGGTTATCGTCGCCGGTTGGTTATCATTGTCGGAGCCGGTTATCGTCGCCGGACATCCATCTCATGATCGCCGGTTATTGTCGCCGGTCGATCGTCTCGTCGGGGCCGGGTATCGTCGCCGGTCACCCATCTTGTCACTTAACACGTCAAATGGCTGCAAGGGAGCAAGGTGGGACCCATCAGGGCCAGCCGCGGATGGATCTGCGGCCAGCCGCAGATTGATCTGCGGCCAGCCGCAGATACATCTGCGGCCAAAATCGGGATTTATATGCGGCTTGCCGCTTCTAGATCTGTCACTTTCAAGTCCCTCTCACACAGATATCTCTCTCGATTTTTGCTTGTTCGCAAGGGTCTTTTGTCGATTTTTCAACTTTCCTGCAAAAAACTGTTCCGGTAGGAGATTGATCTTCACGCTACAGGTAACACTTTGACCGGTCACTTTTCAATTTCGTCAATGTTTTGCTATACATTTGACTATTTGCATGTTTAGAGATAAAATGTATGCTTTACAATGCTATGTAATGTACTATCATATGCACATGCTATGTATTAACTGTGTGGGTCCTATTTTATGTTCATGAGGCGGTCCCACGTATATGTTTGCTCCTTTTTGGAAGAAAATCATGCATTTTTCCTGCTTTATTTACACATATGAATGCAATTATGATCTGTTGTGGCTTGAGTTCTTTGAAAAACATGTTTGGATATGCATGGGATGTCCATTTTACAAACGGAACTCTGCCGAATTTTTTTTTTTTTTTTTTTTTTTTTTATACCATAACCATGCATCATGTTGCATTAATCATATGATGAGGCTAGAAATTTAGAATGTTCATTACATAATTTTTAAAAGGGAACTTACCTTCTTTCTCGCCCGTTCTATTCCAGCTATGGATCGTGATGCGCCCAGTAGCTCCTCCGCCTCTCGGACTTCGGGTGTTCGCCGTCGTAGGGCTGCACCTGCCCCTATTCCTCCTCGTACCCGTCAGGCTCGTCGCTGGGCGGAGTCTGTCATCCGTCCTGATCACCCGGACGTTGAGGAGGTTGCTCCTCCGGAGGTTGCGGTGGAGGAGCCGTCTTCCAGCACATCAGCTCCCCCCACTCATCGCGCCTTATCTGGCGCTTCTGTCCAGATACCCGATCTATTGGGTCGGGATCTCAGTCGTCATCCCTCGGCATCTCTTGTTGCTAATGAGGTATCCTCGATTCGGCTTTTCATTTGTTCTTGATTTCTCAATTTCCGGTTCTATCTGGATTGAACCATTGGTGATTTTCACAGGTGCCTGAGTTTACCCAGCCGAGGGGTAATTGGTTCAACATTTACTCTCTCTACGCGGCCCTGCATAGTGATTACCGGGAGATGGTGGACTCTTGGGGCTTTCGACATTTCTTCACTATCATTCCCCGTCAGTGCCCCTGGGGTTACATGAGGGCTTTATCCGAGCGATGGTTCCACCATACGCAGTCTCTCCATCTTCTTGACTGCGAGGTCGTGCTGACCCCCTGGGATTGGAGGTACATTACGGGCATAGAGTTCACCGGGTCCCGTGTCCCCCTGGATCTTGATATCACTCCAGTGGAGGTTCGAGCTTTGCTAGGCTTCGCTGCTGATGATCGGGTCTTCAAGGCCCGTAGTATTCGGTCCGGGGCTTTGGCCGTCGATGCCGTTGGGGGTCTATACGCACAGCCCATCCCAGCGGACCAGGGCACTCGTGACATCCTACTACGGCGCCTGTTCCTGACTATCATGAGGGGTTGTTTCCTAGGGAACAACTCTTCTACCATCCACTTCAGCGTCGTAGGGGCTGTTCGAGATGTAGGCCGGATTGGTGACTACGATTGGGGGTCATTCACTTTTGCTTATTTCCTCCACGGTCTGCGTCTACGCTCAAAGGGACAGACTGATGCCTGGCTCGGTTTCTACCACTTTCTGCTGGTGAGTCCCTTCCTCCTCTCTCTTACTGTATTTCTTTTCCTTCCAACTCTTTTCTGTATTTGATAGTGACTCATGCCTTGCCTTGTTTCTATTCACAGTTCTGGGCTTACGAGCGGCTACCATGTCTGAGGCCTATCACTACTCTGGGCCCGGACACTTATCCTCGGGGTCGGCGATGGCATCACAGTACTCTGGAGGAGGTCCCCGTGTCGGGCAGCTTTGCACATTGTCGTATTCAGCTGGAGTTGATCACGGCTGCCGACGTCGTTTGGATTCCCTACCTCTCCGAGCATCTGACTGTGGGGTTTGCTGACGGGCATCCTTCCGGCCCGGAGTTCGAGCTTTCCACCCGTCGCCTCACTTTGCAGAGTGTTGGAGGCTGGGTGATGTATCTGGGAGAGCGCGCATTCAGATGCGTCACTGGAGAGATCCGCATCCCGCACTCCCTTTCTTTCACTACTTTCTGGCCGCTGGATTCTCAGCCCTCGGAGATCATGCTCGCCGGGGAGGACGGTCAGATGCTTTCCACAGGCCCCAGTACGAGTGAGGCTTTCAGGACTTGGTGGGTACCTCGTACCATCGGTCCCCAGACTCGGGCCACTTTCTTTCTTGGAGACATGGTTCCAGACTCGGTTACGATGACCGATTGGGCTGCCTGTGTTCGGACCCCTACCCACGCTGAGCAGATCGCCACATTGACCCGTCAGGTAGATCAGTTGTCGCTGTTTATTCGGGGGTTGGGCCGGACCCCGGAGGAGGCTTACACCTACGATCCTGACCGTGCAGGTTATGATGCAGGCCCGAGTTCATCTGATGCCACAGCGCATCCCTACATCCCTGATATGAACTTTGGTCCTCCGAGCTCGACGACTCCAGGGGATCAGTTCGAGGATCCTGCTTTCATAGATGATATTGATTTTATTTAGACCAGGATAGGATAGGGCCTTTTGTATTGGCACCTGCTTAGATTTCTTTTTCATTTATGCACTATGTACTGAACTCATTTATTTATTTATGCACAGTTTTCTTTTTCATTTTATGGAATTCACCTGTTTTATTATTAACTGTATGATGCATGCTCTTTTATTTATAGATAGAGAATGACCCCTGTACAGTCCTTTTGATACTATTTTTCTACAGATGTTGTCCTCAGATGCCGTGGTCCGTTTGGATTCCACCCCTCCCACAGGGTTGGTTGGCAGCCTCTTTCGCTGGTTGGACAATTTACTGCCGGCCGATAGGATTACCGCAGATGGTCTTTTGGGACATTCTTGGTCCTTATTGACCTTTCAGGCGCCAGCGGGCTTCGTGGATGGTCTTCTGAGCTATTGGGCCCCTGCCCGTCAGGTGTTTAGGTTAGGGACAGTAGAGCTGACCCCCACCCTCGAGGAGTATGCTCGCTTCACCGGCCTGCCCCTGGATAGGCCTTGTGCTAGGGTCACAGTTGGTTCCATGCGCCGTCAATTCTTGACTTTCACTGGTTTGCGAAAGGCTGTCCTGTTGCCGGTGATCACATCGCACCATATGGTTCCCCTTCAGTTCTTCATTGACCGATTTGGCTCACCTGACGGTTTTCGACTTTTCTTCGGTGATTTTTCCGTGTCCGAGGAGCGCTGGGGCGCCTTGAGAGTGGATGTCCTGATGGCCTGTGTCATCTCAGTTTTGTATTCGCCTGCAGGACCCGATCATTTGGATATGCGGATTGTGGCGGCCGTTAGAGCCCTTCGGGAGGATCACACCATTCTTCCTATGATATTGGCGGATACCTATATGTCAACCACATATTGCCAGTCTTTCCGAGGCAGAGCCTTCAGAGGGAGCTCGACCTTGCTGTATGTGTGGTTCATGAGTCATCTTAGTCCCATCGGCCACTTCCGCCGCCAAGGGTTTTGCTTCAGTCACAACATAGCCGCGCAGTTTTCGTTTCGTCCCGTGAGCTGTACTGATGTGGCCTTCTGGATATCCTTTTTGTCTGTCATTGAGGATCCCTTTCACCTATTGGTCTATTCGGGCTATTGCTCCTTCATGAGCTTCTTGACTCATGTGCCCGACCTGGATTTCATCCCCATTGCTGGGCTGAGGGGCGTGGGTTATGGGGCAGTTTGATCAGACACAGGATTTACACCCCTTCGCGGGCACAGCCGCATACCGATTCCTTATATCATCCTGTACAGAGAGGGATCTATTACAGGTATATGAGCTTTGGGATTGCAGGATCCTTGCCGCATATAGTGAGAGCTGTCACATCCAGACATTTGCTTACGTGCAGTGGTTGCGCGGAGACTTGGATTCGGCTAGTTTGAGTCAGACTGGGGGCTTTGGTGACCCTGGAGTGATTCTCCCAGAAGATACCACAGACCATCCCATCTCGGCCGATTCTGCCCCGAGTCGGATTACTGAGGATTCCCGACTCCGCCTGGCCCTGATTACTACTGAAACCGAGAGGGATGCCGCCCTTGTCGAGAGAGATGAGGCCATTCGTGCCAGAGATGCTGCCATTGCTGACAGAGACGCCATTGTATTTCAGACCAGGGCAGTTATAGATGCTAATTCTGGGACTGTCAGCCGAGCTACTGCTTTACTGGATCGTATTGATATGATGGGGCGGCAGCAGATTGCAGGAGATGCTGATGCTTCCGATCTATCCACCACCCTGTCCATCCTGCTTCAGCTAGTTTCAGATTTGTAGATTATTTTATTTCCTGCATAGACTATGTTGGTTTCATCAGTTATTGAAAGAGAAATCTTGTAATAAAACGACTTATATATATAGACATGCATTTGAATTTAGTCATTTTCCCCCTTTTGTCGTATCATTGCCTTCCATTGGATCATCATTTTATCCAATTGACCATGATTTTGACATTTCGCCTTCTTTCTTCTCTCAAGACTTGATGGAGATTTGACAGATATTGCCGCACACCTTTTGATTTCATCGGATTGAATCTCAGATTTTGGATAACTGTTTGGTTGGGTCAAGGTCTGTACTTTGGGATGAAACTGGTCAGGCAGTTGGTTTTGGGAAGGTTTTGAGGGTGTAGGAAGGTTTTATCTGGCTATCGAAAATTGGTTTTGGTTAGGGAAAGGATTATTTTTAAAGGATCGGACCGCGCCATGGTGGCTGCCTACGTACCCCCACAAGTTGGGAGATCATGTCCTACGTAGTTCGCTCTCAAAGGAAAAAAGAACTGATGATTTAAGCGTAGAACCGCTTCACCGAGTCAGCATTGAGGGGTTGTGGAAATACCTCACCATCCATTTCTTGCAATATGAGGGCTCCTCCGGATAGCACTTTCTTAATCACGAATGGTCCTTCCCAATTCGGGGCAAACTTCCCCTTGGCTTCGTCTTGACAAGACATGACTCTCTTTAGCACCAGGTCATTCTCCTTGAATTTCCGAGGCCTGATCCTTTTGTCGTATGATCGGGAGATCCTCTGTTGATATAGCTGGCCGTGCCAAACAGCAGCCACCCTCCTTTCATCGATTAGGGCCAATTGGTCGTATCGATTTTGCATCCAATCCTCCTCGCTTATCTGAGCATCGATCACTATTCTGAGGGACGCCATCTCAACTTCAACTGGCAGGACAGCCTCCATTCCATATACCAAGGCGTAAGGGGTTGCCCCTGTGGAAGTACGCGTTGACGTTCGGTAGGCTAGCAAGGTGAGGGGTAACAGATCTGGCCATCCCCGATGATTAGCAGACATTTTTGCCATGATCTTCTTGATGTTCTTATTGGCAGCCTCCACTGCCCCATTCATTTTGGGACGGTAAATAACAGAATTGAGGTGTTTGATCTTAAACTGGTCGCACAACCCCTTCATGAGGGCGTTATTCAAATTCTTGGCATTGTCGGAGACCAAAACCTCAGGTTGCCCATATCGACAAATGACATTATTCCTGATGAAGCTGACGATGACCTCCTGAGTTACTTTAGGGAAAGAAGCTGCCTCTACCCATTTGGTGAAATAATCGATCATGACGAAGATGAATCGATGCCCGTTGCTTGCTTTGGGCTCTATTGGTCCGATTACATCCATTCTCCACATTGAAAATGGCCACGGGGAGGTCATACAGTGCAGTTCATTGGGAGGCGTATGGATCACATTACCGTGCGCCTGACATTGATAACACCGTTTGACATGATCTTCGCAATCGGCCTTCAGCGTCAACCAATAATGCCCTGTCCTCAAAATCTTTTTGGCAAGCATCGGTCCACTCATATGGGGCCCACACACTCCACCATGTATTTCATTTATAATCTTTCGGGCCTGTGTTTCATCTACGCACTGCAACAGTCCCAACCCAGCATCCCTCTTGTAGAGTGAATCCCCACTCAGGTAAAATTTCATGGCCATCCTTTGAATTCTCATCCTCTCAGTTCGACTCGCCTGGTCGGGAATGGTCCTATCTCTCAGATATTCCCTTATGTCGTGATACCAGGGCTGCTTTGGCAACACCACCTCGTCTGATAACACTGCCACATGTTCCTCATATGCCGGGGCATTCTGTACGGCTATCTCGATTTGTGGAATGTCCTTCCTTTTGATTATATGGATTAAGGAAGCCAGGGTTGCCAATGCATCTGCAAAATCATTCCGCCCCCGGGGAATATGTCGAAAAGCGATATCTTCGAACTCTTGCATCAACTGGGTAACATAACGATGGTATGGAAGTAACCGAAGCTTCTTAGTGTTGTACACCCCGATTGCCTGTCTGATTACCAATTCCGAATCCCCAAACACCGCTAGTCTTTTTACTCCCATGTCACGGGCCAATCGGAGTCCCAAGATACACCCCTCGTATTCAGCGGTGTTGTTCGAATTGCTGAAACGAAGTTTAGTGGCCACGGGGTATTGTTCTCCGGTGATAGAGACTAGGACCGCTCCGGCTCCTGCCCCCTCGGCATTCATGGCACCATCAAAATACAGCTTCCAAAATTGTCCCTCGTCATCACACTTTTCGCGCGATACCCAAAATATATCCTCGCCCGGGAGAGGAGTTTCTAACGGCTCCATCCCTCCTGCCGGGGCTTCTGCCAACTGATCTACAATTCCCTGCCCTTTCATGGCCTTCTGGGTCACGTACACCATGTCAAACTGTTGTAAAATTAACTGCCATCTTGATAGTCGACAATTCAGCATGGGCCTTTCGAAAATATATTTCAGGGGATCCATTCTTGATATCAGGTACGTCGTATGCCCATGGAGGTAGTGCTGTAATCTCCCCATAGCCCAGGCCAGAGCGCAACAGGTCTTTTCGATGGAAGTGTAATTCTGCTCACATTGGCTAAATCTTTTGCTAAGGTAATAGATGGCCTGCTCTTTACCTCCCTCATTCTTTTGTCCCAACATACATCCCATCGCGATGGTGTTGATGGATATATACATAAACAAAGGGATCCCATCCTTCGGGGGTACCAGCACTGGTGCCTCCGTCAGTTGTTTCTTAATGATCTGAAAAGCCCTCTGACACTGCTCATTCCATTCTTGGGAAGCACCCTTTCTTAACAATTTAAAAATCGGCTCACATGTAGTCGTCAAGTGAGATATAAAACGGCTGATGAAGTTTATTCTCCCCAGGAATCCCCTTATCTCCTTCTCTGTGCGAGGTGCTGGCATATCCACAATGGCCTTAATCTTTGCTGGGTCCAACTCAATGCCCCGATCACTAACCAGGAAACCCAAGAGCTTGCCCGATTGTACTCCGAAAGCACACTTGGCTGGATTGAGTTTCAAATTATACTTTCTGAGCCGATCGAATAGCTTTTTGAGGTGAGTTATATGATCGGACTCTACCTTTGATTTCACAATAATGTCGTCCACGTAGACCTCTATCTCCTTATGCATCATATCGTGGAACAAGGCCATCATGGCTCTCTGATAAGTAGCCCCCGCGTTTGTGAGGCCAAAAGCCAGTCGTCTATAGCAGAAAGTGCCCCAGGGGGTGATGAATGCGGTCTTTTCCCGATCCTCCTCTGCCACCATTATCTGATGATACCCCGCAAAGCAATCAACAAAAGAGTACATCTCGTACCGAGCCGTGTTATCCACCAGGATGTGTATGAAAGGTACCGGGAAATTATCCTTGAGACTGGCCTTGTTTAGATCTCTATAGTCTACACATACCCTCACCTTTCCTCCAGGCTTAGCCACTGGGACTACATTAGACAGCCATTCTGGGTAAGTGGACACCATAATGATTCCCGCCCTGAACTGCTTGATGATCTCTTCCTTCACTTTTAAGCTCCACTCAGGTTTCAACTTTCTTAGTTTCTGCTTGACAGGCCTGAAACCCTCCTTGATGGGTAACCGGTGCACCACAATGTCGGTGGACAATCCGATCATATCCTCGTGCGACCAGGCAAAGACATCCTCATATTGGCTTAGTAACTCAATTATTTCTGCTTTTTGGCTGGGGGTAAGGTCTGTCCCTATCTTGAGTTCTTTTGGATTGTCAGGGGTTCCGATATCTATAGTGATGGTTTGGTCCAAATTGGGTTTGGGTTTATCTTCGACCCATCCTTTGATCTCATCAGGTGCGTCGTCGTAATCTGTCTCGTCTTGCTCAATGCCCATCAAATCGAAATCCAGCTCAATGTCAAAATCATAATCACCATTCAAATTTGAAAGATCGTTTGTTAGGCAAGGAATACTCAAATTGGTACACCTGACATAAAACAAAATACTTGTCATATATAAGTTGCTTTCCACGACGATCGCATTTTCAAATAACACGAAGAAACGACATAATTTATGCAAAAATAAAATAACAACAAAATAAACTCCTTCATTCTCCCGTCCTCCGGGGTCTAACACCCTGATGTCGGGTTTTACCCTTGCTTGGATATCACTGGTTTCATGGTCCAGTTGTCGACTGTTAGGTCGGGCGAAATGCGCCGAATGAACGGCGGCTTCACATCGGACACTTCCCCGATGACTACGGCTATATCGCCTGAGTCCCCTCTCTTACCCTCATCGGGAATCATTAGCTCCGCCCAATTGATGATAGGCATAACTCGTTGGGCCCCCGGCGGCGGGACAACATCCGTCCCTTCCTCGCTGCTTGTTGATTGTCCGGGGATATAGCATTGGGTTTCAAACTCTTTTGCGACCTCCTGCAGGAAACTTTCCCTCCGGGAAGACTTATTACGTGCGGGGATTAATTCTTCACTCCCTGCCCCAATCAAAGGCCCGCTGATCCCCTGCTCATTGCCGACTTTGGTCACTGGACTGCCGGCCAGTCGAATCGGAGTCGCATCCTGACGGTATCTCCGTGCTGCGCCCCCATGGTATCCCAACCCTGCTTTGCCTATCTGCTGTGGTAGGTGGATGGGCTCAATGATTCCCTGATTGCTTTTCCCCAATCCCTGTCCAGGCTGGAAGTTCATTTTTATCATTTCCTTTGCCACAAAGGTTAGTTCCGGAGAGATCCTAGGTTTCACAGCTGGAGCTCCCAGGCATCTATAATGGGGAGTGCTAATTTCTAGTGCTTGAAAGCTGGCAGGTGCTGCTGACTCATCCACATTGATCACTGGTAGGCCACTCCTGGGAGGAGGAAGGTCATCACATTCGGCCGAGATTGTTACCAGATGGCCATCGATGAGCAGCTTGATTTGTTGGTGGAGCGTGGAAGGAACTGCCCCGGCCATGTGTATCCACGGCCTCCCTAACAGCAGGTTGTAGCTTGCCGTAATGTCCAGGACTTGGAAGGAGATATCAAAAGTACAGGGCCCTATCTCCACCGGCAATTCTATTTCTCCGATGGTATCCCTCCGGGATCCGTCAAAAGCCCGGACCACCACAAGACTGGCACGTAGGCGCTTGGGACTGATGCTCATTTTCTTTAGCGTACTGAGAGGACATATATTCAATGCCGATCCCCCGTCGATCAGCACCCCATTCATGACATATCCTGAGGAGATTACCGCAATGTGTAGCGGTTTTCGGTGCCCCCTTCCTTCCCTGGGGATGTCCTCATCCGTAAAGGATATTGCATCGCCTTCCAACAAGTGGCCTACCAGCCGGCCGAAACCCTCCTCACTAATTTCTTTGGGCACAAATGCCTCCCCCAGAACCTTCATCAGGGTTTTGCAATGCTCACTGGATGACAACACCAAGTCCATGACTGATGTTAGGGTTGACTCCTCATTTAAAATCTGGATCCCCCTTGTTTCTGGATGATCCACCCTTTTCAAAAATTCGACGGCCCTTTCCTCGGAAACCTCCTCATTTTTCCTCTTTTGGCTTTCAAGGACTCGTCCGGGAAGATATAAGGGGTTCCCTTTTGTCGTCACGGAAGCACAACTGGCCGTTTCCTTTGGCATTCCCCCATAATTCCAGGGTACAGTCTTCAGACTACTGATGGGGAGTTGCGGCCTTGCCGTAAGGATGATGGGCCTCGGAGCTGTCAACTTGACCGGTTCCTCCGTGCCATTTGTACTCACCCCTATCAACCTGATGGGCGTTCCCCGTGCACTCCCATGATCATGTATCACGTTGATCGTTTCCTCAATTTTCTGCACATAGTTCAGTCTTGGTGGCCCCCCAGCCTCATTTGCCTCCGTCACATTGACTCCCCCCCCATCATGTCTTGGCAGGGGATTTGCTTTAACATTCGGGGACTCTGGTTGTTCCACCATAATTTCCCCATTGTCGATCATGTTCTGAATTATATGTTTCAATGTCCAACAATCTTGTGTATCATGCCCCGGGGAACCCGAGTGGTAGGCGCACCGTTTGCTTGGGTCAAATCTCCTTCCTTTCGGGTCACTTGGGGGAGCCAAATTGATTACCTTCTTTTGGGCCATCAATACCGCCAAAATCCGCTCGAGAGGCTCCCCGAGTGGGGTGAATACTCGATTTTGCGAAGCCTCATATCCTCTTCGCCCCTCTGCCCTTTGATCTGTGAAGTTTGGCTGTCGGGATGGCCCAACCCTTTGAACCTGTACCGGAAGATGGCTTTCCGTTTTTCTGGATGACCCCTGTAGGATGAGGGAGACATCCTCCTCCTTCTTCTTTTGGACCCTCCGGGAAGTGCTGCCGTAGCTTCCATTCTGTATTTGCTCGGCAGCAGTTTCTAAAGCCGTAAGATCCCGGATTTTACCCGATTTCAACCCCATGTCAACCATCTCCCCATGTTTAATCATTTCAGCAAAAGGTCTTCCAATCCCCGAGATGACCCGCTCATAATACGGTGCCTCCTGGATGTCTACAAAGGTCATTACCATCTCTGATTCGCTCATCGGGGGGGTTACCTGTGCGGCCATGCCCCTCCATCGTTGCGCATATTCCCTGAAGGATTCCCTAGGCTGCTTCTTGACTTTTGTCATTTGGTACCTGTCAGGGGCCATCTGGGCCTGAAAACTGTATTGGGTTAAGAAAGTATGGGCCAATTCCTCCCAGTTGTGGATTCGGGCGTTGTCAAGGCGGGCATACCAGATTCTTGCCTCCCCTGTTAAGCTTTTCTGGAACAGCTGCATTCTTAGCCCTTCGTCTTCAGCATAAGACCCGAGTTCTCCAATGTATATTTTCAAGTGTGTATAGGGGTCTCCCTTTCCATTGTATTTTTCAAACTCGGGGACCTTGAACTTTTCTGGATATCTGGCTCCGGGGAAAACGCACAGATCCGAGTAATTGACCCTTCCTAGGGAGCCTATGCCTCGTAGAGATTGGATGGTCTCCTCCATGTGTCTCATTTTTTTCCGAAGGTCGTCAGTGTCCCCCTCTTCTGGGATAGTAATCACTGTCCTGCTAGGTATGGGAACGGCCTTTGGGATGACTGGCTCGTCCTTGAGTCGGGGTTGGTCCTCTTTAAGCAAGTTTGCACCACCCTTAGGAGGATTCTGATCATCCCCTGGTGGTGGAATATTATGCGATCACTGGTTTGCCGGATCCTGTCTGATTAAGAACTGTTCCTTTAGCATTGTGGCCATTTCCATCATTTGTCTTTTAAAATCATCAAATTCCTCCCGAGATATGGAACTATGATTGGGAAGATCAGCCATTTCAGAGGTAGAGACCTGGGCTTTCTTAGACTGCGAACGGGTTTGAGGAGCAATCCTACAGAGACAATGGTTCGAAGTTTAGTCCTGGGGAAATGCAAAATGGATGCATGCTAAAACTGTAAATTTTTTTGTGTGTTTTTTGGGTTTTTTAATCTTTCCCTGCAAAAGAGAAAGTTAGTAGTCCTTTAGTGTAATAACAAATGCTAAACATGACTTTATTATGCTTCCCCAGCTGTTTCCTGCAAAACATGGAGGTCAGTATTCTCTTTCGACAACAGGGGAAGCATATATGAATACGTTGCAATGGGATTATGACATTTATATTCTTGAACGTAAAAGGCATGAAGAGACCTTTCCTGCGTTGGGTTTATCAGAGGCTGACCTACCCTAGGGTTACTCTCACGGGCTTTTTGGCATGAAGGTCCCCAAATCTTCGCAATCTACTCGTTTGAGCCCTTTCGATTGGAGCGGATTTGGGTGGTGCGTTTCCTGAGCCATCTCCGGGGAGCAGCCCCTTCGAGTCCAGTAATAAGCAACCGACAGGTTCGCCTCAGGAGGAGGTACTCTCTCAACATACATTCACATTCATCGTCCTCACCGTATGCAAATGATTACTTCAAAGTAAAGCAATTCTATTCAATCATTCATCTATTTGGACAAAACACACAATCACACAACACAAAAAAATCAAAATATCGCATGCACACATATTTTTTTTATGAATTTTAACGGATAGGATAGCATCAAGATTTAAACGCGGCTTAAGCCCTCTAAAATCCCCAGCAGAGTCGCCAGCTGTCGACGCCGGGTTTTCGTCTCTCTTAATCTTTTCCAATTTTAGCCTTTTGATTTAGATGACGTTTGGAAAAGGTCGGCATTGATGTCGACGGGGTTTTGAAAGATCGCGTTTTATGATGAGCCAATTAACCAGAGTCGCCAGTTGGTATATTTGAAATGGATGTACCAACTCATCCGAATTTTCGTTTTTTTATTCGCTGGCTCATGTGTGACTCCGAATTAATTGGTCTGCGAATCGAGATTCATAGAGTTCGGGGGCTTGCTTAAGTGAGGGGAAGGTGTTAGGCACCCCTCGACTTCCGTGAAACACGATTACCGCAATCTTGATACTTTCCTATCCTTTAATTCATGAATGTGTGTGTGTGTGTGTGCGTGTGTGTGTGTGTGTGCCTATGTGAATGTCGTGGTGGGTTTGTATGAAAGAATCATTTGGATTTTTAGGGAAAACCGTGTTTTAATTTGAGAACGCTTCGGAATGTCTTTCGATTTATACGAGAAAGCTTGGTTCGTTATGAGAAAGATTTGATTTTTATTTGTCAAAACTATGAGATTTTCATTAGGTGTCGTTTTGGCAAAACACGAGTTTTAAACCTTCGTCAAAATAGGAATCGAGATCTATACGTTGCTTTCATAAAATGATGGGCAATTTCTAGGATCTCTTTAGCCCTATGCTCAAAGAATTTAATAAAACGTTACATATTTATAAAATCATTTTGTGTAATATTTTGGGAAACGATTTTCTTTAGCTTTCTCGTTAAATGGGAAACGACATTCGTTAGCACTTTCAATTTCTTATCTTCGTGAAGCTAATAACCAAATTTGATTGATTTTATGAAAATCTTCATGGTTTAATCTTTGCAATCATTTTTTTGTGTCACAAGATTTAATCAAGCGTGAACACGCGTCGGGGCTATTCATGGGCATGTAAACCATCAAAATATCCCCGAACGCCAACAATCACATATTCCATTAGTACGGGGCCTTAAATCCGATCCTCGCCTTAGCGTCGTTTTAAGGCCCAATGGTTACATGTTACAAAACGAGCATCTTGAATCTATCACATACATCGAAACGTCCATCATCGGATTTGGACCACGGGGTCGCATTCCTAGGCTCACACGAGATTAATATATGCCTACAAAATGAATACTACATAACTAACCAACCCGGACTTATCTAATATACCATGATATCCGGAAATGACAATCTAAATAAATTACACCCAATGAATCACCCTAAACGAGCTAGAAATTTCATCATTTGGATATCCCCGGGTTATTAGGAAGAATTTTATTCCAATGGAACTTTCACTAACAATCCCTAATCCATGATTGTTCAACAATATACATGAAAACTACATCCCATCTAAGCAAATAAGATGATATGAATTGTTAGAACAAAAGAAGTTTTTTTTTTTTTTACCTTGCAAAATGGTCTCAAAGGGATGAAATCTTGATATTTGAATAGGATGAGAAATGTATTTGATACAATCAAAATTAAAGGAGTAAAATTTCTCTCTTTTTTTCTCTCTTTTCTTCCTATTTTGTTGCAAAATCTACTATTTTTCTCTCAAATTCCGTGCTGCTGCTGTGCTGAATCCTTCTTCTTCCCAAATTTTTTTCAACCTCCTGTATGCTGTCCGAGGCTGAGCTTAAATAGGCTGGCCAGAGCCAGCCGCAGATCTATCTGCGGCTGGCCGCAGATGGATCTGCGGCTGGCCGCAGATGGATCTGCGGCTGGCCAGCTGGCTCGCCACTCAGCCCGGTTTTCGGGATCTGACTTTCCAGAAAGGCGCACTCATTTGGCCGCAGATCTATCCGCGGCTGGCGGGCTTGACTTTCTCGATTTTCGTGCCACGCCTCGATTTTCGTGCCGTAATGTCGGTTTTCGCTGACAGGCTCGTATTCCGCAGTCCGGGAATTTCCGGGAAGCGCGCCACACCTTCCGAGAATGCCAAATTCGGATAGCCCTGCTGTCATGTCGATTTCGGCTGCAAATTATCATGGTGGCGTCGAGTGTTCGTATTTTTTCCATCTTTTGCTCTCGCGGGCCGATCCATTTGACGAATTTGCCCTCCTGTCAAGGTTAGTATACGAAGTGCAAAATTTGGGTGTCTACAAGCTCAAAATGATATTTTCTCATAATGGACACCTCCTGATACATAATAATTGATTAGTGTATCAAAAAGGAGAAATCATACCTTGTTGGACATGGTGCACTCCATAATGATTTTTACCGATATTTCAGTATCCATATTGGGATATGCCCTAGAAACGGCTGCATATCTACAAAGTAAGGTAACCTCAAAATTTGGCCCCAAGACTCCACAAAAGGTATGGATAAGGAGGATTCCTAGTCTTAAGTATGTTAAGATAATTGATAAGTATAAAATTTGTTATATTTTTGTCTCTTAATATCTAGTCTTTTATACTTATTTGGCACCTAAATGTACTCACTATTCTTATATTTTGATTTAGGTTGCAAATGGAGCCATTAAATGAAAACTGTGTTATTGCCACACTTTTGGATTGTTTTGAAATTCGTCTGTCTGCTTGAGGCTCAATTTTATACTTGATCAGTCCTTATTCTCTCAAAACTCAAAGAAGGAAAATTGTAGATCTATTTCTTAGCTTTCCGGATCATCTTGAAATGCCTAAATCGAAGCTCGGATGAGAGAGTTATGACAATTTTACCAACATGCGTCAAAGTTGAAAATTTCAGGAAATTAAGCTTTTGGACAGATTGACCTTTGGGGCTTCGGTTGAGATTTGAATTGTGTTAAAGTTCCCAAATGAAAATGTGGTCTTCTTGAAGTTTTTAGTAGACTTCTCAAGCTTTCTAGAATGGTATGGTGAGCAAAAATCCGAGTTCATTTGGGCCTCCAAATATTGCTTTTTATACAGCTGATCCGAATCCCGCGTGGAATGGATTTCTGTTCGGACCAGTTGTAGTATTTGGGCCATAACTTGAGCTTCCCAACTCCAAATCAGGTGATTCAAAAGCCCAAATTCATTAGAAACTCCAGGAGGGCTACAACTTTTCTTCTTTGATCAAGTCCAAATTCGGCAGTCTACTAATTCAAAATCAACTTGCAAGCTGCTGATCAGTTTTGGTGTCAGATTTTGACTTCTTATGAGGAGCACGTTTTTGGGTTTTTGATTGCATTAAATGGCTGATTCACATGACCCAAATTAGTTGTTGGATCTTGAAATCTTGTACACTTGAGTGCCTATAAATAGCAAGTGAAGCTAAGCTTGTATTTTGCTAATTCACAAACTAATACACACCATCTTCTTCATCTTCTTCATCTTCTTCATCTTCTCCAAATTCTAGTGTAATTAGTAGGGAAAGAGGATCACCTCCATAGTGAGGTTGTTGTCCTCACCCCTTTAATAATTTAGTAGGGAAAGAGGATCACCTCCATAGTGAGGTTGTTGTCCTCACCCCTTTAATAATTCAAGAAAATATTAATTGGACTTAATATGTTAGGCTAGTTCCTTTACTCAGTTCGAAGGGGATGTTGAACCTTGTTTACAGGTAATGGTTTGATTAAGTATAAGCTATTTATTCCTTCTTACATGAAGTTCATTCTTGATAATCTATTTTAACTTTTGAATGATATTTATTCCAATTGGTTTAATGTGATCGATTAAGTCAATTTGATTAATTTCATCTACTAGATTAAGGGATAGTATTACGTGTAATTGATATTGTTCCTAATCACAAGTAGAAATTAGTGATACATGATTGTGGTCAAGCTTTTGAGTATTGCTATGATTATCGGAAGACAAGTTAAATAATCCGAACTTGTGTGATTGTTGCTTGGATTAGTCTAATTCCCTAGTTCTTAATACAACTATTATATTAAATCTAGAGAGCTTGTTCTAGGTTGTATAATGGTTAGAATCTTGTGAAGAGCTTGTTTCATTAAGTGATAATCTAAGGGGAGTTTCGGGTAGTAGAGCTTGTTGCTACCTAGGGCTATTAATTTCATTGAAGGATAAATATTGCTTTGCTTAATTATTCTATTGTTGTAAAAAGGTGATACTGAACCGGGAGAACTGAAATCTTTAATTAATTGGTTATTCTTATCACTTTAAATTTTGTTCTTAATAATTAGTGAAATCAAATTATAAACCCCCCCCCTTTTTGGTAAACAAAGAATAATTTTAGACTAATCACTCTCTGTGGGATCGACTCTTACTTGCACCACTACATTATTATCTTTCACAAGTAAGATTTTATTTTTGGTTGCTTGCGACAGCACACCAAATTTTGGCGCCGTTGCCGGGGAGTGATTTTAGTTTATTTTTCTTTGTTATCATTATTTTTATCTTTATTTATTATTTTTTTTTTTTTGTACTCAGGTAATTTGAATTTCCTTTGATTGTTTATGTCCAAAACTCGATCTACTAATCAAGGTGATTTAAAGTGTGATCCAGAAATAGAGAGAACCATTCGTAGATTAAGGAAAGTAGTTCGGAATAATTGTGAAGAGAAGGACACCATGGAAGAAACCCGAACTTTGAAGGAGCTTGCGGCCCCTGCTTTGAATCAACAACCTTTATGCATAACCTTCCCTAATCTAGATGTTAATACTCATTTTGAATTAAAATCTGGACTAATACATCTTTTACCTACTTTTCATGGTTTGGCAGGTGAAGACCCTCACAAACATTTGAAGGAATTTCATGTGGTATGCACAAGTATGAAGCCTACCGGAGTAACCGAAGAACAAATCAAGTTAAGAGCCTTTCCATTTTCTCTAAAAGATTTGGCTAAGGATTGGCTTTACTATTTACCCTCCGGAAGTATCACAAAATGGGAAGAGATGAAAAGATTATTCTTAGAAAAAATATTTCCCCGCTTCAAGAGCAGCCAACATTCGAAAAGAAATTTGTGGTGTGAGGCAGAATAATGGAGAAACCCTATACGAGTATTGGGAACGTTTTAAGAAACTATGTGCAAGTTGCCCCCATCATCAAATTAGTGATCAACTCCTCATCCAATACTACTATGAAGGTCTTTTATCTACAGATAGGAGCATGATTGATGCTGCTAGTGGAGGAGCTCTGGTGGACAAAACTCCCGAGGCTGCAAGAAATCTCATTGCAAATATGGCAGCTAATTCTCAACAATTTGGCAGTCGACTTGATTTCTCACCTAGGAATGTGAATGAGGTAAAAGTTTCTGCTATTGAACAACAAATTGCAAGTCTAACTTCTCTTGTTCGTCAAATGGCTACAGGAAACATGCCAGCAGCAAAAGCTTGTGGTATTTGTTTGTTAACAAATCACAATACAGATGCATGCCCAACACTGCAAGAGGATGATAATATGCAACAGGCAAATGCAGTGGGGAATTATCAAGGACAACCTCAGAGAAAATATGATCCTTACTCTAACACTTACAATTCCGGATGGAGGGATCATCCCAATTTGAGCTATGGAGGTACTAGGCCACCAGTGCAAGGTGTTTTCCCAAATGGGCAGCAAAGTTTTCAACCAGCTCAACCACAGTACCAACCTAGACAAGCTGCTCCTGTTAATTCTGGAACATCTCTTGAGGACATGTTCAAGGCATTCATGAATCAAACACAACAATTTCAGCAAGAGACAAGGACTTCCATCCACAATCTAGAAAATCAGATGAGTCAACTTGCTACGACAGTTGGTCGATTGGACTCTCAAAGTTCAGGGAAGCTACCTTCTCAAACTATTGTCAATCCGAGAGAGAATGCATGTGCCATAACTTTTGATGAGTGGAAAACAATTGGAAGCACCAAAAGTTACTTGTGAATTTGAGGAAGATAAGGCTAAAGAGGATGCAGAGATATCAAAGGTAAAACCTAACACTCCTGTTCAACTAAAGACTAATCCTTTACCTTTTCCTCCCAGGAATCCTAAAACTTCAAAGAAGGATGAGCAAGAAAAAGAAATTCTAGAAACTTTCAGGAAGGTAGAGGTGAATATTCCTTTACTAGATGCAATTAAGCAAGTGCCCAGGTATGCAAAATTTTTGAAAGAATTATGCACTAACAAAAGAAAATTAAAAAATGATGAAAGAGTCATTGTTGGTGAGAATGTATCAGCAGTCCTTCAAAGAAAAAATGCCCACTAAATGTAAAGATCCAGGCATGTTTACAATTCCATGTAGAATAGGTAATACCAGATTTGAGAAAGCTATGCTAGATTTAGGAGCTTCAATTAATGTCATGCCATTATCTATTTTTGCTTCTTTAAATCTCGGTCCTTTGAAACAAACTGGTGTTTATTATTCAATTGGCTGATCGTACTAACACTTACCCCCAAGGGGTAATTGAAGATGTCTTGGTGCAGGTGAATGAACTAATCTTTCCTGCAGATTTTTACATAGTGGATATGGATGATGATAAATCCCCAAATCCCGCACATATACTTTTAGGGAGGCCATTTTTGAAAACAGCAAGGACTATGATTGATGTGCACAATGGAACCTTAACCATGGAGTTTGATGGTGAAAAAGATACAATTCAACATATATGAGGCCATGAGGTATCCTAGTGATATTCACCCTGTTTTTGCTATTGATGTACTTGACTCTTTAGTGCAGAAGTCTTTTTGAACAAACACAAAGGGAAAGTTTGGAGGTCGCTATCACTAACAGTCTGGAATTAGATAAAGAAGAAGAGATTGAGCAGAATCAGGAATTGAAAGAGACTGTAGCTGCATTACATTCTTTACCTAAAACCTCATCTAAATATGCAGTTTATTCTATTCAATTGCCTATTTCTCATCAAAAGTTATTACCATCTGTTGTGCAGGCCCCAACTTTAGAAACTGAAAACCATTACCTGCACACTTGAAGTATGCATTTTTAGGGAAGAATGAGACGTTACCAGTGATTATTGCTAACAATCTAACCCAAGTACAAGAGGACAAACTGCTAAGAGTCCTAAGGGACCATATAAACAGTTTTTGGTTGGGACTATAGCAGATATCAAAGGTATCAGTCCTGCTACGTGCATGCATAGAATCCTTTTGGAAGATGGAGCCAAGCCCACTAGAGATGCACAAAGAAGACTTAATCCACCCATGATGGAGGTAGTGAAGAAGGAGGTACTGAAATTACTTGATGCAGGTATAATTTATCCCATCTCAGACAGTCAATGGGTAAGTCCAGTACAGGTAGTACCAAAGAAATCTGGAATCACAGTCATCAAAAACGATGATAATGAGTTGGTGCCCACACGTATGCAGACAGGATGGAGAGTTTGTATTGATTACAGGAAGTTAAATGCTGTTACTAGAAAAGATCACTTTCCTCTTCCTTTTATTGATCAAATGTTGGAAAGATTAGCTGGGCATGCTTATTACTGTTTTCTAGATGGTTTTTCAGGTTATAACCAAATTGTGATTGCACCCGAAGACCAAGAAAAGACCACATTCACGTGTCCTTTTGGTACATTTGCGTATCGTAGAATGTCCTTTGGACTGTGTAATGCACCAGGTACCTTCCAACGATGTATGGTAAGCATCTTTTCTGATTTTCTTGAAAACTGCATTGAAGTATTTATGGATGACTTCACAATACATGGTGATTCTTTAGATGTATGCCTCGATAATCTGACTCGTGTGCTAGATAGATGCTTAGAAACTAATCTTGTTCTTAATTGGGAAAAGTGTCACTTTATGGTGGAACAAGGTATAGTACTTGGCCATGTGATTTCAGCTAAAGGATTAGAAGTGGATAAAGCTAAGATAGAAATTGTTACTGCTCTGCCTTACCCCGTCAGTGTGCGGGAGATTCGTTCTTTCCTTGGTCATGCAGGTTTCTATCGTAGATTTATCAAGGACTTCTCAAAAATAGCTTTGCCATTGTGTAAGTTGCTACAAAAGGATGTGGAATTCCAATTTGATGACGAGTGCAAGGAGGCGTTTGACAAATTAAAGAAGTTATTGACCTCGGCACCAGTGATACAACCACCAAATTGGAAGTTTCCATTTGAGATCATGTGTGATGCAAGCAACTATGCAGTAGGAGCTGTCTTAGGCCAAAGGGTTGACAAAGTTGTCCATGCCATTTACTATGCTTCTAGGACTCTAAATGCTGCTCAGATTAATTACACTACAACTGAAAAAGAACTCTTATCTGTTGTATTTGCTTTAGACAAGTTTAGATCATATTTGCTTGGTACTAAAGTTGTAGTTTATTCTGACCATGCTGCTCTCAGGTATTTGCTAACCAAGAAGGAATCCAAACCAAGAATCATTAGATGGATTCTATTGCTACAAGAATTTGACTTGGAGATCAAGGATAAGAAAGGAGCAGACAACTTGGTGGCGGATCACTTGAGCAGGCTGATTAAGAATGAAGAGGCGCTACCATTGCATGATTCTTTTCCAGATGAGCATTTATTTTCCATTGATGAGGCTATACCTTGGTATGCCAATATCGTAAATTACTTAGTGAGTGCCTATATTCCTAGTGAGTTCTCTAAATTCCAAAAAGAAAAGCTTAAGAGTGATGCCAAATATTATATATGGGATGATCCATACTTATGGAAATTTTGTGCTGACCAGATAGTTAGAAGGTGCGTGCCTAAAAGTGAGTTTTTATCGATTCTAACTTTTTGTCACTCTTATGCTTGTGGAGGCCATTTTTGACCTAAAAGAACAGCTCATAAGGTTTTGGAATGTGGTTTCTTTTGGGCCCGACTATTTTTAAGGACTCTTACCAGTTTTGTAAGTCATGTGAAAATTGTCAAAAGACAGGAAATATATCAAGTAGGAATCAAATGCCACAAACACCTATTTTAATTGTTGAAATTTTTGATGTTTGGGGTATTGATTTTATGGGACCATTTCCTGCTTCTTATGGTAAATGTTTACATTCTTTTGGCTGTTGATTATGTTTCTAAATGGGTGGAAGCTAAAGCCACCAGGACTGATGACTCTAAAGTTGTTGCAGATTTTATCAAGTCTAACATATTTGTCAGGTTTGGAACGCCAAGGGCCATAATCAGTGATAAGGGAACCCACTTCTGCAATAGGATGCTAGCGACACTATTCAAGAAATACAATGTGATGCATAAAGTTTCTACATCCTACCATCCACAGAGCAATGGGCAAGCTGAGGTATCCCAACCGGGAGGTCAAGTCCATTTTGGAAAAAAGTAGTCAAGCCGAGTAGAAAAGATTGGAGTCTGAGGTTAGAAGATGCACTTTGGGCCTATAGAACAGCTTACAAAACTCCAATAGGTATGTCACCTTTTAGGTTAGTGTTTGGAAAACCATGTCATCTACCAGTGGAGTTAGAACACAAGGCTTTTTGGGCAGTTAGACAATGTAATATGACCTTAGATTCAGCCGGAGTCCATAGGAAGTTGCAGTTGCAAGAGCTAGAGGAATTAAGGAATGATGCATACGAGAGCTCTAAAATTTACAAAGAGAAAACAAAAGTCTTTCACGACAAGAAGATTATTAGGAAGAACTTTGTTGTTGGGCAGAAAGTTCTCCTTTATCATTCAAGGCTAAAATTATTTCCAGGTAAGTTGCGCTCCCGTTGGGTCGGGCCTTTTATTATTACTGACATTTTTAATCATGGTGCAGTGGAAATTCAAAGTCCAAGCACAGGGGAAGATTTTTAAAGTGAATGGTCACAGGCTCAAACCCTTCTATGAAGGATATCAAATGGAGAATATTGAGCTGCTGGATTTTGGTGGATCCAGTTTATGAAGATTAAGAGGTTTAATGTCAAGCCAATGACAATAAACAAAGGCGCTGCTTGGGAGGCAACCCAAGGGGAGTTCATTTCTTTTTATTTTCGCATTTATATTTCGGTTATGTTGTTTTTCCTTTCTTTGCATTTTACTTTACATTAGGGACAATGTAAGTTTTAAGTGTGGGGGAAGGATTTAGGGTGTTTTAAAAAAAATATGCAATAAAAAAATTAAAAAAAAAAAATTAAGTTTGATTTTGTTAGTTTGAATTTTGAATTTTGTGGGTATATTCTCTGCAAACCCTCACGAGACAAAACTCGTCCACTTGGGGTAACCTTGGGGTTTAAAGGCTTGTTGTACATGCTAAGTACAATCGTGTTTCCTACGAAAATGGGGTAATTTTTAAAATAAGTCACTTGAGCAATGAGTTAATTTGGATTTTGATTTTTAACCAATGATAAAATCTTGATTCTCGTTGATAACATTTTGAAAAATTTATAGACATTGTGGAGTTTGAATTTGGTTTTCTTTGTTGATTTTTACTTTATTTGAGACCCTTCAATTTCTTTGCAGTTATCCCATTGTTTGGCCTAGTTTTAACTTGGAAAGGATTTCATTTATTTATTTATTTCGATTGAATGTCGAGGGGAGAAATTCTTGAACTCTATCATTTGTTTGATCATAACTTGAAGTAAACATGAGGTCTTATTTAAGAAAAGGGAAATGATTTAGGCAAAAGTTAGATGTTTGATTTAAAAAAAAAGAGAAGAAAAACAAAAATTATGATTCATGTGGTGAATTGAGATGGAGCGTAAAACACACTCATTCATAAACACGTGACATGCGAGATGGAGCGTAAAACGCACTCGTTGGTAAGACGGAGCATAAAATGCACTTACCAAAGGAAGAAAAAGCCTATTGATCTCTACTGTTATTTGCTTATGTTAATTGCGAGTAGTGTGAAAATAGGTGTTTAGAGTTTTTCTTTCTCCTTCAAGGCTTTGATTTCATAAATTTTTCTAAGTTTTAATTGGTTTGATACATGTGGATTCACACACTCTCACGAAGGGTTAAGAGTAGAGTAAGATTGATAAGTAAGCTTGAATTTTAGATGAAGCGGTGTGTTTTGAAGTTTTTCAAGAGTTACTGTTTTGAATCTTTGAGGTTAATGTTGAAGTTCATTTTAATTTGTGGCTCAAGGTTGTCAAGTTAGATTAGTTGAATTTTTTGTTATAGTTTATTTTTGTTTTGCCCGAGGACGTGCAAAAGATAAGTGTGGGGGAATTTGATAAGTATAAAATTTGTTATATTTTTGTCTCTTAATATCTAGTCTTTTATACTTATTTGGCACCTAAATGTACTCACTATTCTTATATTTTGATTTAGGTTGCAAATGGAGCCATTAAATGAAAACTGTGTTATTGCCACACTTTTGGATTGTTTTGAAATTCGTCTGTCTGCTTGAGGCTCAATTTTATACTTGATCAGTCCTTATTCTCTCAAAACTCAAAGAAGGAAAATTGTAGATCTATTTCTTAGCTTTCCGGATCATCTTGAAATGCCTAAATCGAAGCTCGGATGAGAGAGTTATGACAATTTTACCAACATGCGTCAAAGTTGAAAATTTCAGGAAATTAAGCTTTTGGACAGATTGACCTTTGGGGCTTCGGTTGAGATTTGAATTGTGTTAAAGTTCCCAAATGAAAATGTGGTCTTCTTGAAGTTTTTAGTAGACTTCTCAAGCTTTCTAGAATGGTATGGTGAGCAAAAATCCGAGTTCATTTGGGCCTCCAAATATTGCTTTTTATACAGCTGATCCGAATCCCGCGTGGAATGGATTTCTGTTCGGACCAGTTGTAGTATTTGGGCCATAACTTGAGCTTCCCAACTCCAAATCAGGTGATTCAAAAGCCCAAATTCATTAGAAACTCCAGGGCTACAACTTTTCTTCTTTGATCAAGTCCAAATTCGGCAGTCTACTAATTCAAAATCAACTTGCAAGCTGCTGATCAGTTTTGGTGTCAGATTTTGACTTCTTATGAGGAGCACGTTTTTGGGTTTTTGATTGCATTAAATGGCTGATTCACATGACCCAAATTAGTTGTTGGATCTTGAAATCTTGTACACTTGAGTGCCTATAAATAGCAAGTGAAGCTAAGCTTGTATTTTGCTAATTCACAAACTAATACACACCATCTTCTTCATCTTCTTCATCTTCTTCATCTTCTCCAAATTCTAGTGTAATTAGTAGGGAAAGAGGATCACCTCCATAGTGAGGTTGTTGTTGTCCTCACCCCTTTAATAATTTAGTAGGGAAAGAGGATCACCTCCATAGTGAGGTTGTTGTCCTCACCCCTTTAATAATTCAAGAAAATATTAATTGGACTTAATATGTTAGGCTAGTTCCTTTACTCAGTTCGAAGGGGATGTTGAACCTTGTTTACAGGTAATGGTTTGATTAAGTAATAAGCTATTTATTCCTTCTTACATGAAGTTCATTCTTGATAATCTATTTTAACTTTTGAATGATATTTATTCCAATTGGTTTAATGTGATCGATTAAGTCAATTTGATTAATTTCATCTACTAGATTAAGGGATAGTATTACGTGTAATTGATATTGTTCCTAATCACAAGTAGAAATTAGTGATACATGATTGTGGTCAAGCTTTTGAGTATTGCTATGATTATCGGAAGACAAGTTAAATAATCCGAACTTGTGTGATTGTTGCTTGGATTAGTCTAATTCCCTAGTTCTTAATACAACTATTATATTAAATCTAGAGAGCTTGTTCTAGGTTGTATAATGGTTAGAATCTTGTGAAGAGCTTGTTTCATTAAGTGATAATCTAAGGGGAGTTTCGGGTAGTAGAGCTTGTTGCTACCTAGGGCTATTAATTTCATTGAAGGATAAATATTGCTTTGCTTAATTATTCTATTGTTGTAAAAAGGTGATACTGAACCGGGAGAACTGAAATCTTTAATTAATTGGTTATTCTTATCACTTTAAATTTTGTTCTTAATAATTAGTGAAATCAAATTATAAACCCCCCCCCTTTTTGGTAAACAAAGAATAATTTTAGACTAATCACTCTCTGTGGGATCGACTCTTACTTGCACCACTACATTATTATCTTTCACAAGTAAGATTTTATTTTTGGTTGCTTGCGACAGCACACCAATAATGGGTTGTCCGCCTTATGTGAAAAGGTTTCAAAAGGATAAGTTTGGGACAAAATCTGACAAGTGTAGATTTGTGGGATATTCTAAAAAATGTTTAGGGTATTATTACTATAATCCTACACACTGCCTTCTTGGATAAAGATGTTTATCATTGAAGGATCTAGTGGGAGGGTAATAGGTCTTGAAGGAGTTCAAAAACCACAAGGCACTTTAAGTCAAACCGAGGAACCTGTAGATAGACCTATTGTACCACAACCGAATCGTAAATCTGAAAAAGTACCGAAGATACCTAGGAGGTATAGATTCATCATAGAGGATGATGAGGAGGTACGCATCATAGATGATGAGGTACACATCATAGATGATGAGGTACATATCATAGATGATGAGGTACACATTATAGAGGATGATGATTTAGTTATATACAGTGAGACTATGAGTAGTAGACACTCAGAGAAATGAACTCAATGTATGAGAACCAAGTATAGACTCTGGTTACTCCACCGAAAGACATAGTGCCTACAGAGTGTTAATAGGTTTTTAAGCGAAAGACTGGAGCAAATGACAAGGTGGAGACCTGTAAGGCTAGAATGGTGACAAAAGATTTCAAATAATGGCAAGGAGTTGTCCATCATGAAATCTTCTCACCGGTATCAATGCTCAAGTCCATTCGGATTTTGCTTGTGATTGCAACTTATTATTACGAAATCTAGCAAATGAATGTGGAGACGTCCTTCCTCAATGAAGACGTGAGGAGAATGTATGTATGATATAGTCAGAGGAATTTGTTTCAAAGGTTGAAGCAAATCGTGTATGTAAGCTGCAACGATCCATTTGTGGATTGAAACAAGCTTCTCAAAAATGGAACATTCGTTTTGATGAGACAATTAAAAGAGTTTGATTTTATCAAAAACGAGAATGAACCTAGTGAGTACAAAAGGTTCAGTGGCAGCGCTGTGACATTTCTAGTACTATATGTTGATATACTACTGATAGGCAATGACATACCAATGCTACAATCAGTAAAGATAAATTTGTCTAAACATTCCTCCAAGAATGACTTGGGAGTAGCGTCCTATAAATTGGGGATATAAATCTATATAAATAGATTTAAAAGGATGCTCGGTTTGACCCAAAGAACGTATATTCATTCGATGCTAAAGGTATTTAGCATGACAAACTCCAAGAGAGGTCTCACGATGATGAGCCATATAGTGTATCTATTTAAACTGTCCTCAATAAAAGAGAGATCACATGAGTAAGTATCATGCATGCAATGAAATATACGAGACTTGATGTTGATCAGTCATATTCTGGAGAAGATCACTGTAAGACAGTGGAAAACATCCTAAAAGTACTTAACCTAAACTAAAGATGTGTTAATAATTCATGGTGGGTCTAAATTAAAACTAGAGGACTAAACAGACTGAAGTTTTTCATACTGACCAAGACGATAACAAATTCACTTTAAGGTAAATCGTTACCTTGAATGGTGGTGCAGTGAATCGGAAAGGTTCCAAGCAGCAAAGAGTTGATGGTTTAGTGACAAATACAAAGTATGTAGTTGTAAATGAAGCTGCAAGTTGATTGTTTGGATGAAAAGTTCATTACAGAACTAGGAATAGTTCCTAAGTCTCATCTTGGATTCAAACATGTGTTACAACACTTTCATTTGATTAGAGAAATCATTAAAAGAAGAGAAGTCACTATAGAGATAGTGGACTCTCAAGAACAACATTGCATATCCATTTACTAAAGTTTTATCTAACAGTAGGATGATCGTCACTTAAAGAAGAAGGGTATTAGATACCATGGCGATTGGATTTAGTGCAAGTGGGAGATTGAAAGTAGTATGCATACAAGCCAATCATATTTGATATGATATAGCATATACTTTGTAATCTTATTCAGTTAATAATAACAGAATTAATTTATTAAAGGCATTTTCATTATCTACATGATGCTGTTATATTAAGTGTGATAAATCCATAGTTTTGAGCAATGCTTTTAGAATCATGATGATGATCATGCTAATGAGATCTAAATTCGAGATAGCTTAAAACTAAAATCGTTCATAATCGTTGGATTACTAAAAGGGGATTAGTGAATCCGGATAGATTAGTACATATTTTGCTTGCTCTTAGAAAGAGGATGATTGATCTCATAATCATTTGTGTGGAGACACTAAAGCAAGCATGTAGGTGCTTATTAGAGAATACGTTCACTGAACGTGGCTCGCTAAAGGAATACCTAATGGAGTTTTACTTGCCTGTCAATAGGAATTCCTTAAGTGATAGTAGTACAAGTGATCCTTAGACTTGAGATCATCATAGTATTTTCTGTATGATGAGTTATACTTTAACATATCTCTTAAGACCATTAGGATATATCAAAGGGTATGATTGGGTATAATACGTTATACATGGAGATAGGTGAATGGGCAACAAAGAATCTACCACTTATAGTAAAAAGAGAGAATGTCTTATGTGATTCGATAAATGACAACTCAGAATTCTTTGACCAAAGTAGAATGAAATTAGAAAGGTGTTTCTACTTTGCATTATTTAGAGTTATGCATTTGAGAATCGAAATACATATAATCAAATAAAATAAGACTTGACAGTAATTCCATGTTTTATATTTGATTGGGACATTGTATGGTAGAAGGATTGAATTATATGGTAAATATTCATTGAAAGGTTCTTTTGTGATTAATGTTGAAATCTATATTATCTAGAAAGTTGTTGATCGCTAAGGGGGCTTACCCTTATGAAGACTTGAAGAGAATGTATGTATGATACAGCCAGAGAAATTTGTTTCAAAGGTTGAAGCAAATCGTGTATGTATGCTGCAACGATCCATTTATTGATTGAAGCAAGCTTCTCAAAAATGGAACATTCGTTTTGATAAGACAATTAAAAGAGTTTGATTTTATCAAAAACGAGAATGAACCTAGTGACTGTCAGGTTTGTATATAGCGCGAACATGCAATCAAATTACATAAATAGTGCGGAAGCACGATAAAACGGATTTTAAAATTTTTATACAAACCATCACCATGATCGATCAATGTGCTCAATTAACGATATAAACGAAAGAGAAAGAGAATAAGAATTATACCCTCGTAGAACAAAGCTTCCTCGGGTACAAGTTCAACTCCTAGTCCTTCGTGTTCTCCTCGTATTCAACGGTGTGATTCCTTCCTTTGATCAACGTTAGCCACCCAAGTGTTTGGCCTCTAGAGGTGATCCACCAAGGAAGAACAAGTATTCAAGAAGTTGGGTGTTTGGCAAAAACCCTAGTTTCTATCTCTATAGAAATTGCAAGTACTCTCCACAAATCTTATGCAAGAGTGTGTAACCTTAATCTATGATAAGACTCTTCTTATTTATAGATGTAGGAATAACCCTTCCCTAAACTATTTAGGATTAGGGTTTATATTCAAATTAAACTCCTTTAATTAATTATGCTCCTAATCCAATTAGGATTCGTGAGAGAGTACTTCTATTAATTAATTCTCAATCCATATTAGGAAATAAATAATAGTTCTATTAATTAATTCCCAATCCCTATTAGGAATTAAATAATAGTAATAGTAATAATAATAATAATAATAAGACTCCTCTTATTAACTTATATTTAATATTTCCAAAATATTAAATAATAAATATTAAGCTATTTAATTTATTCTATCTCCATAGACTAAATTAAATACACTTAACTCATTATTACAATTATGCCATTTACTTCTTAAATAAATATTTTCTTTTTGCGGTGTGACCCTTTAGGTTCTCCATATTAAATCGGTTGTGAATAAATCAATTAGAACAATTCAAATCTTATTTAAATAAATAAATTAAACTATTTAATTCATTTAAATAAATAATATTTATTCTACAATAAGGGTAAACCCCCTTAGCGATCAACGACTTTCCAGATAATATAGATTTCAACATCAATCACAAAAGAACCTTTGAGTAAATAGTTACCGTACAACTCAATCCTTCTACCATACAATGTCCCAATTAAATATAAGACATGGATTTACTGTCAAGTCTTATTTTATTTAATTATATGCATTTCGATTCCCAAATGCACAACTCTAAATAATGCAAATTAGAAACTCCTTTCTAATTTCATTCTGCCTTGACCAAGGACTATTGAGTTGTCATTTATCGAATCACATAGGACATTCACATCTTTTACTAGACGTGGTAGATTCTTTGTTGATCATTCACCTATCTTCATGTACAACTTATTATACCCAATCATACCCTTTGATATACCCCAAAGGTCTTAAGGGACATGTCAAAGTATAACTCATCATACACAAGATACTATGATGATCTCAAGTCCAAGGATCACTTGTACTACTATCACTAGAGGAATTCCTATTGACAGGCGAGTAAAACTCCATTAGGTATTCCTTAGCGAGCCACGTTCAGTGAACTTATTCTCTAATAAGCACCTACATACTTGTTTTAGTGTCTCTACACAAATGATTATGAGATCAATCATCCTCTTCCTAAGAGCAAGCAACGTATGTACTAATCTATCCGGATTCACTAATCCCCAATTTAGTAATCCAACGATTAGGAACAATTTTAGTTTGTGAGCTATCTAGAATTTAGATCTCATTAGCATGATCACCATCATGATTCTAAAAGAATTGCTCAAAAATATGGGTTTATCACATTTAATATAACAACATCATGTAGATAATATCAAATCAAATATGATTGGCTTGTGTGCATACTACTTTCAATCTCCCACTTGCATTAAAGCCAATCGTCATGGTATCTAATACCCATCTTCTCTAAGTGACGATCAAACTGCTGTTGAGTTAAAGCTTTAGTAAATGGATCTGCAATGTTGTCTTGAGAGTCCACACGCTCCAGGGTGACATCTCCTCTTCCAATGATTTCTCTAATCAAATGAAACCACCGCAACACGTGTTTGGATTTCTGATGAGACCTGGGTTCCTTAGCCTGCGCAACAGCTCCGGTGTTGTCACAGAATAAAGGTACAGCTCCTCTAATACTTGGAACCACTCCAAGTTCAGTTATGGACTTCTTCATCTAAACAGCTTCCTTTGCAGTTTCACTTGTAGCTATGTACTCTGCCTCTGTCACTGAATCAGCAACTGTTTGCTGCTTGGAACTCTTCCAACTCACTACGCCACCGTTTAAGGTAAACACATACCCTGAAACGGATTTATAGTCATCTTGGTCCGTTTGAAAACTTGAGTCTGTATAGCCCTCTAGTTTCAATTCAGACCCACCGTAGACAAGAAATACATCCTTAGTTCTTCTCAAGTACTTTAGGATGTTTTTCACTGCCTTCCAGTGCTCTTCTCCTAGATTCGACTGATATCTGCTTGTTACACTAAGTACATGAGCGACATCTGGTCTAGCACATATCATACCGTACATGATAGATCCTATTGCGGAAGCATAAGGAATCTTACTCATACGGTCTCTCTCCTCAGGTGTCTTTGGGGCCTGTTTCTTGGAGAGATGTATTCCATGGCTCATCAGCATGAGACATCTCTTGGAATCTTCCATGCTAAACCTCTTTAGCATCGAGTCAATGTACTTTCCTTGGGTTAAGCCAAGCATCCTTTTAGATCTATCTCTATAGATCTTTATCCCCAAAATATAGGATGCCTCACCCAAGTCCTTCATGGAGAAGTGTTTAGATAACCAAATTTTGATCGACTGTAGCATAGGAACATCATTCCCTATTAGTAATATGTCATCAACATATAATACAAGGAATGAAACACACATGGTTCATCCTCATTTTTGATAAAATCAAACCTTTTGATTATCTCATCAAAACGGATGTTCCATCTTCGCGAAGCTTGATTCAATCCATAAATGGATCGTTGTAGCTTACAGACTTGGTTTGTTCTAACTGTTGAAACAAAACCCTCTGGCTGTATCATATATACATTCTCCTCAAGCTCTTCATTGAGGAAGGCCGTTTTCACGTCCATTTGTCAGATCTCGTAGTCATAATAAGCTGCAATTGCAAGCAAAATCCGAATGGACTTGAGCATAGCTACTGGTGAGAAGGTTTCATCGTAGTCAACTCTTTGTCTTTGTTTGAAACCTTTTGCAACCAGTCGGGGCTTATAGGTCTTTACCTTGCAATCCCCTCCAGTCTTTCTCTTAAAAACCCATTTACACCCAATAGGCTTAATGCCCTCAGGTGGTGAAACTAAAGTCCATACTTGGTTTTCATACATGGAGTCCATCTCGGATTTCATGGCTTCTAGCCATTTCTCTGAGTCTTCACTACTCATAGCCTTTTCGTAAGTCAATAGATCATCATCATCTATGATGCGTACCTCATCATCATCCTCTATGATGAATCCATACCTATCAAGTATCTTCGGTACTCTTCCAGATTTACGAATAGGTAGTGGTATAGTAGGTTCTTCTACTTGGTCAGGTACCTGACTTTGATCCGTAGTATTTTGTGGTTCTTGAACTTCTTCAAGATATATCTTACTCCCACTGACCCCTTCAAGGATAAACTCCTTTTCCAAGAAGGCAGCGTGTTTCGCTATAAACACCTTTTGATCAGTAGGATGATAGAAATAATACCCTACAGTTTCTTTAGGGTAACTCACAAATCTACACTTGTCGGATCTAGTCTTTAGCTTATCTTGCTCAAACCTTTTGACATAAGCTGGACAACCCCAAGTCTTAACATACTTAAGATTTGGTTTCCTCCCTGTCCATATCTCATATGGAGTCTTTGGGACGGATTTGGTAGGTACCTTGTTAAGCAGGTATGCAGCCGTTTCTAGGGCATAACCCCAGAAGGATATTGGAAGGTCGGTAAAACTCATCATGGATCGAACCATGTCCAACAATGTTCGATTTCTCCTTTCAGATACACCATTCAACTGTGGCGTCCCTGGTGGAGTCCATTATGAGATTATACCATTTTCTCTGAGACAATTGAGAAACTCATTGGTTAAGTATTCCCCTCCTCGATCCGATCGAAGAATCTTAATACTCTTACCAGTTTGCTTCTCTACTTCACTTCTGAATTCTTTGAACTTTTCAAACGATTCAGATTTGTATTTCATTAAATACACATATTCAAATCTAGAATG
The DNA here is from genome assembly GCA_034770075.1 of Aralia elata. Lineage (NCBI taxonomy): Eukaryota > Viridiplantae > Streptophyta > Magnoliopsida > Apiales > Araliaceae > Aralia > Aralia elata. The sequence goes on from CM068382.1 coordinate 43,863,265, forward strand.
ATCATCAGTGAAAGTAATAAAATAAGAATACCCTCTTCGTGCATTCGTTGTCATATGTCCACATACGTCTGTGTGTACCAACTCTAACAACTCTGTAACTCTTTCTCCTTTTCCACTAAAAGGAGATTTAGTCATCTTACCCATGAGACAAGATTCAAAAGTTGGATATGATTCGTAATCAGATAGCTCTAAAAGCCCATCTTTATACAACTTGGATAATCTTGTTTCATTGATATGACCTAGTCTACAGTGCCACATAAAGGTATAATTAACATCATCTCTTTTTCTTTTCTTAGTTTGTTCAATTTGAAGTATATTTTCATGCAAGTCAAGTATGTACAGTCCATTCAGTAAGTTTCCAACACCATATAAAACATTTTTATTATAAATATAATAACTGTTGTTCTTTATTATAATATCAAAACCATCCATATCCAATACAGAAATTGAAATAATGTTTCTAATGAGTGTCGGAACATAATAACAATTATTTAAACTAATGAACTTGCCCGAAGGCAGTGCTAAACGATAAGTCCCTACAGCTAATGCAACAACCTTTGCTCCATTTCCCACTCGTAGGACGACTTCATCCTTGTCCAGCTTTCTACTTCTGCTTAGTCCATGCACATTATTACATATGTGAGAACTACAGCCGGTATCCAATACCCAAGTAGAATTTTGACTTTCAGAAAAATTAATTTCAATCATGAACAAACCTAGATCGGAAGTCGAAGCTTCTCCAAGCCTCTTTTGGTCCGCAAGATACTCCTTGCAGTTCCTCTTCCAGTGTCCCGGCTTATTGCAATGGTAGCAAATTCCTTTGCTATCTGGATTAGGTTTCTTTTTATCCTTCCTCTTCGCCTTGCCCTTAGCCTTCTTGTTTTTCTTCTTTTCAGAAGATACCTTGGGCCTCTTCCTTTTCTTGGAAGAATCATCCACTAGTAAGACTTGGTTCTTGTTGGATGAGAAGTGACCTTCAGCAGTTTTCAACATGTTAAGTAACTCAGGCAAGCTGACGTCCAACTTATTCATGTGAAAATTCACAACAAATTGTGAGAAGGTGTCCGGGAGTGACTGCAACATCAAATCTTGACTTAACTCCCCATCCATCACGAACCCAAGCTGTCCAAGTTGTTCAATCAGATTGATCATCTTAAGGACATGAGTCTCAACAGCAGTGCCCTCGGTCATACGAGATCGGAAGAGCTCCTTAGATATCTGATATCTAGCAGTCCTACTTTGTTCACCATACAACTCTTTGAGGTGCAGCAATATAGTAGAAGCATCCATAGTTTCATGTTGACGCTGAAGTTCGTTACTCATGGATGCGAGCATGATGCATTGAGCCAAGATTGCATCATCTTGCATCATCTCTTCCTCAAAGGCTGTTTCTACAACATTTGCAGGGACTGGCGAATTTAGGACATAAGAAATCTTTTCAGCAGTGAGAACAATTCTCAGATTCCTTAACCAGTCCGTGTAATTCAGTCCGATCAATTTGTTAGCATCAAGTATGCTACGCAGTGAAAGTGAGTTTGACATTTTTAAATTCTGCATGTGAAAATAGACAATATTTTAGCATTCATTCATTTAATTAATTACCAAAATAAATTAGGTCTTTATTTAAATTGTTATCTCCCACTATTTTCATCAAACTATATTACCCTCATTATATAGTTCGGCAAATCTAATTAAAGATTTGCTAGTGAGAATAAGGATCCCATTTCAAATGTATATAGCCTTGTGTAACACAACAAACTATATATAAATAAATAGGTAGACAACTATTGTCAATTACATCACTATGTAACTCCTTGTATTTTGCCTCTTAGATTATTTTGATCAAGTGTGACACATCCGAATCAAAATTATCCAAGTTAAGTCCAACCTAGCACTTCCATATATTCGAAAGAAAAACACTGTCCTTGTGTGACACAACAAAATAGCATCGTTCAGTCTATGTATAAGCATCAAATGTGATAGAGCAACATCTTAAATATTTAATACTTGCCTTGTGTGACACAACAAACTCATATTAAATATTTAATACTCTATCGCTTTACCATGCTAGAAGGCGACGTTCGATATTCCAAATATCTTTGAACGCTTAAGACTTAATATTATTACTTTGAGGGGTTTGTTATTATTAGTCTCATCTTGTTTAGCGCGCATGCACATATATATATAAAATACGCGTCATATTATTTTACATGCGAAGCATGTTGGATAATATATAATATATATATAGTAAGCATGCACATATAGAATACTATATTCTACCCAGATTGATTATGGACTTTTATTCTAGTTTGGTTCACTAGAGCCACCAAGTGAACCAAAAGGTCAAACCTAGGGTGCAAGAATTAAATTTAAATATAACTATTACATTTAAACTCGGGCTCCAATACAAACGGGTCTTCAAGCGCTCCTTGCTCCTTTGTCTCCAATTCTTCAAAATTAATTCTAATTAGTCCTATTACAAAAACTATTTACAATAAATAGAAACCTTGATCAGCAGTCAAGGGGAAGTACATAGGAGGGAGATAGAATTTACATTAAAAACAATTAGAGAAGACAAGGTACGCAGACCCCATTTATAAAAACCCATTCATTCAAGCATCCACTAAAATAAATCCAATCACACATTGGTCAATAGTCCATAATCAATCCCTATTTATTATCATACATATCTCTATATGTATCAATAAATAACATTCATCTCATGAATAATAAAACCATTCTATATATGCATTGATATCAATTAATGGGCAAAAGTTTTGCTAATATTTAGTTTTTGAAACAGAATAAACTCTTTTATTTTAATCAAAAACCAAATCCAAATTAAACTCCTTTAATTTTTAGCAATCTGAAAATCCATTCCAGATAAAATAAACTCTTTTATTTTAAACTTTTATCAATTAAATAAACTATTTATCTTAATTGAGAAAACAAAAAAAAATTCAAAGTCTGCACACTGGCGCGGCCGCGCTGCACCCCCAGAAACGTTTTCTGGGTTAGGGCGCGACCGCGCTCCAGAATGAACAGGAAGCGGCGCGGCCGCGCCGCGACGCAGATTCAGAAAAAATTTTCTTCAACCCAAACTCCGATCGCATCGTATATCAATTCATACATGGAATCATCAAAATCGATAATTAGCACATGATTAGGCTCTGATACCAATGTTAGGTTTGTATATAGCGCGGACATGCAATCAAATTACATAAATAGTTCGGAAGCGCGATAAAACGGATTTTAAAATTTTTATACAAACTATCATCATGATCGATCAATGTGCTCAATTAACGATATAAACGAAAGAGAAAGAGAATAAGAATTATACCCTCGTAGAATAAAGCTTCCTCGGGTACAAGTTCAACTCCTAGTCCTTCGTGTTCTCCGCTAATTCAACGGTGTGATTCCTTCCTTTGATCAACGTTAGCCACCCAAGTGTTTGGCCTCTAGAGGTGATCCACCAAGGAAGAACAAGTATTCAAGAAGTTGGGTGTTTGGCAAAAACCCTAGTTTCTATCTCTATAGAAATTGCAAGTACTCTCCACAAATCTTATGCAAGAGTGTGTAACCTTAATCTATGATAAGACTTTTCTTATTTATAGATGTAGGAATAACCCTTCCCTAAACTATTTAGGATTAGGGTTTATATTCTAATTAAACTCCTTTAATTAATTATACTCCTAATCCAATTAGGAATTCGTGAGAGAGTACTTCTATTAATTAATTCCCAATCCCTATTAAGAAATAAATAATAGTTCTATTAATTAATTCCCAATCCCTATTAGGAATTAAATAATAGTAATGGTAATAATAATAATAAGACTCCTCTTATTAATTTATATTTAATATTTCCAAAATATTAAATAATACATTTTAAGCTATTTAATTTATTCTATCTCCATAGACTAAATTAAATACACTTAACTTATTATTACAATTATGCCATTTACTTCTTAAATAAATATTTTCCTTTTGCGGTGTGACCCTTTAGGTTCTCCATATTAAACCGGTTGTGAATTAATCAATTAGAACAATTCTAATCTTATTTAAATAAATAAATTAAATTATTTAATTTATTTAAATAAATAATATTTATTCTACAATAAGGGTAAGCCCCCTTAGCGATCAACGACTTTCCAGATAATATAGATTTCAACATCAATCACAAAAGAACCTTTGAGTAAATAGTTACCGTACAATTCAATCCTTCTACCATACAATGTCCCAATTAAATATAAGACATGGATTTACTGTCAAGTCTTATTTTATTTAATTATATGCATTTTGATTCCCAAATGCACAACTCTAAATAATGCAAATTAGAAACTCCTTTCGAATCACATAGGACATTCACATCTTTTACTAGACGTGGTAGATTCTTTGTTGATCATTCACCTATCTCCATGTACAACTTATTATACCCAATCATACCCTTTGATATACTCCAAAGGTCTCAAGGGACATGTCAAAGTATAACTCATCATACACAAGATACTATGATGATCTCAAGTCCAAGGATCACTTGTACTACTATCACTAGAGGAATTCATATTGACAGGCGAGTAAAACTCCATTAGGTATTCCTTAGCGAGCCACGTTCAGTGAACTTATTCTCTAATAAGCACCTACATACTTGCTTTAGTGTCTCCACATAAATGATTATGAGATCAATCATCCTCTTCCTAAGAGCAAACAACGTATGTACTAATCTATCCGGATTCACTAATCCCAAATTTAGTAATCCAACGATTAAGAACAATTTTAGTTTGTGAGCTATCTAGAATTTAGATCTCATTAGCATGATCACCATCATGATTCTAAAAGCATTGCTCAAAACTATGGGTTTATCACATTTAATATAACAACATCATGTAGATAATATAAAATGCCTTTTAAGAAAATCAATTCTTTTATTAATAAATGAATAAGATTACAAAGTATATGCTACATCATATCAAATATGATTGGCTTGTGTGCATACTACTTTCAGTGAGTACAAAAGGTTCAGTGGGAGCGTTGTGACATTCCTAGTACTATATGTTGATATACTACTGATAGTACTATATGTTGACACACCAATGCTACAATCAGTAAAGATAAATTTGTCTAAACATTCCTCCAAGAATGACTTGGGAGTAGCATCCTATAAATTGGGGATATAAATCTATATAAATAGATTTAAAAGGATGCTCGGTTTGACCCAAAGAACGTATATTCATTCGATGTTAAAGGCATTTAGCATGGTAAACTCCAAGAGAGGTTTCACGATGATGAGTCATATAGTGTATCTATTTAAACTGTCCTCAATGAAAGAGAGATCACATGAGTAAGTATCATGCATGCAATGAAATATACGAGACTTGGTGTTGATCAGTCATATTCTGGAGAAGATCACTGTAAGACAGTGGAAAACATCCTGAAAGTACTTAACCTAAACTAAAGATATGTTAATAATTCATGGTGGGTCTAAATTAAAACTAGAGGACTAAACAGACTGAAGTTTTTCATACTGACCAAGACAATAACAAATTCACTTTAAGGTAAATCGTTACCTTGAATGGTGGTGCAGTGAATCGGAAAGGTTCCAAGCAGCAAAGAGTTGATGGTTTAGTGACAAATACAAAGTATATAGTTGTAAATGAAGCTGCAAGTTGATTGTTTGGATGAAAAGTTCATTACAGAACTATGAATAGTTCCTAAGTCTCATCTTGGATTCAAACATGTGTTACGACACTTTCATTTGATTAGAGAAATCATTGCAAGAAGAGAAGTCACTATAGAGATAGTAGACTCTCAAGAACAACATTGCATATCTATTTACTAAAGTTTTATCTAACAGTAGGATGATCGTCACTTAAAGAAGAAGGGTATTAGATACCATGGCGATTGGATTTAGTGCAAGTGGGAGATTGAAAGTAGTATGCATACAAGCCAATCATATTTGATATGATATAGCATATACTTTGTAATCTTATTCAGTTAATAATAAAAGAATTAATTTATTAAAGGCATTTTCATTATCTACATGATGCTGTTATATTAAGTATGATAAACCCATAGTTTTGAGCAATGCTTTTAGAATCATGATGATGATCATGCTAATGAGATCTAAATTCGAGATAGCTTAAAACTAAAATTGTTCATAATTGTTGGATTACTAAAAGGGGATTAGTGAATCCGGATAGATTAGTACATACTTTGCTTGCTCTTAGGAAGAGGATGATTGATCTCAAAATCATTAGTACATACTTTGCTTGCTCTTTTGTGATTAATGTTGAAATCTATATTATCTGGAAAGTCGTTGATCGCTAAAGGGGCTTACTCTTATTGTAGAATAAGTATTATTTATTTAAATAAATTAAATAGTTTTATTTATTTATTTAAATAAGATTAGAATTGTTCTAATTGATTTATTCACAACCGGTTTAATATGGAGATCCTAAAGGGTCACACCGGAAAAGGAAAAATATTTATTTAAGAAGTAAATGGCATAATCGTAATAATATGTTAAGTACATTTAATTTATGCTATGGTGATAGAATAAATTAAATAGCTTAATATTTATTATTTAATATTTTAGAAATATTAAATATAAATTAATAAGAGGAGTCTTATTAATATTATTACTATTATTATTATTATTATTTAGTTTCTAAATGGTTTAGGAATTAATTAATATAAGTACTCTCATAAGTTCCTAATTGGATTAGGAGACTAATTAATTAAAAGAGTTTAATTAATTAAATAAAACCATATTCCTAAATAGTTTAGGAGGGTTGCCTATATCTATAAATAAGAGAAGTCTTATTATGAAAAATGTTTGACACTTAGACACTTCCAATAGTTGGGAGAATACTTACAATTTCTATAAAGATAAAAACTAGGGTTTTGCCAACACCCATCTTCTTGAACAAGTATTATTCCTTGGTGGATCACCTCTAGAGGCCAAACACTTGGGTGGCTAACGTTGATCAAAGGAAGAATTTATGAGAGTATTTTTATTAATTAATTCCCAAACCTTTTTAGGAATTAAATAATAATAATAGTAATAATAATAATAATAAGACTCCTCTTATTAATTTATTTTTAATATTTTTAAAATATTAAATACTAAATATTAAGCTATTTATTTTATTCTATCACCATATATTAAATTAAATATAGTTAACTTATTATTACAATTATGTCATTTACTTCTTAAATAAATATTTTCCTTTTATGGTGTAACCCTTTAGGTTCTCCATATTAAATCGGTTGTGAATAAATCATTTAGAACAATTCTAATCTTATCTAAATAAATAAATTAAACTATTTAATTCATTTAAATAAATAATATTTATTCTACAATAAGGGTAACCCTCCTTAGCGATCAACGACTTTCTAGTTAATATAGATTTTAACATTATTCACAAAAAAACCTTTCACTGAATAGTTACCGCATAATTTAATCTTTCTACCATACAGTGTCCCAATTAAATATAAGACATAGAATTACTATCAAGTCTTATTTTCTTTAATTATATGTATTTTGATTCTCAAATGTACAACTCTAAATAATTCAAATTAGAAACTCCTTTCTAATTTCATTCTGCCTTTGCTAAAGACTATTGAGTTGTCATTTATCGAATCACATGGGATATTCTCATCTTTTACTAGATGTGGTAGATTCTTTGTTGACCATTCACGTATCTCCATGTACAACTTATTATACCCAAGCATACCCTTTGATATACCCTAAAGATCTTAAGAGATATGTCAAAGTATAACTCATCATACACAAGATACTATGATGATCTTAAGTCCAAGGATCACTTGTACTACTATCATTAGAGGAATTCCTATTGACAAGCCAATAAAACTTCATTAGGTATTCCTTTAGTGAGCACGTTCAGTGAATTTATTCTCCAATAAGCACCTACATGCTTTAGTGTCTCCACATAAATGATTATGAGATCAATTATCCCCTTCCTAAGAGTAAGCAAAGTATGTACTAATCTATCCGGATTCACTAATCCCCTTTTTAGTAATCCAATGATTAGGAACAATTTTAGTTTTAAGCTTTCTAAGAATTTAGATCTCATTAGCATGATCATCATCATGATTCTAAAAGCATTGCTCAAAACTATGGGTTTATCACATATAAAATAATAGTACCATATAGATAAAGTAAAATGACTTTCACATATTAATTCTTTTATTAATAAATGAATAAGATTACAAAGTGTATGCTATATCATATCAAATATGATTGGCTTGTGTGCATACTACTTTCAATCTCTCACTTGCACTAAAGCCTATCGCCATGGTATCTAATACCCATCTTTTATAAGTGACGATCAAACTGCTGTTAGGTTAAAACTTTTGTAAATGGATCTGCAATATTGTTCTGAGAGTTCACTATCTCCATAGTAACTTCTCCCTTTCAATTATTTCTCTAATCATATGAAAGTGTTGCAACACATGTTTGGATCTTAGATGAGACTTAAGAATTATTCCTAGTTCTATAGTGAACTTTTCATCCAAACAACCAACTTTGTAGTTTCATTTACAGTTATAAACTTTGTGTTTGTCACTAAATCAGTAACTATTTACTACTTAGAACTCTTTCCCACTCATTGCACCACCGTTCAAGATAATCATATACCTTAAAGTGGATTTGGTGTCGTCTTGGTCAATCTGAAAAACTTGAGTCTGTATAGCCCTCTAGTTTCAATTCAGATCCACCATAAAACACATCCTTAGTTCTTCTTAAGTACTTTAGGATATTTCTCATTATCTTACAGTGATCTTCTCTAGGAATAGACTGATATTTGCTTATCACATTTAGTGCATAAGTAATATCTGGTCTCATACATTTCATTGCATACACGATAGTTACTCTTGCGATCTCTCTTTACTGGTGTCTTTGGGGATAATTGTTAGAGAGATTCACTCCATGACTCATCAATATGAGACTTATCTTAGAGTTTGCCATGCTAAGTCCCTTTAGCATTAAATGAATGTACGTTCCTTGGGTCAAACCAAGCATCCTTGTAGATCTATCTCTATAGATCTTCATCCCCCAAATATAGGATGCTTCAACCAAATTTTCCTCGGAGGAATGTTTAGATAACATTATCTTTACTGATTATAGCATTGATATGTCATTCCCTTTCACTAGTATATCAACATATATTACTAGGAATATCACTGCGCTCCCACTGACCTTCTATACATACTTAGTTTATCCTTGTTTCTGATAAAATCAAACTCCTTTGATTGTCTCATCAAAATGGATGTTCCATCTTCGAGAAGCTTACTTCAATCCATAAATGGATCGTTGTAGCTCACATACACGATTTGCTTCAACCTTTGTAACAAATTCCTCTGGCTGTATCATACATACATTCTCCTCAAGTCTTTATTGAGGAAGGACGTCTTCACATTCATTTGCCAGATTTCGTAATAATAAGCTGCAATCACAAGCAAAATCCGAATGGACTTGAGCATTGCTACTAGTGATAAGATTTCATGATGGACAACTCCTTGCCATTATTTGAAATCTTTTGTTACCATTCTGGCCTTATAGGTCTCCACCTTGCCATCTACTCCAGTCTTTCTCTTAAAGACCTATATACACCCTTTAGGCTTTATGCTTACTGAAGGGTTAACCAAAATCCATATTTGGTTTTTATACATAGAGTCCATTTCAGATTTCATGGTCATCTGCCATTTCTCTAAGTGTCTACTACTCATAGCCTCATCGTATATGACTGGATCCTCATCCTCTATGATGCGTACCTCATCATCATCCTCTATGATGCGTACCTCATCATCATCCTCTATGATGAATCCATACCTCCTAGGTATCTTCGGTACTCTTCCAGATTTACAATTCGGTTGTGGTACAATAGGTCTATCTACAGGTTCCTCAGTTCGACTTATAGTGATTTGTGGTTCTTGAACTTCTTCAAGATCTATTTTTCCTCCCACTAGCCTCTCCAAGTATAAAGTCCTTTATCCAAGAAGGTAGCGTGTTTCACGACAAACACCTTTTGCTTAGATACCCTAAACTTTCTTTAGGATATCCCACAAATCTGCATTTGTCAGATTTTGTCCCAAGCTTATCCATTTGAAACTTTTTCACATAAACTGGATAACCCCAAATCTTAACATGCTTAAGACTGGGTTTTCTCCCTATCTATAACTCATATAAAGTATTGGGGACGGATTTTAAGGGTACCTTATTTAGTAGATATGCAGCCATTTCTAGGGCACAACCCCAAAAGGATACTGGAATGTCGGTAAAAATCATCATGGACTGCATCATGTCCAACAAGGTACAATTTCTCCTTTTAGATATATACCAATCAATTATTGTGTATCAAGAGGTGTTAATTTTCAGAAAATACCATTATCTTTGAGATGAACTAAAAACTCTTTGCTAAAGTATCCCTTCCTCGATCCGATCGAAGAATCCTTATACTTTGCCAGTTTGTTTTGCTTCTGAATTCTTTAAACCTTTCAAATAAATCAAACTTGTATTTCACCAAATACAAATATTCAACTTTTGAATAATCATCTCTTTTCTTTTACTAGTTTGTTCAATTTGCAAAATACTTTTCATGCAAGTCAAGTATATAAAGTCCATCAAGTTATCTTCCAGTTTCAAACATAACATTATCAATATAAATAGAGCAACAATTGTTCTTAAATATAATACCAGATCCTTCCTTGTCCAACAATGGAAAGATATAAAGTTTCTAATGAGAACTGGAACATAATAACAACTTATTAACTTAATAGACTTGTCTATAGACAATGCTAAACTATAAGTTCCTACGGCTAATGCAACAACCGTTGCTCCATTCCCCACACGCAGGATTTGTGACGCCCCTAAATTCTCTACACTTCCTGTAGCACATTTGGTGCTCATATGATACTATTTAACTATAAATATTTCATAATATATAACTTCTATCTATCCAAGGTTCACAGTATCCCATAACAGATAATAGTTCTCGTTAGAACGGTAACTGTGTTTGGATACCCTCACTTGGATGTATAGAGTCATATCTTATGGATATCTCTTTCATATCGATATTCCCTATCTATCTGACATTCACAGTATTAATGATAAGATTGTCCCTAGAACTGAGGGGCGCATTCCGGTAAAGATGGCACCTTACCAGCGCTCATTAAGTGTAACCCCAGAGTTTATAGAACTTTCAATATCATTTAAATACCCTCATTTAGATATATAGTTCGTATAGATACTGTATTTACTTAGTACAACTATGCTAAACAAAATAAAGATCAGAGTATAACGCATTTGATATAATAAAAGATGATAATATATTTCATATCATTAAGTTCGGTTACATCGTTCTTAGTACTAAGTTATTACAACAAAGCCTTATAAAAGACTTGAATTATTCAAAACAGTAACTAAAACTTATTAACATGTCCTTTTCCTTTGTCTGTCCCAGAAGTGCCGGGATTATCATTTAAAACTGCAAAAGAAGATATATGTAAGAATGAGCTACAAATGCTCAGCAAGTTCATTTAAAAACGTAAACACAATGTGTTTGATTTGAAAGATGTCAACGATGTATAACTGAGGGTTCTGTACATGAACCATATATTTCAATCAGTTCTATCATTCTTTAATGACTTAGAACCGCTTGATTTTGGATATCTGGTAGGGGATCAGCCTAACCAATATCCTAGGAGTATGCATATCATCCTACAATTTTGTGTTGATATATAATCAACATTTACCACCACCTTATATGAAGGTGTTTTAGTTCACCTTACATCAAGGTGTTCCATTTCTCAGTATAAGATGTCGTACCAAAACAATTTGGTTTGACACAACATTTTACGCTCAAATAAATAATATATGAATAATGATTCATTTCTTAAGTTATGCTGAACAAGAAGTAATAACTTCACAATAATTGATAGCAAGATGTAATAAATTTGCTTAAATATAACAAGGTTAGAAGACTTGCCTTAGCGTAGATCTTTTAATTCATGTTAACACAATCTATCAGCGTACGTAGTCTATGTATACCAATAGTAAGCGTTAGAACTTATAATAACATGTATTGAGTTAATCTAGATAAGTTTTGTTAAGATCCGACATTGATTTGATATCGCGGTCGCGACTTTAGACGGCTAAATACATAGATTGTTCAATAAAATTTCATTTGGAAGTTTAATTATTAGTCAAAATAATTTATTTATTATTTATAACACTTTTAGAAGCTTAACATTAGTTTTAAATAATTTTTATAAGCTTAGAAATATTTTTAACAAATTTTACAAGCTTAGGAATATTTTTAAATGATTTAATTATCATTTAGAATATTTTAAAAACATTAATATGTTATTTAAATGATTTATTTATCATTTAGAATAATTTTAGATACCTAAAATTTTATTTAAATGATTTATTTATCATTTATAATATTTTTAGAAAAATAAAATATTATTTAAATGATTTATTTTATCATTAATAATATTTTTAGAATTTATTTTATCATTTAAATGATGTAATTATTATTTATAATAATTTTTAAAACTTAGTTTAATATTTAAATGATTTATTTATCATTTAAAATATTTTCAATTACTTAGTATATTATTTAAAATAATTTACTTATTATTCATAATAATTTTGGAAAGTTAGTAACATTTTTAAATTATTTAATTATCATTTAAACTAATTTAAATACATTAATATCATTTTTAAATTATTTATTTAATATATTTATTAAATAATTTTATATTAAATTAAATTAAATAATTATTAAATATTATTTCAAAATATTAAAAATTATTAATTATAAATAAAATGAATTTTAAACATTTAATTATTAATTATTTAATATTTATTTATAATTTATTTAATTATTTTTATTAATTTTTATTTAAAACCATCGCAAAAGGGCTTTTAGCGACGGACTGCATAGGATTTTAGTTTTCTGGAAATCTGGAAGGAGATCATTGCTAAAGGTGTTCTTCATGAAGAACAACCGGTCAATGTCGGGCAATGACTTTTGACCATAAATTTCTCTCTGATGCTTTAATATTTATGTGTGATTTTTGTTTGTTGTTGTAGCCAACATGGCAGAGTATAACGACATGTATTTACTTGGGTTATACAACATCACATGATCAAGATTTGATCAAGTTAAACTAACCGGACCAAACTGTTCTTGAGTTTCTGGGTTACCCAAAAACTCATCCAGTCATGGTCGGTCAAAGTAGTTTGACTGTTAATAACTTGGATTCTAGGTTAGCTTAATGTGTTTAATTGATTTGTACTTGTAGCTTACATGGCAAAGAACAGATAGAAACCTTAACACCTCATAAATTATATCATGTGTGCAAGATATAAACGCAGCAAACCTTGTCAGTAAACTGTCAGAGTTGCTTGAAGGTTTCTAGGTTGCCCAGAAACAGTTCAAAATGGTCGGTCAATAGGTTTTGACCATAAATAACATTCATCCTAGAGATAATTTAGACATTCTACCAATTGGATATTATAGTTCACATGGAATACTACCAATTCATGCTTTAAATCACATCAAACAAACATTTTAAGCCGATCAAAATCTCTAACAAAAAGCCTTGTCAGACTGTTCTTGACTCCCAAGAACAGTTAGTTATTTTTGCCTAATTTTGATATCTAGATGTTATGGAAACATGATTTGACTACCCAGATCACTTAATAATATATTATTAAGCATTCCTAAATACTAAAACATAACATCTAATTAAACCTTGAAGATCTAGCATAAAATTAAGGTTTTTGCACCTTTTTCTTCAATTTTTGATTTATGACTTCTGATTCTGATCTTACACTTACAGAAGTTTAATATGGTATGATTATAAGTGTTTAAACTTTGTAAATTCGTAGGTCTAATGGTCAGCTTGATGTTCTATTTATAGCATTTGCAAATTAGGGTTTTTAAGGTCTTTTGTCCAAATTTTGCCACCACAAATATCTTGCCTTGATACTTGTGCTGCTATGGTCTGATTCAATTGACCTCCTTATGCTGGAGAGTTAGAAAAATATCTGATCTTACATTCCTATCTTGTTCTCATTGGTTAATGCTTTTATTTTTGGTTTATTTCTTTACTAATTAAACTTAGATTTTTACTAATCATGTTTAGGATGTTTAATTAGGTTTAGTAATACCTTAATTAAGTTTATATATCATAATTAAGGTTTTACATTTCATAAATTAAAGTTTAGATAACCTAATTAGGATTAGGGTTTCATAATTAGGGTTTAGGGTCTCCTAATTCATGAATTAGGGTTTAAATCTTGAATTAGGGTTTTAATATAAGTTCAATGATTCATAATTAATATTATGATTCATTACCTAGAATCTAATTATATCAATTAAGATTCTTGTGTAGTAATTAGGGTTTTAAATTACTAATTCGGACAACTTTTACCAATTAAGGTTTTCCAATTAGGGTTTCTAATTCAGTTTATCATTTTAAACCCTATTTAACTTATTTTAGATTTTTATCAGTTAATATAATATTATATTAACTCCGAAGCACGACAAATCACTTCGTCATTTCTGAGCACGACACAGCAGCTTAAAAATAATTTGCCGAGACGTTTCTCGGTGAAATCGTCGGAAGCACGACAAATCATTTTGTCCGTGTAAGCACGACTAAACAGCTTTGAAAATATTTTTATTTGACCTAATTCTTTAATAAAATAAAAAATCACATAATACAAAGTCGGAATAAGAAATTTCATTTACTAAACACATAATTTACATACACAAATCTTATTAGGGTTAAAAATATTACATTCACCCTCACTAATAAGAATTTCGTCCTCGAAATTACAGTACAAATTACAAAAACAAGTGTGGGTAGTTGTCTCACATTTTACTCTCGAGCTCACACGTAGCTTCCTCTATGTTTTGATTTTTTTCCAAATAACCTTGATTGAAGGTATTACTTTATTCTGTAGATTTTGTTCTTTCCTATCTATGATACCAACTTGTGACTCATATCCGTAAAAGGATAGCACCTCACAAGCGTACCTATCAATTTGCCACTGACTTCTTCGGCGTCATACATTTCCTTCCGTAAAAAGCTACGAATGGTGGCATTCCTATGCTTGCATGGTAACTATTGTTGCAGGCAAATTCTACTAAAGGTAACTGATCTTTCTAACTTCCCTTGAAGTCGATGATGCAAGTGCGCAACATGTCCTCCAATGTTTGAATTGTTCTCTCACTCTGACCGTCAGTTTGTGGGTGATATGTTGTGCTTAATCTCAATTGGGTTCCTAAATGTTTTTGGAGACTTGTCCAAAAATTTGAAGTAAATCGGGGATCTCGGTCTGATACTATAGAAATAGCGACTACATGTCTAGAAATAACTTCATTGATGTAAAGTTTGGCTAACTGGTCAAGACTAAAGTTAACTTTTATGGGTAGAAAATGAGCTGATTTGGTAAGGCGATCTACAATTACTCAAATAGCATTGTGACCTTTCTGTGTATTTGGAAGACCTACTATGAAATCTATAGTAATATGTTCCTATTTCCATTCAGGAATTTCTAAGGGCTGCAGTAATCCACTCGGCTTTTGGTGTTCAGCTTTAACTCTTTGACACGTTAAACATTTACTTACCCACTCTGCTATTTCTCTTTTCATGTTAGACCATCAAAAGTGTCGGCTTAAATCTTTGTACATTTTTGTACTACTTGAATGCACGACGAACTTAGAACTATGAGCTTCATTCAGTATTTCATCTTTTAGTTCTTGTACTAAGGGTACCCAAATTCTATCTTCGTACCTCAGTACTCCATCCTTGTCCACTCTGAATTTGTCATTCTTCTTATGGGTTATTTCAGTCTTACACTTCTGACACTCTACATCAATCTCCTGTAGTCCCTTGACTCTCTCCAACAAAGTTGAACCATTTTCCACAACGAATAACTTCTTGGTAGAATTAACTGGAACTATTACCTCAATCTCAAATTTGTCAAACTCTTTTATCAGTACCTCGTTGTTGGTTATTATATTCAACTTTTCTTGGTTCTTCCTACTTAACGCATCTGCTACGACATTGGCTTTCCCGGGGTGATATAAAATTTCACAGTCAAAATCCTTTATCAACTCTAGCCATCTCTTCTGCCTCATGTTTAATTCTTTCTGCGTGAAAATATACTTCAGACTTTTGTGATCTGTGTATATCTCACACTTCTCCCCATACAAGTAATGCCTCCAAATTTTCAAGGCAAATACTACAACAGCTATGACGACCCCAAATTCGGGTCTCCAAATACCCGGATCCGGTCATCACGATCCACTACAAACATTCACCTCTAACAACATATGGTAACTAAAATGCGGAATATAATAAACATACATTGTTCATTACAAAGGTGTTACTAGTCCCAGAATACGAAAAACCTTAAACACTTATACAAATCCATACCTTAAATAAAAGTTAGGGTTTAAATTACATTAACAGAAATTAACTATACGTAAATCTAAATTCTGCTACATGAAGTCTATTACTTCATCTTTTCTTTTCCTTTGTTCTTCCCTGACGTCTCGGGTTTAGCTGCAATAAAATCATGATATAGCAAGAATGAGCAACGAGTTTGCTCAGCAAGTTTAAAATACAACAATAAGGATATATCATGATGAAGGGAATATAGGAAGAGATTTCAACAATAGAATTATCAGAAGCAATAACGGTAAATGCTTTTAAAACAATTGATAGTCAAATAGACTTTGAACAATAACTTCCAAAGGAGTCAATAGCTAGTTGACCCTCTGGTTACTGGCTACAGAATGAGTACTTGAGGGGATCAGCCTCGCGTACGCTATGTGTATGCATAACATTTAACTCTACTATTTGTACCTTATTTTCGGTACATGGGGTACTCCCCTATAATAAAAGGGTGTTCATACAGTCTAAGAATCCTTACCATTGATTGGTTCGGATAGCTTTTATAAATTCTTACATACGTGCCTGACCGAGACAAGGGTTTAGACTTAATCATGAATAGTTCGTGAATTTCAGCACTTAAGATAATTATACGAATTCAATTGCACAAGTGCGAATGTCAATAAAATATAAAGATGTGGAATAACTTTAAAAGCAATTAGACCACTTAAAGCATGCTTGGAGATAAGATCCAAGCTTAAAGAATAACTTGCAATAATATATACCTTTTGCACGAATTAAAAGTAATGCATAAGGTTTAGAAATATTGCTCAATGTAAAAGTTGGGTAAGATAGAACTTTCATTCAATATACTGAAAGAATGAAATTAGGGAACTTGCCTGTTTGCTCAGCTACAGATAAAAAAATTTAGCTTTAATTAATTGATCTTGGATAACCTATCAGTTGATAAAGTTGGTTTATCCATTAGCATTGCATAACTGTATATCGAGGTACTCACTTATGCTATTTATTTAGCAGGTAAACAATTCAATATATATATTTAATTACCACCTAATCATTAGCTAAACAGAAATTAATTAATGACTCTTAGCTATTAAAATAATTGATAGTTAATTAGGATTACTTATCCTTTGAGGACTCAACTATTACCTTTGTTTGTCTCATAATACGGGCTAATTTATTTATAAATAATAAGTTTATTCTGGCTTAATGACAAATGAATAACAATTTATCACTTATTTAGTTGATTTACTCTTAATTACTATCTACATTAGGGGTAATTTAGTAACTATTATTACTCTTGTTCTTTATTCAACATTATTTAAATACTTAATGTATTAATTCACACACACTTAATTATTAATGTAAATTAAGCAAATACTCATTATCTTTATTTAATATTTATTGCTAAATAATAAATAATCATTTTGTTAACTTATTCATACTTAATTATTATTTAATAACAATTAAATATTTATTATCTTTATTTATTATTTATTGATAAATAATAAATAATTAATTATTAACTTTACTTATACTTAATTATTATTTAAGATTAAATAATAATTAAATATTTATTACCTTTGTTTATTATTTATGGATAAATAATAATTAATTACTTTATTAGCTTCATTCATACTTAACTATTATTTAATTAAATAATAATTAAATATTTATTATCTTTATTTATTATTTATTGATAAATAATAAATAATTATTTTGTTAACTTATTCATGCTTAATTATTATTTAATAACAATTAAATATTTATTATCTTTATTTATTATTTATTGATAAATAATAAATAATTAATTATTAACTTTACTTATACTTAATTATTATTTAATATTAACTAATAATTAAATAATAATAAATAATTACTTTATGGATTTTAGTTAATTATTATTCATTAACATTTAGTATCCTTATTTATTATTTAAGGTTATATAATAAATAATTATTATTAATTGTTCCATAGTACACCAATTATTGCATAACATAATTATTGGTAACACAGTCTTATTTCTTTATAAACCTCCCACGATTCAGCAATTACATCATCCCATAATAGAACAAATTTCTGTAACATAATTCCAGCCAACTCAAGCATTACTCAACACAGTAAGGAAAATACCAACGCTAGTTCCTGATTTCTGTGAATGGCCAACAATATAATTTTATACCAACATTGTTATTGACAGAGTGCTAAGTACTACAATGAAACAAGGAAAATCCAATTTGGGCATTACAACACCACCTGGTGTGCACCCTACGACTCAACCCAGCCTAATCGCAGTACAAAATCAATAACAGACAAAAGGAAATACAGCTCAATACCATTACTACCACAATCCCAGCTTTTTAATCAAAATAACCATCACAATCCAGTATTGTGAAAACAACCCAAGAACAAATCCCAAACGAAAACAAACCACAAACAAAAGTAACCCAATACCAGTTTTTCTTAATCAAAGTGAACCAACACAATACAGACTTGTAAACTTAAACAAGAACAACATAATACAACCGAAACAATGTATATTATAATACAAATGTTAACACAGTCGGCAACCCAAATTCCAAGTTCAGAAAAATTATACAATCCCTAAAGAAAAACTATGAATGAAATAACTGAATCATCACAACTCATATACCTTCCTGCCGACCGATTTGCTTGTCGCCTTCTTCTCCCAAAATAATCGACGAATCCAGCGGGCATTCGAAATCAATTCCCTGTTCTCTCTTCTCTCAGTGACTGCTTTCTTGCTCTAATTTGGAACCCTAATTTTCCCCTAAATTTGAGACTCACAGCAAAGGAAAATCAGCAGCTTTGGGGTCTGGGGTCCAATTTATAGAAAAAAAATTTTACCCAAATCAATTGGGTATTACCCAATTGATTTTCCAAGAACCGTTGGTAGGAAGGAGGCACCCCTGATGGTCTACATCACCCATCCGATGCACTAGTTCGGTCGCCCTCGAGCCTTGCGCTGCCACGGTCACGTCGCCGGTCGACTCCCTAATTTTCTGGGACCCTTGGTCCGCCGACGGAGCGCTCGGTTGCTTCGATTAACTGCCTTGAACCTTGAACAGTCCGCCGGTCGATCTTCACGTCGTCCGTCTGGCTCGAGTTGTCGTCGGCGCCTTGCTCTCGCTTCTCGCTCGATGATTGACTGAAGGGTTGGGTCTCGTTTGATTGATTGGGTTTGGCTAGGCCTACCCCTATTCCTTCTTCCCGTTGCTAACTGGTCTAAGAGTTTGATTTGAGGGTCTTGATCCCGTTGGTTTTCTTTCCCAATTGATTTTGTTGGTTCTGATATACTCCAGCCCCAATTAGAGCAACCCGACTGGAATGAAAGAAAGTGGATCGACCCGATTGAGATTATTTCTACCAACTGGGTTTAGGGATTGGGCTCAACCCAATAGGGTTGGGCCGGTTTGAACAAATAAAATAAAAGAAAGAGGAACGGGCCAGTCCAATTAGAATAACATAATACTCTTGTCATTTTAATTGAATAATTAATTAAATTAATTAAATTAATTAGTTAAATATTTATTTTACCAATAATTCTTGATTCGAATTATTTAATAAAATGGATTTATTTATTAATTTTTCCTAAATTTCTTGCAAATCAAGCCCCTTTAATGCCAAAAAAAAAAAATTTATTGGACTCAATAATTACATAATTAAATAAAAATTCTTACATGGGTCCAATTAAATTCATAAAATTATATAAAATGAATTTTATTTATCAAAATAATTTGATACAATGTTTTGAAAATTCCTGGACATTACAGCAGCTAACTCAAGATCATGCGTAGGATACCTCTTCTCATAATCTTTGAGTTGTCGTGATGCATACGCAATCACCTTCCCATGTTGCATCAACACACAACCTAGTCCCTTGTGTGACGCATCACTATAAACAATAAGGCCTCTTGTATCATCTGGTAAAGATAATACTGGTGCCATGCTCAATCGCTTCTTCAACTCTCAGAAGCTTTCTTCACATTTATTTATCCAGACGTACTTTACCGTTTTTCGAGTTAAATTGGTTAGCGGGGTTGTTTTTTTTTTTTTGAAAAATCTTGTATAAAACGCCGATAATACCCTGCTAAATCGAGAAAACTTCTTACTTCTCTTGGAGTTGTTGGTTGTTCCCAATTCACAACCATCTCTATCTTTGCTGGTGTACCGCGATTCCATTCTTGTCAATCACATGACCCAAGAATTGAACTCGTTCTAACCAGACTGCACACTTGAAAAACTGTGTAGAAAGTTGTTCCTTTCGTAATATTTCCAATACGCTTCTTAAGTGTTCAACATGCTCCTCCTTTATTCTCGAGTATACTAAAATATCCTCGATGAACACTACGACAAATTTGTCTAAGCATGGTTTAAACACTCAATTCATCAAGTTCATGAATGCTGCTAGTGCATTCGTTAATCCAAAGGACATTACAAGAAACTCATAATGTCCATAGCGTGTCCTAAATGCTGTCTTCGGCACATCTTCATTTCTTACCTTTAATTGATGATAATCTGATCGTAGGTCGATCTTTGAAAAGTGTTTGGCCCCTTTCAACTGGTCAAATAGATCATCAATTCTTGGTAAAGGATATTTGTTCTTTATGGTAAACTTATTTAATTCTCTATAGTTAACACATAACCTCAACGTTCCATCCTTCTTCTTTACAAACAACACCGGTGCTCCCGAAGGTGAAACACTAGGTTGTATGTATTTCTTGTCTAAGAGTTCCTGTATTTGTATAAGTAACTTTTTCAACTCCACAGGTGCCATGTTGTACGGTGCCTTCGAAACTCGTGTCGTACCAGGTGCAAGATCGATAACAAACTCGATCTCCCTACCCGGAGGAAGACCTGGTAAGTCATCGGGAAACACATCTTGAAGTTCCCTAACTACAGGTGTTTGATCCAGTTTTACTCCTTCCTTTCGAGTATCTACTATATATGCCAAATAACCTGTACAACCATTCATAAGCAATCTCTCTACTTGCCTTATCGTCAGACATCGAGATTGCTTAGGTGAACAACCTCCGTTGAACACTACATTTGACTTCGACGCAGTCAAAAGGTTTACACGTTTCTGATGACAGTCAATCATTGCATTATGATTAACCAACCAATCTAAGCCTAATATCACATCGAATTCTCCCAACTGTATAGGAATAAGGTTCATAAGAAACTGGTGTTCCTTAATCTCTACGTTATAATTTATATATATAATTTTAACAGGAATTATCTTTCAATTTTTAATTTTTACGTTTACAAAGTATATCTAAATTTATTAACTGTTAGGTTGCGTTTACTTCTCTATTTTCTGCCTCTACTAATGTATATGGTCTTCTTCCAAGCGGCGTTAAGCTATATAAGGAAGAAAATTAGTATAATTACAAGTATGTAATGCACATATTGTTCAAACATAATTTGTATATTCATACAGAAGGTTTACATATTCGGCTAATAGTTTATATAAGCACTACTAGCATTCCCAAACTAATTTTCCAAAACTTGGGTAAAGTAGTTTAGATGCTACTGTTTACATACACATTTTAGTGACCAGGTTTATCTAAAGCTTAATCTTACGATACTCATCACACAGCATACTAGATACCACCCACCTATTGATGTCGTATCCAGTCTTTCTATTCTCTACGGGATAATCCTCTACTCGCTTATCCAGATCCACAAGTGTTTCACGAAATTCTCTATTAGTTCTATCAAGCCTTGCTTGGATTTGATATCTATCTCTTTCCTTTCTTGACAAAAGTGTCTGAAATCGGATATTTAATCGTTCTTCATTCTCCAACATTTCTTCCACATATGTTACCCTATTGTTTAAGGTATGTATTTCCATCTGGGCTTGTTCTAGTATGTTTTCCTCCTCTTGAGTTTCCGTCTTCTAACTCTTCTATAGATTGATTTCGAACTTCTGATATATTTCGCCATATTGGTTCTTCCTCATCCTCTCCTTCTTCTATACTTTGAACCTCTACAGTATACTCATTAGGTTCTACCTCTACCGCATCATGGAATTCTAATTCATATTGAACTTCTTGTCCTTCAGGATCACTGCTCTGCTCAAGCTTTATCACCAGTGAACCTATCTCCCCTAAAATATCTCCCCAATCTGGGTCTGCCATTCTACAAAAGAATTTTACTTGTTTAGTATTATGATGAAGCATGTTTACACAAAAATATAAGGCTTTTAAGGTTATCTTATGTGTATTAAGTATTTTACGGACTCAAAGACTATATCCTAAGGTATTTCTTAACTACCTTAGAGCTATAATCTACAGCTCTGATACCAACTTGTGATGCCCCCAAATTCTCTACACTTCCTGTAGCAGATTTGGTGCTCACGTGATACTATTTAACTATAAATATTCCATAATATATAACTTCTATCTATCCAAGGTTCACAGTATCCCATAACAGATAATAGTTCTAGTCAGAACGGTAACTGTGTTTGGATACCCTCACTTGGATATATAGAGTCATATCTTATGGATATCTCTTTCATATCGATATTTCCTATCTATCTGACATTCACAGTATTAATAATAAGATTGTCTCTAGAACTGAGGGGCGCATTCGGGTAAAGATAGCACCTTACCGGCGCTCATTAAGTGTAACCCCAGAGCTTATAGAACTTTCAATATCATTCAAATACCCTCATTCAGATGTATAGTTCGTATAGATACTGTAATTACTTAGTACAACTATGCTAAACAAAATAAAGATCAGAGTATAACGCATTCGATGTAATAAAGGATGATAATATATTTCATATCATTAAGTTCGGTTACATCGTTCTCAGTACTTAGTTATTACAACAAAGCCTTATAAAAGACTTGAATTATTCAAAACAGTAATTAAAACTAATTAACATGTAACGCCCCCGAAACTCGGGTATTACCCTTGAACCCAATTCCGGCGCGTCACGGTACTACCCATATAACATGGGTTTACTAAAAATATGTAATTACAATAATATAACAACATATCCTCATCTAATCCCAGGCACGAAGACCTTAAGTAAAACACTTATGACCAAGGTTGAATAAATACCATGATCCTTTACAATATCTCATATGTGAACGCAAGGTTCAGATTCTGACTTTATCCAATCCCTGAATATTCGCAAGGTTATTTAATAACCAATACATTCGTTATAAAAATGTCCTTTATATAACATCGACATCCTTGTAGTTTACTATAACAAGTAACTAACATAATCACATCACAAATACTATAATGGATAACCTTCATTTCTAACTCAGGGTTTACATAGTCAAATTCACGTACATCATATACCGTCATCATAACTAAATAAATACAGTAAAGGGACATTTAGCAACCTTCCTGTTTCCATGCGCCTCTAATCCTTATCATCACGATATCAAGATAATTGCATTGCATCGTAAATCTGCAAAAGTTTTATTTTTGCAAGAATGAGCACGACGGCTCAGCAAGAACTGACAGTTTTCACATTTCATGCTTCACGTAACACAAAAGTTTGCATTTTATCCATGCATCATGATTCTCATACTATGCATCTTACTCATGCATTATAAATCTTATGCAATTCATCCATATATATGCATCATGTATCTCATAGCATACTTCATGCATCTCACATTGTATATTTGCAATAATTCAAGTTCCACATAGAACAATATAGTCACATAATTGCATGTTATGCACACTTTAATCATGCTCTCATATAATCCACATAATAGTGAAAGATTTAGTAATCAAGTCATGTACTTCAATACATTTAAACAAGTTAACAAGTTACTGAAAGAACTTGCCTTTAAGCGTTCCTTGCCAAATTATGATGGCTCGTCCTTCAAATATCCTACACAATTTATGTAACAATAAAATACCAATTAGCCACTAAAAAGGCTTCATATAATGGTTTACAATATAACAACTCTTATCTCATATTGTTCGCGCATTATAAATTAATAACGCGATTAACTCTAAAACGTTACTCGGCGTCGCGTCGTTTGAAAACGTTACGACCCTTATCACCATCAATACTTATTGGTTACATTAACCCCATCCCGTATCTTATAATGTTCGTTTCATTTGAATCGAGACATTATTCAAGTTCATTAACACTTTACACGGCGTTTCGACGTTTACACGTCACACACCTAATTCGCCTCCTTTGCATATGCTTAACATGCTCGTGCATTGGTTTATAACACACTATCATGTTTCATTAGTATTAGAAACAAAATATTAAACAAGATTATACACACTAGTTACGACGTTACGACGCTTGCACGTCTATACGCTAAACTTGATTATTCGAACGCCTAGGCGACATGCAATTGCGTACGCCTAGCACGCCCATTCAAATTGTCTAATACCCAAAGGTTAATGTTAAGTATGATTATAAATCATAATAACCATGTTTTAGAACTTAGAACATCATTTAACAATGTCGGGAGCATTATACTATGCACACACGCATGACCGACGCCTAACGTTTGCACAATAGCCCTAAAAACGGTTAATTTCAAAATTGTTCCAGGTAATTAATTTCAATTCTAATTAATGTATATTGTAGGTCTATCTCTAAGCTTTCCGTATCATCTTGAATCGCCTAAATCTGAGTCCGTATGAGAAAGTTATGGCCATTTTCCCAACGGACGTCGAAGCTGAGTCGGACGGCGCACACGCAGGCGGGCGGCACCAGGCGCACGGCGTGCGGCAGCGCGCGCGCGCGGGCGCGCGGGGCCTTGGTGCGGGCGCGCGGCTGGCCTGGTGGCCCTTGTCAGACATCGCGATTTTGACCCTCCTTCACTCCAAACCTCATAACTTCTTCTCTAGACCTTCAAATTGGTTCGTTCCGGACTCTATGGACTCCTAAGACATAGAGCTACAACATATCAAAAATTCAGAGCTACCCATTAACATTAACATGGCCAAATCTTAGGCCAAAGTATCAACTCTTGTTATATTTTCGTGTTCTTGGTGTTCTTCACCAAAATCATCACCAAAACTTCGTTTTAATCCCTTTTTACTCCATTCCAACTGGGTTAAACTCATAACCCATGGAAGTACAATATCATAACAACAAACTAATTAAACAAACACAAAATCATAGCTACAAAGTCCTCTAAATCGTCCAAATGTCCAAGTTCATGTCCAAAGTTCATTGTTCTTCATGTTCTTCATCCTCCTTAAGCATAGGTACAGATTTCTTGCGTTTTTGTTCCACTTTGATGTTATTAATGGCTTATATAACCTCTTAACAACATTTACAAACAATCACCACAAACAAAAACACCAAGAATCGCCACAAATCCGACCCACAAGCTTAAGAGCTCAAAACTATGAAAAACTTGAAAAACTCAATAAGAAATCGAATGGAAAGGATTTGATTGGTGTTTACCTCTATAAATCATTCCTAGATGATTAAGAAGCTCGGCTAGGATTTATTTTGAAGGTCCTCCTTGCTTGGATTCTCTTCTTCTTCCTCCCGTGCCTCCTTCTTCTTCCTCCTTCCTTTTTCCGGCGACTCCTCCTCCTTTTTCCGGCGAGCTCTCTCACTCTCACTCTCTCTCTCTGCAGAATTTGAAATGGGTTTGAATGGGGAGCTGATGGTTTGCAATAGAGGAATGAAGTTGTTGAATTATTTAGGAGAGTGGAGGAGTAAATTTGGGAAGAAAAATGAGTTTGTGGTTTAATGGCTCAAGGTGGCCAGTTTTTCAACATTGCCGGCAATAGCTCTCCCTCCTTGCAATTTGATTGGTCCAAAATGAGGGATTGGTTCCCTCTTGGAGTGACAAGCCAAAATAAATACCCAAATACACCAAAAATATACCCGAAAACTCCCACTTTTGTACCAAAACTGGTAAATAACCCTACCCAAAATTAAAATGGGCATTACCATAAATATTTGGATACCTAAAAATAATTATTAAGGGATTTGTCCAATTATTCGGAACACCCATATAATACATTTCGGATATGGATAAAATCACGTATCAGCTCAAATAAAATTTCTGACACTTGAAAAAATTATTCGTACGCATACACGTATTTATGAAATTATTCAACATCGAAAAAGACACAAAAATTTTATGGCATGAATAGTGCCTCGGGAAATGTGCCCCGTGAATAGTAATTTTGCGATCTTTCGTAAAATCAATTATTCACTCCTACGATTCAATAACGCATAAAACTTCATACATTGACATCATCCAGGTTATAAAATAGCCTTTAAACACGTCACATAAAAATAATATTTAATCCGTTAATACTATTAATAAACCCAAATTACAAGGGTATTCACGATTCGCGATCGCTACTCTTTCCGATTAACTCCCCATAATCGTATACATCAACGTACATATATCTCACCCATATTTTGGGTAGCGTCTTTACAGTAAATAACTCGTCCAATAATATTATCCTTTAACTATTTATTTAATCTAATAAATAGTACTCTAGCGATATTTCTCGAATCCGCCAAATTAGCTAATACGAAAACTTTGATACCTACTAATCATCGTCTACACATAATCTAGGTTATAATATAACCTTTAAACACTTACCACATAATATTATCAATAAAAGTCTATTTTATTCAATAATATTCATAAGCTCGAATTATCAAGCTACCCATGACTCGCGATCGTTGCAATAATTAACTATTAACTCATTCATTTTGAATCTATGTATATATTTCACATTTATATATATATACATATTAAGCTCATCAATTTAATCACATAAATATATATAACACATATATATATATATTCAAACGCGACTCATAATAAGAATTATTCTATATTAAATTCTTATTATAATTATTCTCAAAAATCCAGGTTGTCACATCCTTCCCTCCTTATAAGGATTCCGTCCTCGGAATCACAAATATCAAACCTCTTACTCGGTTTTCGTCTAATTTCTTCCGAAATTTTATCGTTGAATAAATTTTAACGTATTACTATAACATAGGTTTCATATTACCTATTTAATCTCTGAGTATTATCCTATGTTTAACCCATCAATTTCCTTTTCTAAGGATCATTGTATGCCACAATCATCATAATAATTTAATATCATGATTTGCTAACTCATAAACATTCGGGATATTACATAACATGTCCTTTTTCTTTGTCTGTCCAAGAAGTGCCGGGATTATCATTTAAAACTGCAAAAGAAGATATATGCAAGAATGAGCTACAAATGCTCAACAAGTTCATTTGAAAACGTAAACACAATGTGTTTGATTTGAAAGATGTCAACGATGTATAACTGAGGGTTCTGTACATGAACCATATATTTCAATCAGTTCTATCAGTCTTTAATGACCTAGAACCGCTTGATTTCGGATATCTAGTAGGGGATCAGCCTAACCAATAATCCTAGGAGTATGTATATCATCCTACAATTTTGTGTTGATATATAATCAACATTTACCACCACCTTATATCAAGGTGTATCAGTTCACCTTATATCAAGGTGTTCCATTTCTCACGATAAGATGTCGTACCAAAACAATTTGGTTTGACACAACATTTTACGCTCGAATAAATAATATATGAATAATGATTCATTTCTTGAGTTATGCTAAACAAGAAGCAATAACATCACGATAATTGATAGCAAGATGTAATAGACTTGCTTAAATGTAACAAGGTTAGAAGACTTGCCTTAGCGTAGATCTTTTAAATAATGTTAACACGATCTATTAGCGTACGTAGTCTATGTATACCAGTAGTAAGCGTTAGAACTTATAATAACATGTATTAAGTTAATCTAGACAAGTTTCGTTAAGATCCGACATTGATTTGATATTGCGATCGCGACTTTAGACAGCTAAACACATATGTTGTTCAATAAAACTTCATTTGGAAGCTTAATTATTAGTCTAAATAATTTATTTATTATTTATAACACTTTTAGAAGCTTAACATTAGTTTTAAATAATTTTTATAAGCTTAGAAATATTTTTAACTAATTTTACAAGCTTAGGAATAATTTTAAATGATTTAATTATCATTTAGAATATTTTTAAAACATTAATATGTTATTTAAATGATTTATTTATCATTTAAAAATAATTTTAGATACCTAAAATTTTATTTAAATAATTTATTTATCATTTATAATATTTTTAGAAAAATAGAATATTATTTAAATGATTTATTTTATCATTAATAATATTTTTAGAATTTATTTTATCATTTAAATGATGTAATTATTGTTTATAATAATTTTTAAAACTTAGTTTAATATTTAAATGATTTAATTATCATTTAAAATATTTTTAATTATTTAGTATATTATGTAAAATAATTTATTTATTATTTATAATAATTTTGAAAAGTTAGTAACATTTTTAAATGATTTAATTATCATTTAAACTAATTTAAATACATTAATATCATTTTTAAATCATTTATTTAATATATTTATTAAATAATTTAATATTAAATTAAATTAAATAATTATTAAAAATTAGTTTAGAATATTAAAAATTATTAATTATAATTAAAATAAATTTTAAACATTTAATTATTAATTATTATTAATTATTTAATATTTATTTATAAGTTATTTAATTATTTTTATTAATTTTTATTTAAAACCGTCGCAAAAGGGCTTTAGCGACGGACTGCATAGGATTTTAGTTTTCTGCAAATCCGGAAGGAGATCGTCGCTAAAAGTGTTCTTCATGAAGAACAGCCGGTCAGTGTCGGGCAATGACTTTTGACCATAAATTTCTCTCTGATGCTTTAATGTTTATGTGTGATTTTTGTTTGTTGTTGTAGCCAACATGGTAGAGTATAACGACATGTATTTACTTGGGCTATACAACATCACATGATCAAGATTTGATCAAGTCAAACTAACCAGACCAAACTGTTCTTGAGTTTCTGGGTTACCCAGAAACTCATCCAGTCATGGTCGGTCAAAATAGTTTGACTGCTAATAACTTGGATTCTAAGTTAGCTTAATGTGTTTAATTGATTTGTACTTATAGCTTACATGGCAAAGAACAGATATAAACCTTAACATCTCATAAATTATATCATGTGTGCAAGATATAAATGCAGCAAACCTTGTCAGTAAACTGTCAGAGTTGCTTGAAGGTTTCTGGGTTTGCCCAGAAACAGTTCAACATGGTCGGTCAATGGGTTTTGACCATAAATAACATTCATCCTAGAGACAATTTAGACATTCTACCAATTGGATATTATAGTTAACATGGCATACTACCAATTCATGCTTTAAAACACATCAAATAAATATTTTAAGCCAATCAAAATCTCTGACAAAAAGCCTTGTCAGACTGTTCTTTACTACCAAGAACAGTTAGCTATTTTTGCCTAATTTGATATCTAGATGTCGTGGAAACATGATTTAACCGCACAGATCACTTAATAACATATTATTAAGTATTCCTAAACACTAAAACATAACATCTAATTAAACCTTAAAGATCTAGCATAAAATTAGGGTTTTTGCACCTTTTTCTTCAATTTTTGATTTCTGACTTCTGATTCTGATCTTACACTTACAGAAGCTTAATATGGTATGATTATAAGTGTTTAGGCTTTGTAAATTCATAGGTCTAATGGTCAGCTTGATGTTCTATTTATAGCATTTGAAAATTAGGGTTTTTAAGGTCTTTTGTCTAAATTTTGCCACCACAAATATCTTGCCTTGATACTTGTGCTGCTATGGTCTGATTCAATTGACCTCCTTATACTGGAGAGTTAGAAAAATATCTGATCTTACATTCCTATCTTGTTCTCATTGGTTAATGCTTTTATTTTTGGTTTATTTCTTTACTAATTAAACTTAGATTTTTACTAATCATGTTTAGGATGTTTAATTAGGTTCAGTAATACCTTAATTAAGGTTATATATCATAATTAAGGTTTTACATTTCATAAATTAAAGTTTAGATAACCTAATTAGGATTAGGGTTTCATAATTAGGGTTTAGGGTCTCCTAATTCATGAATTAGGGTTTAAATCTTGAATTAGAGTTTTAATATAAGTTCAATGAGTCATAATTAATATTATGATTCATTACCTAGAATCTAATTATATCAATTAAGATTCTTGTTTAGTAATTAGGGTTTTGAATTACCAATTCGGACAACTTTTACCAATTAAGGTTTTCCAATTAGGGTTTCTAATTCAGTTTATTATTTTAAACCCTATTTAACTTATTTTAGAGTTTTATCAGTTAATATAATATTATATTAACTCCGAAGCACGAAAAATCAGTTCGTCATTTCTAAGCACGACACAGCAGCTTAAAAATAATTTGCGGAGACGTTTCTCGGTGAAATCGTCGGAAGCACGACAAATCATTTTGTCCGTGTAAGCACGACTAAGCAGCTTTGAAAATATTTTTATTTGACCTAATTCTTTAATAAAATAAAAAATCACATAATACAAAGTTGGAATAAGAAATTTCATTTACTAAACACATAATTTACATACACAAATCTTATTAGGGTTCAGAATATTACAGGATTACTTCCTCTGTGTTTAGCTTTCTACTTTTGCTTAGTCTCTACATCGATTTGCATATGTGAGAACTATAGCCGGTATCCTATACCCAAGTAGAACGTTGACTTACGAAAAGATTTAGTTTAATCATTAACAAACCTGTATCTGTAACCGAAGCTTCACTAAGCTTCTTCTGGTTAGCTTCTGCAAGATACTCCTTGTAATTTTTTTTCCAGTGTCCAGGCTTATTGCAGTGGAAGCAAACTCCTTTGCTATCCGCATCAGTTTTCATCTTATTGTCCTTTGTATTTGCCTTTACTTTTGCCTTCTTTGAACTTTTCTTCTTTTCAGAAGATCCTTTGGTCCGCTTCCTTTTTCTTGGAAGACTCACCTACTAGTAAGACTTGGTCTTTCTTAGCTAGAAAATGACTCTCAGTAGTTTTTTAACATGTTAAGCAATACTCATCCCTAGTGTCCATCATCTCTGGCTCACTTGGTTGTACCTCCACTAAATGCCCTACATTCACATGAATGTATGTGAATTCCACCTCTCTAGTAGGATTGGACTCTCCTATCTCAGACATCCTACAACCACAAACAAAAACAAATAGATAGAAAGATGTTAGTGCCACAATAAAATATATTCATTGATAAAATGAAATGATATTTTATCATGCACAACTCGGCTCGATGGGTTTCCACAACCCACCTCCAGACATGACCACCAAATGAATCTCCTCAATTCGCCTCCTAACGTACTCAATACGAGTTTAATACTAAGGTTATAACCTAGGTTTCGCATTCCTAAAGTTTATAACCTACAGCTCTGATACCAACCTATGACACCCCCAAATTCATATTACCAATACCTCGAATCTAGTGCACACGATAAAGTACATCCATATACTTTTAAACAACATAAATCAACTAATGCAGAATAAATAAGCATATGTTGTTCATTACAAAAGGTTTACTACGGTCCCAAGGTCTATAACCTTAAATAAATACATCACGGAATATAATAATAATACAAAACGATTCCACGATTACATAACGGGATAGTACATATAACTATTCCTTAAGCTTTCCTTTGCCTTTGTCCGCTTTGGAACTCCCCGGCTTAACTGCAATAGGTTCATGATATAGCTAGGGTGAGCAACTACTTTGCTCAGCAAGTTTAAAATGAATAAAGAAGATACATCACAAATAAATGAGAATAATAATCGCATAGTTCAACAATTTAAGAACATTGAAGAAATAGCTGACAATATAATCAAAGCTCAAATAAAATAATGAATATTGATTATTTACTGCTGAGTGGTCCAATAGACCATGAACTTTTTGCCAAAGGATCAAGCATTGAACAAACCCTTTTAAACGCCTGGCCCGTCAGTAGTACTTGAGAGGATCAGCCTCTCGTGCCCTATGTATATACATAACATTTAACTCTGACTGCATCGAATAACCGACACATTAAAATCCCCTAAATAAGGGTTACTCTCTCAGTCCAAGAATCCATACCAACAACCGGTTTGGATAGCTTTTAAAATAATAGCATGTACATGTCTAGCCGAAACAAATAGCATAGACTATTTCCTTAAACAGTTCATGAATGAAGAACTTAAACGTTTCACAGTCCAACAATAGATAATGAATTCAAATGCACAAGGTGCGAATATCAATAATTATCTTGGATGTAGAGTAATTAATAATAATTAATCCACTAATATAACTTGAAAGTAATAACTCGATTTGAGTCCTGAAACTTGCAACAATATACAACATTTGTATAAAATAGAAAACCTGCTCAAGTATAATTCGAGTAAGGTTAGGGAAACTTGCCCAACACAAGGGTTAGACAAGCATTCAGAAACTTGCCTAACATATAGTTCTTTGCACGAAATAAAAATAGTGCATAAGGTTTAGAAACTGTGACACCCCCAAATCCAGGTACTTAATTTCCACAGATTTGGTGTTCACTATCTCATTCAATCACATCTAACTATCCAATATAAAGAACAATTAAATAAACTTAAATAAACATCTTCCCAAAATGGGTTACATCACCAAACTATTAAACAATCAAATCCCAGGTAATCTTAACCTTAATACATCAAATGCGGAATAAAACATAACTTAAATAAGTCTTATTACAATCAAACATCAAGTAAATAGCAGGTCTTTAACTATTTATGCATCTTGCCCTTGCCTTTGCTCGTGGACGGCTTGTCCTACTTTTCTGGCTTAGCTGCAATGTTTATTGCAAGAGTGAGCAAACAATTGCTCACAAGTACGATAACAATAATATCTAAATGAAATAATTTCAACCGAGGAATAATAATTTTCTGAATCTCAATCAATAAATGATCAAAGTCTAAAAGCTCGTTAGAATGTTTGATTCCAAAGAAAATAGATTTCAAGATTTAGAAATTATATCTGAGGGTCACAAGACCTCGAACTATGTCCTAGGTTAACAAGTATCTCTACCGTAACCTTTAACAGTCATGTAGACTATGGATCAACATCTCGTACTCAGGGGGATCAGCCCTTTGTACAATGTATTGTGCACAAACATTTTAACGTTGTCGCGTAAGTAATCCCCTATATTAGGGTTGTTCATCTCAGTTTATCGTCTGAATCCATACCAAAAAGGAAATTGGCTTGGAACAAGTATAGAAAAAATTCTAAGTCTTTGAAACGTTCATCAACTAAGGACTAACTGAATTAATAAGGGTTTGCTAGTCTAATTCATCAATAGAGTTTGTTCAATAGAAACTATACTCGAAGTTTGAACAACAGACAATGATTGGAATAAAGCTTAAGTACGTAATCATGATAGTAACCTTGCTTGATTAACAATAAGCTAAGGTAAATATTCTTGCTCAATGATAGTAAACTTGCTTTAAATGAAATAACAAGTTTAAGATAGGAAAACTTGCTCAACATAAAGTAATAAGTTGAGATAAGGAACTTGCCTCAAGCGTAGATTACAAATTGAATACCTCACGATCCTTAAACAACCTATACATTTAATTATAAAATGGTAACATAATTAGTTACAAAATAATATACACTTTAAGCTTGCTCTTATCTTTTATATTATAACATCTCATTTAGCATACCATAGTCGACAAGTACTAGTTTAGCAACCATCTTGGCAATTCTTTAATCATCTAATACATTAATAGAAGTTTTAAACTTGTTTATAGCATCATAGTAAAAGCACAAAGAAAATAAAAATTTTAAAAATTTTCAGTACTGTTCCCTCGCCGAGGCGAGGATTTACTGAACAAATATCTCGCCGGGGCGAGCTTTTCCTTAACAAAATTTCTCGCCGGGGCGAAGATTACCAGCTCATTTTTCTCGTCGGGGCGAGACACCCGACAGTCGTCTCCTACAGTTCGCGAACAGTGAAAACTTAGGCCAAATTTGGCCAAATTTTCCGAATTTTATCATCCAGTACACAAACTAAATATACCCAGACATCAAATATGCTAGAAAACAAATAACCAACATGTTTCTAACTAATTTAACTATTATAAAACACATAATCAACCAATTTAAAACTAAAAATTCACTGTTAAACAATTTATTCATGCTTTGACTATTTTCATGAAATTAAACTCTGTAAATTCATTCTTCAACCAATTAAAACCATTCTTCTTGCATTATTCATGTTTTTCATCACATAATCATAAACAATTATTAATTCATCGATTAATAACCAAATTGAATCATCAATTTTCATACAAATATGCCATACATGAAATAAAGCTCTGTAAAACTAAGAACTCAATTCTAAAGCATGTTTTCATGAATTAATTCTTCAAACTAGTTTATAATCACCACATAATCTCTAATACATGCATACTAACAATTATAACCAAGTAATTCATGTATTTGGCATATAAATTCATATACAGTGAAGTAGAAATCATATACAAAGAAGTAAAATAATAAGAATACAATAAAGAACAAAACTAAAAGAATTATACCTTCAAGCTATATATAATTCTTAGCTAAGCACCTCCCTTCCTTCTCTTTCTCAATTCTCAATTCTCAATTTTCTCTCTAACTCTCTCTTCTTCTCTGTATATCCTCTTTTCTCTTTGAACTCTGTTCTTTCTTTTCTTTCTTTTCTTTTTCTTACAACTGACGCACTTTAAAAATAAAACTGATAAAAATAAAAACTGATAATTAATATAATAACGTATAATCTATATTTAATCCATCAGTTTAAAATTTCAAAAGCCATAAGGCTATGTTTGGCAATTACAAATAAAATAATCTATTATTCTAACTAAAGGTCTTAAGGCCTTGTTTGGTAAAACACAAATAAAATAACCCATTATTTCCAAACAAAGATCATAGGGCCTTGTTTGGTAAAACTAAATTAAACACTTTCTCATTTATTTTAATAAACCATTATAACATATAATTTAAAATGTCACACTTCTAATTTAATTGAACTTATCATTAAATAAATTCAATTAAACCTTACTAACTTAAATAATAAATTTATTTAACCAATAACAATAACACCAACTGAATTATATTATTCAAATAAACCTTTTCATCATCTAATTTAATTATTAAATTAAATTAGAATAAACATAACAAATCACATTCAAATAACATTTAACATTATTAAACTCAACAGATACCCATTTCACAAAAACTTAGTAAATTATTTATTTAACTCAATAAATTAATAAAAATATTTATATAACTCAATAAATATTTTTATTCAATCACAAAAATTGCATTCGTTACATCTTTCCCTCCTTAAAAGGATTCTGTCCCCAGAATCACAACGCAATTAAATCGTCCGTTACATTCTCCCCTCCTTACAAAGATTCTGTCCCCAGAATCGCAATATAAAAATTAAACCAATAACTGAGGAAAATTTTACATCATTTGCTCTTCGAGTTCCCACGTTGCTTCCTCAGCACTGTAGTTCCTCCAGATTACCTTAACAGAAGGTATCACTTTATTTCTAAGAACTTGCTCCTTCCTGTCCACTATCTGAACAGGTATCTCTTCATAAGACAAATCTTTCTCAAATTGTATCGGTTCATACTCTATGACATGCTTATAATCAGACTTATACGGTCATAGCACCGATATGTGGAAGATATTGTGGATGTGACCTAACTCAGGAGGCAAAGCTACCTCATTAGCCACCTCGCCTATTCATTTCAGCACTTCGAAGGGTCCAATAAACTGCGGACTGAGTTTACCCTTTTTACCAAATCTGATTTTTCCCTTCCAGGGAGATACTTTGAGGAACACAAAGCTCTCGACTTCAAATTCGCGATTTTGTTGGTGTTGATCAGCATACTTCTTTTTCCTGTCTTGAGCGGCTATCAGTCTGGCTCTTATTACCTTAACAATTTCAGCAGTTTGTTGTGCCAGCTCGGGTCCTAATAGTCGTCGTTCACCAACTTCATCCCAGCATAATGGAGTTCTGCACTTCCTTCCGTACAATGCTTCGTAGGGCGGCATGCCGATACTAGCGTGATGACTATTGTTGTAAGCAAACTCGACCAGAGGTAAATGATCATCCCAGTTGCCTTTAAATTCCATAACGCATGCTCGGAGCATATCCTCCAACGTTTGAATTGTTCTTTCGCTCTGGCCATCGGTTTGAGGATGATAGGTTGTACTCATTCTCAACTGTGTCCCCAAACAAGCTTGTAGACTCCTCCAAAACTTTGATGTAAACCATGGATCTCGATCTGATACTATTGATACTGGAACTCCATGCCTTGAGATAATCTCTTTGACATATAACTTTGCCAGCTGATCCAAAGTGAATCTGATTTTGATCGGCAAGAAATGCCCTGATTTCGTCAATCTGTCAACTATAACCCATATCGCGTCATAACCCTTCTGAGTAGTTGGAAGCCCTACCACAAAGTCCATTGTGATATGCTCCCACTTCCATTCGGGTATCTCCAAGGGCTGTAGCAAACCACTTGGTCGTTGATGCTCAGCTTTAACTCTCTGACAAGTGAGACATTTCGCAACGCATTCGGCAACCTCTCTTTTCATGTTTGGCCGGCAAAAATGTTGACGTAGATCTTGGTACATCTTTGTGCTTCCCGGGTGAACCGAAAATCTTGAACTATGAGCTTCGTTCAAAATCTCCTCTCTTATTGCCAATATTGACGGTACCCAGATTCTGCCTTCAAATCTCAGCAACCCTTCATTATCGATTTTGTATTTAAGCTCTTCACCTTCAAGCACTCTTTGCCGAATCTTATCACATTCCTCATCGTGAAGTTGCGCTTTCTTGACTTTTTCTACCAAAGTTGGTTGAGTTTCTATCTGAAACAACTTTTCATTAGGCTCTGCCAGATTCTTCACCTCTAATTCCAACTTAGCCATTTTCGCCACAAGTTTCTCCTGAGCAGTTAACATAAACAGTTTCTCCCGACCTTTTCTACTCAAAGCGTCGGCAACCACATTAGCTTTTCCCGGATGGTATAGAATTTCACAATCACAATCTTTGATCAATTCTATCCATCTCCTTTGCTGCATATTCAAATCCTTCTGTGTAAAAATATACTTCAGACTTTTATGGTCTGTATATATTTTCACACTTCTCCCCATAGAGATAGTGCCTCTAGATTTTCAAAGCAAACTCCACAGCTGCTAACTCCAAATCATGGGTCAGATACCCTTTTTCATAGTCTTTTAGTTGGCGCGATGCATATGCAATAACTTTACCATTTTGCATCAACACACAACCAAGTCCTTTATGTGATGCGTCACTGTACACCACAAAATTTCCGGTATCATCTGGTAAAGACAACACAGGTGCCGAACTTAGTCTCTTCTTTAGTTATTGGAAACTCTCTTCGCACTTCTCCGTCCAAACAAACTTCACTGATTTTCTTGTTAAATTCGTCAACGGAGTGGCGATCCTAGAGAAATCCTGAATAAAACGCCTGTAGTATCCTGCCAAACCTAGGAAACTCCTCACTTCTGACGGTGTCTTCGGCTGATCCTAGTTCATGACAGCTTCTACATTCACTGGATCCACCGAAATCCCGTCTTTATCAATAACATGCCCAAGGAATTGCACAGGAGCAACCAAAATTCACACTTCAAAAATTTTGCATACAATTTCTCCTTCCTTAATGCCTCCAATGTCACCCTCAAATGCTCCACGTGTTCTTCTTGAGTTTTGGAATATACCAAAATGCCGTCTATAAATACCACTACAAACTTATCCATAAATGGTTTGAACACCATATTCATTAAGTCCATGAATGCTGCAGGCGCATTCGTTAAACCAAATGACATAACCAAAAACTCATAGTGGCCATATCTGGTTCGAAACGCCGTCTTCGGTATGTCCTCTTTTCTCACCTTCAATTGATGGTACCCACTTCGTAAATCTATCTTTTAAAAATATCTCGCTCCCTTCAGTTGGTCAAACAGGTCATCGATTCTAGGCAACAGATACTTGTTTTTAATCGTGACCTTGTTCAACTCTCTATAATCAATGCAAAGATGCATCGACCCATCCTTCTTCCTAACAAATAATACCGGCGCTCCCCATGGCGAAACGCTCGGTTGAATATACTTCTTATCTAGCAGCTCTTGCAGCTGCACCATTAACTCCTTCATTTCTACCGGAGCCATTCGATACGGGGCTTTCGATATAGGGGCCGTTCCCGATGCTAAATCAATTACAAACTCGATTTCCCTATCTGGCAGTAATCCTGGTAAATCGTCAGGAAACACATCCGCAAAATCCCTAACTACTGGTATCTCCTCCAGTTTTGCACCCACCTTTCGGGTATCAACTATGTAGGCTAGATATCCTACACATCCTTGTCTCAACATCTTTCTGGCCTGCACCATCGTCAGACAACTCGTTTGTCTAGGCGACTTGCTGCCATAAAATACAACCCTCGACGGAGTCATAAGGTTTACACACTTCTTTTAACAGTCAATAACTGCCCTATGGTTGAACAACCATTCCATTCCCAGAATGACATCAAACTCCCCAGGACGAATTGGGATCAAGTTTACTGTCATCATATGACCCTTAATATCTACCTGACAGTTCTTGTGGACAAACTTAACAGGAATCACCTCCCTATTCGCAATTTCTATGTTCATAGGGTAATCTAATTCCTCCTAGGGTAATTCTAATTTCTTAGCAAAATCATCGGATATAAATGAGCAAGTAGCACCCGAGTCAAACAATACATAAGCATTAACATTATTGACTGGAATGATACCTGACACTACATCCTTTGACTGCACAGCATCCCGCACCGTCATATTGAATGTTCGAGCGGTAGGTCGGTTGGGCTGCGTGGGTCCTGTGATAGTCAGATTGCCTCCACCACCGCTGTTTCCCTTTCCTGAACTGGCTCCACCTGTAGTTGCTTTCTTAGGGCAATCCCGAGCAAAGTGATCCTTCGACCTGCAGATAAAACATGCTCCTTTCTTTGGATTAGGGCAATTTGGTGAAATATGACCCTCTTGTCCACAGTTGAAGCATACCCGCTTACCCTTCAAACAAGCACCCATATGGCTCTTTCCACAATTGTTGCACACCTCTATTTTCTTCTTCTGATTACCCTGCTGACTTCACGCAGAGTTACTATCATTCCACTTCCTTTTCTGGCTACTTCCCCCATGGCTACCACTTGCCTTGTTCTCATTTTCATTTTTCTTCTTCCTCTGCTCTTGATTGTACTTGGACAGAGCATCACTTCCTCCTTCGGCGATAATCGCCTTTTCTAGCACTGCCGCAAATGAGTTCAGTTGAAACAACGAAACTCTACTATATAACCAGGGTTTCAGTCCCTGCTCAAATCTCCTAGCCTTCCGCTCATCCGTGTTGACCTGATATGGCGCAAACCGCGCCAGCTCATTAAACTTTGCAGCATATTCAGGTACCGTCAGAGTACCTTGCTTCAGTTCCAGAAATTGCACCTCCATTTGATTTTGAGCACTTGCCGGAAAGTAGGTCTCGAAAAACATCTCCTTAAATCGCTCCCACGGAATAATCCCTTGACCACCTCGAGTCTTATTTGCTTGCCACCAGTAGCTGGCTTCTGATTTCAGCATAAAGGTTGCAAATGCTGTCTTTTGGTCCTCATTGACCCTAGTGACATCAAACACCTTCTCCATCTCCATGACCCACGTTTGAGCTTCAATGGGATTCATAGAGCCGTGATATTCCGGAGGTCCGACAGCCTTGAGGTCTTTAAAGGTTGTAGCCTGAGCTTGTGGTTGATTTGCAAAGGCTCCCGTTAGTAGATTCACCAGCTGTTGCATTGGGTTGGCGTTGGCTTCTTTGTTATTAGTAGATCCCTCAGGGGTCTGTTGACGTGTTGGTTGTCTTCTTGGCGGCATCGTACTGTTAAGAATTCTCGTTATTAGACTATTGCTCAATTACTTAAACATTTAAGTCTTAACTTAAAGTTTTATAAACAACACTTAACACACAGTACAACTGATAAACTTTCCCATTTTATTCATTAATTGCTTCAAAACATAATAGAGATAACATCGTAGTTAATTACATCAAATCATCTATCCTAACATCACAAAGTTCCAGGATTACATCATTATTTTATCCCATTATGTAAACTGGGATTAACAACTTATTAACTCATAAATTTCATAATAACATAACTAATCATAATCTATGATGACATCCCACGACGCACAGCTTCCTGGCGTTCCTGTTCCATAATACGAGTCACCATCCTTCGATCCACCATATTTGGATGACGATGAACTCGATTTAGAGCTCTATCCACTATGGAATGAAAAATATACTCCATATCATCAATCTTGGCCTTCTTTGACCGCACCTCACCCTCAACACGATCTGCGCGGTTAGCCTCCCTCAACCAAGCGGTTTTAGCTCTCGCCCGCTTAGCCGACTCCTCATTAAACTCATCTCGGACAATTTCATTCCTGGCTATCAACTGTCCGCGTCGATACTCAGACTGTGCTAGCCTCTGCTCAGCCTCTGCAAGACGTGATGAAAGGTCTTGAATCTCAGCATCCTTCTGCTCTAGAGTGGCTTGACGTTCCGCAGCCTGTTCCTCTAACTCCTCCTTTTCACTCTCTACATGAACCAACTTCCACTCCACGTCTCCAAGACGTATATCTAGCTCCTCAATCTCACTGTTCTTCTGCTCCAAAGCAGACTGTCGCTCAGCCAACTGCCCCTCTAACTCCTCCACTCTGTCCTGCAACTCTATGTTGCGATCATACACCTGCTCGTACATCTGAACACCCAAAGTAGATAGTGGTATCTCTTCAGGGTCCTCCTCCTCCTCCTCAGGATCCTCCTCAGGGTCCTCCTCAGGATCAGTCTCAGGCTCATACTCGTGGCCTATAACTGTAATCAATAGGGATGGCTCCCTCTGCACTAGCTGCTCATGAACCACGTGAATATCTCGGGGCTCCTCCTCCCTAGTCTGGCTGGGCTCTCCTCTATCAGTCATCCTGACAACAAAATTTTAAATTTTAATTACTAATCGATAATACTCGCGAGCACATAAGTTTGTTATCAAATAAGCACATAGCACATAATCGTTTTATTGTCCTTTATGAATTTCCGTAATTCATTCCTTAAAACTCGATAAGAGTTTATCTCCTCTATATTCTCTATCTTCTAAAAGGCTACTACCCTAAAGTTTTCCCCACCTAAAGGTTCATAACCTATCTGCTCTGATACCAACCTGTGACACCCCCAAATCCAGGTACTTAATTTCCACAGATTTTGTGTTCACTATCTCATTCAATCACATCTAACTATCCAATATAAAGAACAATTAAATAAACTTAAATAAACATCTTCCCAAAATGGGTTACATCACCAAACTATTGAACAATCAAATCCCAGGTAATCTTAACCTTAATACATCAAATGCGGAATAAAACATAACTTAAATAAGTCTTATTACAATCAAACATCAAGTAAATAGCAGGTCTTTAACTATTTATGCATCTTGCCCTTGCCTTTGCTCGTGGACGGCTCGTCCTGCTTTTCTGGCTTAGCTGCAATGTTTATTGCAAGAGTGATCAAAGAATTGCTCACAAGTACGATAACAATAATATCTAAATGAAATAATTTCAACTAAGGAATAATAATTTTCTGAATCTCAATCAATAAATGATCAAAGTCTAAAAGCTCGTTAGAATGTTTGATTCCAAAGAAAATAGATTTCAAGATTTAGAAATTATATCTGAGGGTCACAAGACCTCGAACTATGTCCTAGGTTAACAAGTATCTCTACC
Source organism: Aralia elata (assembly GCA_034770075.1). Lineage (NCBI taxonomy): Eukaryota > Viridiplantae > Streptophyta > Magnoliopsida > Apiales > Araliaceae > Aralia > Aralia elata. The sequence goes on from CM068382.1 coordinate 43,905,522, forward strand.
GTAACCTTTAACAGTCATAGAGACTATGGATCAACATCTCGTACTCAGGGGGATCAGCCCTTTGTACAATGTATTGTGCACAAACATTTTAACGCTGTCGCATAAGTAATCCCCTATATTAGGGTTGTTCATCTCAGTTTATCGTCTGAATCCATACCAAAAAGGAAATTGGCTTGGAACAAGTATAGAAAAAATTCTAAGTCTTTGAAACGCTCATCAACTAAGGACTAACTGAATTAATAAGGGTTTGCTAGTCTAATTCATCAATAGAGTTTGTTCAATAGAAACTATACTCGAAGTTTGAACAACAGACAATGATTGGAATAAAGCTTAAGTACGTAATCATGATAGTAACCTTGCTTGATTAACAATAAGCTAAGGTAAATATTCTTGCTCAATGATAGTAAACTTGCTTTAAATGAAATAACAAGTTTAAGATAGGAAAACTTGCTCAACATAAAGTAATAAGTTGAGATAAGGAACTTGCCTCAAGCGTAGATTACAAATTGAATACCTCACGATCCTTAAACAACCTATACATTTAATTATAAAATGGTAACATAATTAGTTACAAAATAATATACACTTTAAGCTTGCTCTTATCTTTTATATTATAACATTTCATTTAGCATACCATAGTCGACAAGTACTAGTTTAGCAACCATCTTGGCAATTCTTTAATCATCTAATACATTAATAGAAGTTTTAAACTTGTTTATAGCATCATAGTAAAAGCACAAAGAAAATAAAAATTTTAAAAATTTTCAGTACTGTTCCTTCGTCGAGGCGAGGATTTACTGAACAAATATCTCGCCGGGGCGAGCTTTTCCTTAACAAAATTTCTCGCCGGGGCGAGACTTCGTCGGGGCGAAGATTACCAGCTCATTTTTCTCGCCGGGGCGAGACACCCGACAGTCGTCTACTACAGTTCGCGAACAGTGAAAACTTAGGCCAAATTTGGCCAAATTTTCCGAATTTTATCATCCAGTACACAAACTAAATATACTCAGACATCAAATATGCTAGAAAACAAATACCCAACATGTTTCTAACTAATTTAACTATTATAAAACACATAATCAACCAATTTAAAACTAAAAATTCACTGTTAAACAATTTATTCATGTTTTGACTATTTTCATGAAATTAAACTCTATAAATTCATTCTTCAACCAATTAAAATCATTCTTCTTGCATTATTCATGTTTTTCATCACATAATCATAAACAATTATTAATTCATCGATTAATAACCAAATTGAATCATCAATTTTCATACAAATATGCCATACATGAAATAAAGCTCTGTAAAACTAAGACCTCAATTCTAAAGCATGTTTTCATGAATTAATTCTTCAAACTAGTTTATAATCACCACATAATCTCTAATACATGCTTACTAACATTATAACCAAGTAATTCATGTATTTGGCATATAAATTCATATACAGTGAAGTAGAAATCATATACAAAGAAGTAAAATAATAAGAATACAATAAAGAACAAAACTAAAAGAATTATACCTTCAAGCTATATATAATTCTTAGCTAAGCACCTCCCTTCCTTCTCTTTCTCAATTCTCAATTCTCAATTTTCTCTCTAACTCTCTCTTCTTCTCTGTATATCCTCTTTTCTCTTTGAACTCTGTTCTTTCTTTTCTTTCTTTTCTTTTTCTTATAACTGACACACTTTAAAAATAAAACTGATAAAAATAAAAACTGATAATTAATATAATAACGTATAATCTATATTTAATCCATCAGTTTAAAATTTCAAAAGCCATAAGGTTATGTTTGGCAATTACAAATAAAATAATCTATTATTCTAACTAAAGGTCTTAAGGCCTTGTTTGGTAAAACACAAATAAAATAACCCATTATTTCCAAACAAAGGTCATAGGGCCTTGTTTGGTAAAACTGAATTAAACACTTTCTCATTTATTTTAATAAACCATTATAACATATAATTTAAAATGTCACACTTCTAATTTAATTGAACTTATCATTAAATAAATTCAATTAAACCTTACTAACTTAAATAATAAATTTATTTAACCAATAACAATAACACCAACTGAATTATATTATTCAAATAAACCTTTTCATCATCTAATTTAATTATTAAATTAAATTAGAATAAACATAACAAATCACATTCAAATAACATTTAACATTATTAAACTCAACATATACCCATTTCACAAAAACTTAGTAAATTATTTATTTAACTCAATAAATTAATAAAAATATTTATATAACTCAATAAATATTTTTATTCAATCACAAAAATTGCATTCGTTACATCTTTTCCTCCTTAAAAGGATTCTGTCCCCAGAATCACAACGCAATTAAATCGTCCGTTACATTCTCGCCTCACAAAGATTCTGTCCCCAGAATCGCAATATAAAAATTAAACAAATAACTGAGAAAAATTTTGCATCATTTGCTCTTCGAGTTCCCACGTTGCTTCCTCAGCACTGTGGTTTCTCCAGATTACCTTAACAGAAGGTATAGATTTATTTCTAAGAACTTGCTCCTTCCTGTCCACTATCTGAACAGGTATCTCTTCATCAGACAAATCTTTCTCAAATTGTATCGGTTCATACTCTATGACATGCTTATAATCAGACTTATACGGTCGTAGCACCGATATGTGGAAGACATTGTGGATGTGACCTAACTCAGGAGGCAAAGCTACCTCATAAGCCACCTCGCCTATTCATTTCAGCACTTCGAAGGGTCCAATAAACCGCGGACTGAGTTTACCCTTTTTACCAAATCTGATTTTTTCCTTCCAAGGAGATACTTTGAGGAACACAAAGCTCCCGACTTCAAATTCGCGATTTTGTCGGTGTTGATCAGCATACTTCTTTTGCCTGTCTTGAGCGGCTATCAGTCTGGCTCTTATTACCTTGACAATTTCAGCAGTTTGTTCTACCAGCTCGGGTCCTAATAACCGTCGTTCACCAACCTCATCCCAGCATAATGGAGTTTTGCACTTCCTTCCGTACAATGCTTCGTAGGGCGGCATGCCGATACTAGCGTGATGACTATTATTGTAAGCAAACTCGACCAGAGGTAAATGATCATCCCAATTGCCTTTAAATTCCATAACGCACGCTCGGAGAATATCCTCCAACGTTTGAATTGTTCTTTCGCTCTGGCCATCGGTTTGAGGATGATAGGTTGTACTCATTCTCAACTGTGTCCCCAAACAAGCTTGTAGACTCTTCCAAAACTTTGATGTAAACCATGGATCTCGATCTGATACTATTGATACTGGAACTCCATGCCTTGAGATAATCTCTTTGACATATAACTTTGCCAGCTGATCCAAAATGAATCTAATTTTGATCGGCAAGAAATGCCCTGATTTCGTCAATCTGTCAACTATAACCCATATCGCGTCATAACCCTTCTGAGTAGTTGGAAGCCCTACCACAAAGTCCATTGTGATATGCTCCCACTTTCATTCGGGTATCTCCAAGGGCTGTAGCAAACCACTTGGTCGTTGATGCTCAGCTTTAACTCTCTGACAAGTGAGACATTTTGCAACGCATTCGGCAACCTCTCTTTTCATGTTTGGCCACCAAAAATGTTGACGTAGACCCTGGTACATCTTTGTGCTTCCCGGGTGAACCGAAAATCTTGAACTATGAGCTTCGTTCAAAATCTCCTCTCTTATTGCCAATACTGACGGTACCCAGATTCTACCTTCAAATCTCAGCAACCCTTCGTTATCGATTTTGTATTTAAGCTCTTCACCTTCAAGCACTCTTTGCCGAATCTTATCACATTCCTCATCGTGAAGTTGCGCTTTCTTGACTTTTTCTACCAAAGTTGGTTGAGTGTCTATCTGAAATAACTTTTCATTAGGCTCTGCCAGATTCTTCACCTCTAATTCCAACTTAGCCATTTCCGCCACAAGTTTCTCCTGAGCAGTTAACATAAACAGTTTCTCCCGACCTTTTCCACTCAAAGCGTCGGCAACCACATTAGCTTTTCCCGGATGGTATAGAATTTCACAATCATAATCTTTGATCAATTCTATCCATCTCCTCTGCCGCATATTCAAATCCTTCTGTGTAAAAATATACTTCAGACTTTTATGGTCTGTATATATTTCACACTTCTCCCCACAGAGATAGTGCCTCCAGATTTTCAAAGCAAACTCCACAACTGCTAACTCCAAATCATGGGTCGGATACCCTTTTTCATAGTCTTTTAGTTGGCACGATGCATATGCAATAACTTTACCATTTTGCATCAACACACAACCAAGTCCTTTATGTGATGCGTCACTGTACACCACAAAATTTCCTGTATCATCTGGTAAAGACAACACAGGTGCCGAACTTAGTCTCTTCTTTAGTTATTGGAAACTCTCTTCGCACTTCTCCGTCCAAACAAACTTCACTGATTTTCTTGTTAATTTCGTCAACGGAGTGGTGATCCTAGAGAAATCCTGAATAAAACGCCTGTAGTATCCTGCCAAACCTAGGAAACTCCTCACTTCTGACGGTGTCTTCGGCTGATCCCAGTTCATGACAGCTTCTACTTTCGCTGGATCCACCGAAATCCCGTCTTTATCAATAACATGCCCAAGGAATTGCACAGGAGCAACCAAAATTCGCACTTCGAAAATTTTGCATACAATTTCTCCTTCCTTAATGCCTCCAATGTCACCCTCAAATGCTCCACATGTTCTTCTTGAGTTTTGGAATATACCAAAATGTCGTCTATAAATACCACTACAAACTTATCCAGAAATGGTTTGAACACCCTATTCATTAAGTCCATGAATGCTGCAGGCGCATTCGTTAAACCAAATGACATAACCAAAAACTCATAGTGGCCATATCTGGTTCGAAACGCCGTCTTCGGTATGTCCTCTTTTCTCACCTTCAATTGATGGTACCCACTTCGTAAATCTATCTTTGAAAAATATCTCGCTCCCTTCAGTTGGTCAAACAGGTCATCGATTCTAGGCAACGGATACTTGTTTTTAATCGTGACCTTGTTCAACTCTCTATAATCAATGCAAAGACGCATCGACCCATCCTTCTTCCTAACAAATAATACCGGCGCTCCCCATGGCGAAACGCTCGGTTGAATATACTTCTTATCTAGCAGCTCTTGCAGCTGCACCATTAACTCCTTCATTTCTACCGGAGCCATTCGATACGGGGCTTTCGATATAGGGGTCGTTCCCGGTGCTAAATCAATTACAAACTCGATTTCCCTATCTGGCAGTAATCCTGGCAAATCGTCAGGAAACACATCCGCAAAATCCCTAACTACTGGTATCTCCTCCAGTTTTGCACCCACCTTTCGGGTATCAACTATGTAGGCTAGATATCCTACACATCCTTGTCTCAACATCTTTCTGGCCTGCACCATCGTCAGACAACTCGTTTGTCTAGGCGACTTGCTGCCATAAAATACAACCCTCGACGGAGTCATAAGGTTTACACACTTCTTTTAACAGTCAATAACTGCCCCATGGTTGAACAACCATTCCATTCCCAGAATGACATCAAACTCCCCAAGACGAATTGGGATCAAGTTTACTATCATCACATGACCCTTAATATCTACCTGACAGTTTTTGTGGACAAACTTAACAGGAATCACCTCCCTATTCGCAATTTCTATGTTCATAGGGTAACCTAATTCCTCCCGAGGTAATTCTAATTTCTTAGCAAAATCATCGGATATAAATGAGCAAGTAGCACCCGAGTCAAACAATACATAAGCATTAACATTATTGACTGGAATGATACCTGACACTACATCCTTTGACTGCACAGCATCCCGCACCGTCATATTGAATGTTCGAGCGGTAGGTCGGTTGGGCTGCGTGGGTCCTGTGATAGTCATATTGCCTCCACCACCGCTGTTTCCCTTTCCTGAACTGGCTCCACCTGTAGTTGCTTTCTTAGGGCAATCCCGAGCAAAGTGATCCTTCGACCTGCAGATAAAACATGCTCCTTTCTTCGGATTAGGGCAATTTGGTGAAATATGACCCTCTTGTCCACAGTTGAAGCATACCCGCTTACCCTTCAAACAAGCACCCATATGGCTCTTTCCACAGTTGCTGCACACCTCTATCTTCTTCTTCTGATTACCCTGCTGACTTCCCGCAGAGTTACTATCATTCCACTTCCTTTTCTGGCTACTTCCCCCATGGCTACCACTTGCCTTGTTCTCATTTTCATTCTTCTTCTTCCTCTGCTCTTGATTGTACTTGGACAGAGCATCACTTCCTCCTTCGGCGATAATCGCCTTTTCTAGCACTGCCGCAAATGAGTTCAGTTGAAACAACGAAACTCTACTATATAACCAGGGTTTCAGTCCCTGCTCAAATCTCCTAGCCTTCCGCTCATCCGTGTTGACCTGATACGGCGCAAACCGCGCCAACTCATTAAACTTTGCAGCATATTCAGGTACCGTCAGAGTACCTTGCTTCAGTTCCAGAAATTGCACCTCCATTTGATTTTGAGCACTTGCCGGAAAGTAGGTCTCAAAAAACATCTCCTTAAATCGCTCCCACGGAATAATCCCTTGACCACCTCGAGTCTTATTTGCTTGCCACCAGTAGCTGGCTTCTGATTTCAGCATAAAGGTTGCAAATGCCGTCTTTTGGTCCTCATTGACCCTAGCGACATCAAACACCTTCTCCATCTCCATGACCCACGTTTGAGCTTCAATGGGATTCATAGAGTCGTGATATTCCGGAGGTCTGACAGCCTTGAGGTCTTTAAAGGTTGTAGCCTGAGCTTGTGGTTGATTTGCAAAGGCTCCCGTTAGCAGATTCACCAGCTGTTGCATTGGGTTGGCGTTGGCTTCTTCGTTATTAGTAGATCCCTCAGGGGTCTGTTGACGTGTTGGTTGTCTTCTTGGCGGCATCGTACTGTTAAGAATTCTCGTTATTAGACTATTGCTCAATTACTTAAACATTTAAGTCTTAACTTAAACATTTATAAACAACACTTAACACACAGTACAACTGATAAACTTTCGCATTTTATTCATTAACTGCTTCAAAACATAATAAAGATAACATCGTAGTTAATTACATCAAATCATCTATCCTGACATCATAAAGTTCCAGGATTACATCATTATTTTATCCCATTATGTAAACTGGGATTAACAACTTATTAACTCATAAATTTCATAATAAGATAACTAATCATAATCTATGATGACATCCCACGACGCACAGCTTCCTGGCGTTCCTGTTCCATAATACGAGTCACCATCCTTCGATCCACCATATTTGGATGACGATGAACTCGATTTAGAGCTCTATCCACTGTGGAATGAAAAATATACTCCATATCATCAATCTTGGCCTTCTTTGACCGCACCTCACACTCAACACGATCTGCGCGGTTAGCCTCCCTCAACCAAGTGGTTTCAGCTCTCGCCCGCTTAGCCGACTCCTCATTCAACTCATCTCGGATAATTTCATTCCTGGCTATCAACTGTCCGCGTCGATACTCAGACTGTGCTAGCCTCTGCTCAGCCTCTGCAAGACGTGATGAAAGGTCTTGAATCTCAGCATCCTTCTGCTCTAGAGTGGCTTGACGTTCCGCAGCCTGTTCCTCTAACTCCTCCTTTTCCTTCTCTACATGAACCAGCTTCCACTCCATGTCTCTAAGACGTATATCTAGCTCCCCAATCTCACTGTTCTTCTGCTCCAAAGCAGACTGTCGCTCAGCCAACTGCCCCTCTAACTCCTCCACTCTGTCCTGCAACTCTATGTTGCGATCATACACCTGCTCGTACATCTGAACACCCAAAGTAGATAGTGGTATCTCTTCAGGGTCCTCCTCCTCCTCCTCAGGATCCTCCTCAGGGTCCTCCTCAGGATCAGTCTCAGGCTCATACTCGTGGCCTGTAACTGTAATCAATGGGGATGGCTCCCTCTGCACTAGCTGCTCATGAACCACGTGAATATCTCGGGGCTCCTCCTCCCTAGTCTGGCTGGGCTCTCCTCTATCAGTCATCCTGACAACAAAATTTTAAATTTTAATTACTAATCGATAATACTCGCGAGCACATAAGTTTGTTATCAAATAAGCACATAGCACATAATCGTTTTATTGTCTTTTATGAATTTCCGTAATTCATTCCTTAAAACTCGATAAGAGTTTATCTCCTCTATATTCTCTATCTTCTAAAAGGCTACTACCCTAAGGTTTTCCCCACCTAAAGGTTCATAACCTATCTGCTCTGATACCAATCTGTGACACCCCCAAATCCAGGTACTTAATTTCCACAGATTTGGTGTTCACTATCTCATTCAATCACATCTAACTATCCAATATAAAGAATAATTAAATAAACTTAAATAAACATCTTCCCAAAATGGGTTACATCACCAAACTATTAAATAATCAAATCCCAGGTAATCTTAACCTTAATACATCAAATGCGGAATAAAACATAACTTAAATAAGCCTTATTACAATCAAACATCAAGTAAATAGCAGGTCTTTAACTATTTATGCATCTTGCCCTTGCCTTTGCTCGTGGACGACTTGTCCTGCTTTTCTGGCTTAGCTGTAATGTTTATTGCAAGAGTGAGCAAACAATTGCTCACAAGTACGATAACAATAATATCTAAATGAAATAATTTCAACTAAGGAATAATAATTTTCTGAATCTCAATCAATAAATGATCAAAGTCTAAAAGCTCGTTAGAATGTTTGATTCCAAAGAAAATAGATTTCAAGATTTAGAAATTATATCTGAGGGTCACAAGACCTCGAACTATGTCCTAGGTTAACAAGTATCTCTACCGTAACCTTTAACAGTCATGTAGACTATGGACCAACATCTCGTACTCAGGGGGATCAGCCCTTTGTACAATGTATTGTGCACAAATATTTTAACGCTGTCGCGTAAGTAATCCCCTATATTAGGGTTGTTCATCTCAGTTTATCGTCTGAATCCATACCAAAAAGGAAATTGGCTTGGAACAAGTATAGAAAACATTCTAAGTCTTTGAAACGCTCATCAACTAAGGACTAGCTGAATTAATAAGGGTTTGCTAGTCTAATTCATCAATAGAGTTTGTTCAATAGAAACTATACTCGAAGTTTGAACAACAGACAATGATTGGAATAAAGCTTAAGTACGTAATCATGATAGTAACCTTGCTTGATTAACAATAAGCTAAGGTAAATATTCTTGCTCAATGATAGTAAACTTGCTTTAAATGAAATAACAAGTTTAAGATAGGAAAACTTGCTCAACATAAAGTAATAAGTTGAGATAAGGAACTTGCCTCAAGCGTAGATTACAAATTAAATACCTCACGATCCTTAAACAACCTATACATTTAATTATAAAATGGTAACATAATTAGTTACAAAATAATATACACTTTAAGCTTGCTCTTATCTTTTATATTATAACATCTCATTTAGCATACCATAGTCGACAAGTACTAGTTTAGCAACCATCTTAGCAATTCTTTAATCATCTAATACATTAATAGAAGTTTTAAACTTGTTTATAGCATCATATTAAAAGCACAAAGAAAATAAAAAATTTAAAAATCTTCAGTACTGTTCCCTCGCCGAGGCGAGGATTTACTGAACAAATATCTCGCCGGGGCGAGCTTTTCCTTAACAAAATTTCTCGCCGGGGCGAAGATTACCAGCTCATTTTTCTCGCCGGGGCGAGACACCCGGCAGTCGTCTCCTATAGTTCGCGAATAGTGAAAACTTAGGCCAAATTTGGCCAAATTTTCCGAATTTTATCATCCAGTACACAAACTAAATATACCCAGACATCAAATATGCTAGAAAACAAATAACCAACATGTTTCTAACTAATTTAACTATTATAAAACACATAATCAACCAATTTAAAACTAAAAATTCACTGTTAAACAATTTATTCATGCTTTGACTATTTTCATGAAATTAAACTCTGTAAATTCATTCTTCAACCAATTAAAACCATTCTTCTTGCATTATTCATGTTTTTCATCACATAATCATAAACAATTATTAATTCATCGATTAATAACCAAATTGAATCATCAATTTTCATACAAATATGCCATACATGAAATAAAGCTCTGTAAAACTAAGAACTCAATTCTAAAGCATGTTTTCATGAATTAATTCTTCAAACTAGTTTATAATCACCACATAATCTCTAATACATGCTTACTAACAATTATAACCAAGTAATTCATGTATTTGGCATATAAATTCATATATAGTGAAGTAGAAATCATATACAAAGAAGTAAAATAATAAGAATACAATAAAGAACAAAACTAAAAGAATTATACCTTCAAGCTATATATAATTCTTAGCTAAGCACCTCCCTTCCTTCCCTTTCTCAATTCTCAATTCTCAATTTTCTCTTTAACTCTCTCTTCTTCTCTGTATATCCTCTTTTCTCTTTGAACTCTGTTCTTTCTTTTCTTTCTTTTCTTTTTCTTACAACTGACGCACTTTAAAAATAAAACTGATAAAAATAAAAACTGATAATTAATATAATAATGTATAATCTATATTTAATCCATCAGTTTAAAATTTCAAAACCAATAAGGCTATGTTTGGCAATTACAAATAAAATAATCTATTATTCTAACTAAAGGTCTTAAGGCCTTGTTTGGTAAAACACAAATAAAATAACCCATTATTTCCAAACAAAGGTCATAGGGCCTTGTTTGGTAAAACTGAATTAAACACTTTCTCATTTATTTTAATAAACCATTATAACATATAATTTAAAATGTCACACTTCTAATTTAATTGAACTTATCATTAAATAAATTCAATTAAACCTTACTAACTTAAATAATAAATTTATTTAACCAATAACAATAACACCAACTGAATTATATTATTCAAATAAACATTTTCATCATCTAATTTAATTATTAAATTAAATTAGAATAAACATAACAAATCACATTCAAATAACATTTAACATTATTAAACTCAACATATACCCATTTCACAAAAACTTAGTAAATTATTTATTTAACTTAATAAATTAATAAAAATATTTATATAACTCAATAAATATTTTTATTCAATCACAAAAATTGCATTCATTACAGAAACTTGCCTGATGCGCTGCTACAATATTCCAACACACGCTCATTAATATCCTACACATGTAAATACATATTCGTATAACAATTAGTCACATAAAGACTAGGATTAAAATAGACATAGCATCATTAAAACACATTAATTGCCACTACGACTACCCAGTCGGAGGTTGCAACCAGGTTATTCAATTTACGCCTTAAGACAATACCATTTGGTTGACACTTAATATACAATTAAGCAATTAAGGTTTAACATGGTATAAATAACTAACTTGTTTAATCATTTTGTAGAAAATTATAAGTTTTGGACTCGCTGAAAAGAATTCATTAGGTCCGACCCGACCTGACCCGGCCTGACTGACCCGACCCGGTCCAGACATGGAACTGACGCTGCGGCGTGAGGCTCATTGCTAGAGCTCACGCTGCGGCGTGAGTCCCGTGTCCCGCCTCTGCCGCGTGGCGTCGTTGCGGCATGAGCTCCGTTCATTTCCCTGTTTTGCCTCTCGATGCGGCGACGGATGCAAAGCTTACGAATGACGCTACGACGTCATTCACAAGTAGTCAGATTCTGGGTTTGATCCCAGTTCGTGACTTCAACCTTCATATCTCCTCCTACACACGCTCAAATTGGTCCATGACTGCCTCAGAACCCTGTAGTAACGCGATGGGCCCAAAGTCCACACACTCTGGCTAAAGCACTCTAAGTGGAGGATAGAATGGGAACCAATACTCATCAGCCCCAGCAAAAGAATAAAGATCCTGTCTCTGATCGAACTGACCCATCACGACCAAAGGATGATAAGTAGTAACACCCCTCAAACCAGCTAGAGGAAGGAAGTCCAAGTATACAGCATGGGTAATAACTCTGAAAGGCGAGCAATGACCAGTATAAATCAATATAGAAAATAGCTCCTCAATAGCCTCCAGAAAGGTCATCTAAGATGCCGGGTCCACGTACGACGAAGGACGAAAAGAATATCCCATGAAAATATTGCGTCTGAAGCAAAAACCATGCCGTCGAAATCTACTAATCGGCCTCGAATGCATCATAAACCAAACATACAATAGAACGGAACTGCCACGGAACTCTCTATCTGTGAAGGTCCCGCAATATGTGGCAGAGATATACGTCTCAGCAAGAATCAAGGGCAAGATGGTTTGTTCCTCACGAGGCGCCCTGACCAACATCACAACTCCGACATCCATATGATCTCCATAAATCGGCATATACAGAAACGAGATGATTCACATCATCTGTCGACGCCGGAAAAATCGCTTCTATGCTAATTATTACCCTTTCCAATTTTAGCCTTTTTATTAGATGATTTTTTGGAAAAGGTCGGCACAAATGTCGACGGGGTTTTGAAAGATCGTTTTTTTTTATGATGAGCCAATTGACCAGAGTCGCCAGTTCGTATATTTGAAATGGATGTACCAACTCATTCGAGCTTCATTTTTGTAAATCGCTGGCTTATATGTGACTCCGAATTAATTGGCCTGCAAACTGAGATTCATAGAGTTCAGGGGCTTGCTTAAGTGAGAGGAAGGTGTTAGGCACCCCCCGACTTCCGTGAAACACGGTTACCGCAATCTTGATGCTTTTCCTATCCTTTAATTCTTAAAATGTGTGTGTGCGCGCGTGTGTGCCTATGTGAATGTTGTGGTGAGTTTGCATGAAAAAAACCATTTGGTTTTTTATGAAAAGTCGTGTTTTAATTTGGGAATACTTTAGAATGTCTTTCGGCCTATACGAGAAAGCTTTATTATTTTTTTTGTGAGAAAGGTTTGATTTTAATTGTCAAAAGCTGTGAGATTTTCATTAGGTGTCATATTGGCAGAACAAGAGTTTTTTAAACCTTCGTCAAAATAGGAATCAAGACCTATACGTTACCTTCGTAAATAAAATGACGGGCAACTTGTAGGATCTCTTTAATCCAATGCACAAAGATTTAATGAAACGTTATTTATTTTTATAAAACCATTTTTTGTGATGTTTGAAAACGATTTTTTCTTTAGCCTTCTCGTTTAAATAGGAATCGACATTCATTAGTACTTCCAATTTTAAGCCTCATGAAAAATTGGAATCGACATTCATTAGTACTTCCAGTCATCTGGCCTATGAAAAATTTCGACAGAACCTCCCCTAAAATAAAGACTATCCGTAAGCGCATTGGGATGCATATATGACCATTTATAGGTTCCCAAGGCACAACACGAGAAATAGGCATAATATACGATTTTTCATTCAAACGAAGGCGAATAATAGCGGTAAAAATATTTCAAAATAGGAAACTTGCATAAGAAGTCGATCCCCACATTAGGGCATATATTTTTTTTTATCAAAAATGCACGCCAAAAAATGCCCTTAGATCGTGAAAATTTTTACATCTACGTGCCCAGCATATTAAAATACATGCATGCATCGAAACAGAATATTTTTGTCAAGTCATTAGAGCATACATTTTTGATACATTGACTGACTAGCATCCACAATACAATAAAATGAAATCAAAAGCGCGTAAAAGTTATGTGAATACGTTACCTACGAGTAACCAAACGAATGTACGAAGTCAGAAATGGCAAAATCGAACCCCACGGAGTAGAATATGCAAGAGTATACGTGGAAATGCAAGAGAATAAGAAAAGGAGAATCAAGAGAACATAAGAAGAATAAAAAGAAAAAGCCGCCCGAATGATGTATCTATCGCCAACCGCAGAAGCACTTGTGGCCAAGCTTAGTGGAAATCATTCCTCCTATTTTGGTGCACGTCAGGTCAAAACACATCCCTTTCGATCCAAATAGGTGTAACCTCGAAGAAAAATGCATCTTTGAAGCCTAAAAACGTCATTTTCGGGCAGTGATGGTCACGAGAATCTGAAATCTGACAAGAATGGGTCTTAAGATACCAAATGATGAAAAATGATAAAAAAAACGAATCAAAAATGATGAAAAATGATAAAAACGAATCAAAAATGAGGAAAAACGGTACAAAAAAAGGATCAAAAAAATGAGAAAATGTAGATAAACACTAAAGTAGGTGTGACTTCCTGTGATTAAACGACATTAAATCCGTTGTGGATGAAACTCAACAAAAGTGTTAGGGACGAGACCTGGTACTTAAACTCGTTCGGGATGAGACTCAAAAAAAGTGTCATGAACTAGACCTAGTGATTAAACTCATTGGGGACGAGGCTCAACAAAAACTGTTAGGGACGAGACTTGGTAATTAAACCCGTTGGGAACGAGACTCAACAAAATGTGTCAGGGGCGAGACCTGGTAATTAAACCCGTTGGGGACGAGACTTAACAAAAAAGGTGTCAGGGACGAGACCTGGTGATTAAATTCGTTGGGGACGAGACTCAACAATAAAAGTGTCAGGGACGAGACCTGGTGATTAAACCCGTCGGGGACGGGACTCAATAAAAAAAGTGTTAGGGACGAAACCTAATGAAAAAATCCATTGAGGATAAGACTCAACAACAAAAACGTCGGGGACGAGACCTGATAACAGAACTATGGAGAAGGTGACTCCACAGGGAAATCGGGGGCGAGACCTGGTAATGTCAATATAGTGACAATTTCCCCCAGCGGAGCAACATAATAGTAAAATTTAAAGCATTTCGCACCATTGCATTATTTGATAATTGACTTGCATCCTTTATATGATCATCTTGCATTGTCAATATATCTTGTCATTCATTGGGTGTCTACATCTTTATCGTGCTCATTTCATTGCATTACATAAACATGATAAAGAGGGGCATCTGTAGACACTCAAAATTTTGTATATGGCTTTTAACCCTGGCAGGAAGACGAAATAGTCATTTCAGCTAGAGGACGAGACATCCAAACAGAGGTTGTTATTGGTTGTTACTAGACACTCAAAACCATGGCTTGTTTGAAGAGAATCTAACTCATGAGACGTAGACAATTGTTGCTTAGTCTTTCTGCCTTATCGTTATTATTGGTTATTGTTTTGCTTATGCGTCCCTTCACTCTTTTGCACTTACCCGTAAGTATTGAGCTAGTCGTGTGCTTAGAGAAGGCTTTTATAATCGAATGCTTGGGAAATATCTATAAGCTCTAGTACTCGTTTAAACATCACTTGAAGTATGGTATCCAAATTTGTTGTGTTTGATTCGTTGGTCATGTGTTGAGTTAAGATGGAGTGTAAAACGCACTCACTCATGGACACATGCTTAGGGGAGATAGAGCGTAAAACGCACTCTCTTATTTTGGGAACAAAAGAAAGAAAATGTTGTATTGCAAATCTTGCAGGGGGTTGAGATAGAGCGTAAAACGCACTCGCCATATAAGCGTGCTTAAGGTTGAGATGGAGCATAAAATGCACTCACCTATAGCCCTTGAGTCTCAAAATTTTTGGAATTGTGATTTATATACCTTTGTTTTGAGTAATAGGTTAAGCATGTTGTTTTGAGGTTTATGTTGATTATTTCATAAGGTAATGTGGTTGCATAAGTTCATCCGAGCTTGGTTAGCTTAGTGCTATTGGGTACTCACACACACACACGAAAGGGACCTAAAGCAAGATATGACTAGCTAACTGAAATCTTAGACTTGCAACGTTTTGTTTGTTCTCTTGAGTTCTATGTGTTGATGCCTTTGAGACCATTGTCGGCTTATTAATTCATTGCTCAAGTTAGGTTGTATTAGAAGTGCTTGAATTGTGTAGTTTAGGTTTGTTTTGCTTGAGGACAAGCAAAGATTAAAGTTTGGGGGTATTTGATGAGTGTGTTTTATATACACAAGTTGGGTACTTTTAGCCTTGATAATTTGTAAGTCTTTAGCTATTTCGTTTGGTTTTATGTGTTTTCATCTTATTGTTGTGTAATATAGTTTTGTATTACTTTTATATGTATTTATGTGCTTTTATGTGTTTTTACGTTGTTTTGTAGGTATTGAAATAAAAGCCCTTGGGATCAATGCGTTTTCGGCGTGAATTTGGCATTTTAGCTACTTTTTTCTCAATTTCACCTATGATCCATTCCGAATCTCTCAAAACTCAAAGCACGAAAGTTGTAGATTTTGATCTTAGCTTTCCAGAACATCTTGAATCATCCAATTTGAAGTTCGTATGAGAGAGTTATGGTCATTTTACCGTCAGATTTGACATAGATTTTACGCAGTAGTTGCTTCGGGCTCAATTTGAGCCTTGATACGTTCTATATCTTGTCAAGATCCAGTTATGAAAGTTGTAGAGCTACTTCTTAGCTTTCTATAGCCTACTTAATGTCCTAAATCCGAGTTTGGACGAAGACGTTATGACCATTTTCCCAACAGACATCAGAGCTGGAAAATGCAGCGCAGCTTCGCCCATTCCTAGTACAATTTCGGCGCAGCTGCGCCCTCCTGCAGAATCTGTGGATTTGGGCAGCACAACTGCGCCCGGATGCAAGTCAAAGTTAGCGCAGCTGCGCCCGGTATCCAGGGAGTTCAATATTCAGCACATCCTTGCGCGTAGCTGCGCCCGATCCGCCTGATTTCGCGATTTTAGCTTATTTTTGGTCTAAATTCGTGGGCTAAGCTAGGTTATTGCTAGGGGAACTATAAATACAATATGTAGCCTCCATTTTAGACAGATCTAGACCCCAGAAATCAGATTCAAGAGAGGGGGAGCTACCAAATTTATCACCAAGGAGGGCCAAAGTGCTACAAATCAAGCGATATCAAGCAAAGGCCAAGGAGCTAAAGCATCAAGGATTGCAAAATCAACGAGGAAGAGCTAGAGATCATCATTAACCCAACAGGAAACATCTGAATATCCATCAAAAATGGTTTAATCTCTAATTTCCCTTCTAATTTGTAATCCAACATGATGTATAAATTGAATATGATGTTATTTGTAGCTACCATGAACTAGATTTTTATTCTAAGATTTCAATGGAACCCAACACCTAGTTTGAATCAAATTATCTCTCTTTGATATTAGTTATCATTTTAGAATTGGATATCATAATTTGCGCTTCATGTATTAATTACCTTGATCATCAATTAATGTGATAATCTATATGGAATTGAGAAAGGAAATATAGATTGAGATCTGATTATGCTAGCATGTGTTCATGAATTCTGCATGTGATGGAATTTAAGTTTCGTGCCTAGGATAGAGATATACCGAAGCACCATATGTGGCTAATTGAGAACTTATGCTTCAACCCTTTTTGATTGTAATTCACATAGAGATATAGTGCGTTAGTCATCTAGGGTGTTCACATTCATTCTATCAATTGTGGATTTAGTGTGATACGAATATGGTGCATCGAGAGGTGGCCGTATTTTACATCCGTGTTCTCGACCAACATTCTAATGTAATAAATTACGAATGGAATGTCTAGCATGATTTATGCTGAAAGTATAATTGATTGATCACCTATATGAAATTGAAAAGTGGATTATAGTGTTGAGACTTAGTTTTGATATCATACGAAAGTTCGAGATTCTTGTGGGTGGTGTATAAGATTATGTGGCGTGTGTCTTATTCATTGTCCTCAAGAATGGATGACTTGCTAGTATTTGGGATAGAGATATATCTAAATGTCGTGTGTAACCATTATGAGATTACAAAATTAATGACTCCCTACACGAAGGTTCATTCGTTTGATGGGTAGATTGACTAAGATTATGTGACGTGTGTCTTGTTGATTATTCATGGAATTGAATGGATTGTTGGCAAGAAGGATAAACATATACCTATGTGTCGTGTATGGGTGATTTTCATATGACCATACACTAAGGCTTATGAATAAGGTGAATTTCTCGGTTAACAATTCTTGTGATTTAACTAGTTGAAAATGAGAGAGATAAGAGATTTAAATGAAGTGTTGGGAGAAATTGTAATCTTAGACTTGTTAATATTAGATTTTCATTATCTTAAAAGCTTGTTAATTAGTTAATAAAACAACTTAAGTTTTTCAGTGTTTAAATAAGATTGAAATGATAAAAGGTTAATACTTGGTAAACATTAGAAACAATTCCTCGTGGAATCGATACTTTACTTACTCTTTATTACTTGTCGACCGCGTATACTTGCGCGTATTTTTCGGTTGTGAAATCGATCAACATCAGAGCCTAACCTTGTACTAATTATCGATTTTGATGATTCCATGTGTGTATGGTATGCGATTGGATCGAAATTTTTGGGCAGAATTTGGTTTTTCTGAATCTGCTACGCAGCGCAGCTGCGCCGTTTCCAGTTCATTCTGGAGCGCAGCTGCGCCCAAACCCAGAAAGTCGTTTCTAGGATTCAGCACAGCTGCGCCGATTTCCAGTTCATTCTGGAGCGCAGCTGCGCCCAAACCCAGAAAGTCGTTTTTGGGGTTCAGCACAGCTGCGCCATTTTCTAGTTTATTCTAGGCGCAACTGCACCGGACAGCAGAATCCGAAAAATAATTTTTCCTTCAATTAAAATAAATGATTTATTTAATTGATATAAGGTTAAAATAAAGATGTTTATTTTATCTGGAATAGGATTTCAGATTGCTAAAATTAAAGGAGTTTAATTTGGATTTGGTTTTTGATTAAAATAAAAGAGTTTATTTTGTTTCAAAACTAAATATTAGCAAAACTTTTGCCCATTAATTAATATCAATGCATATATAGAATGGTTTTAATATTCATGGGATGAATGTTATTTATTGATATATATAGAGATATGTATGATAATAAATAGGGATTGATTATAGACTACTGACCAATGTGTGATTGGATTTATTTTAGTGGATGCTTGAATGTATGGGTTTTTATAAATGGGGTCTGCGTACCTCGTCTTCTCTAATTTTTCTTAATGTAAAATTCTGTCTCCCTCCTATGTACTTCTCCTTGACAGCTGATCAAGGTTTCTATTTATTGTAAATAGTGTTTGAAGAATTAGAGACAAAGAAGCAAGGAGCGCATGAGGACCCGTTTGTAATGGAGCTCGGGTTTAAATGTAATAGTTATATTTAAATTTTATTCTTGCACCCTAAGTTTGACCTTTTAGTTCACTTGGTGGCTCTAGTGAACCAAACTAGAATAAAAGTCCATAATCAATCCGGGTAGAATATAGTATTCTATATGTGCATGATTACTATCTATATATATATATATATATTATACAACATGCTTCGCATGTTAAATAATATGACGCGTATTTTATATATATATGTGCATGCGCGCTAAACAAGATGAGACTAATAATAACAAACCCCTCAAAGAAATCATATTAAGTCCTAAGCGTTCAAAGATATTCGGAATATCGAACGTCGCCTTCTAGCATGGTAAAGCAATAGAGTATTATCTATTTAATATGAGTTTGTTGTGCACACACAAGGCGAGTATTAAATATTTAAGATGTTGTTTTATCATATTTGATGTTTATTAAGGAATTGAATATTACTGTTTTGTTGTGCACACACAAGGGCGGTCTTTTTCTCTTCACATATATGGAAGTGCTAGGTTGGACTTTGTTAGGTTTGTATAACGCGAACATGTAAACAAATTATATAAATAAAGCGGAAGCGATAAAATCAGATTTTAAAATTTATACAAACCATCACCATGATCTTTCTTTATGCACAATTATTAATTAAACGAAAGAGATGGAGAATAAGAATTATACCCTTGTAGAATTATAGCTTCCTCAGGTACAAGTTCACCTCCAATTCCTTCGCGTTCTCCTTGAATTCCACCGATTAAATTCCTTCCTTTAATCAACGTTAGCCACCCAAGTGTTTGGCCTCTAGAGGTGATCCACCAAGGAATAATAGTTGTTTAAGAAGATGGGTGTTGGCAAAACCCTAGTTTCTATCTCTATAGAAATTGCAAGTACTCTCTCTCTACAATTCTTATGGAAGAGTATGTAATTGTCTAATCCTAAATCATGATAAGACTGCTCTTATTTATAGATATAGGGAACCCTCCTAAACTATTTAGGATTAGGGTTTTTATTTTAATTAAACTCCTTTAATTAATTAAATTCCTAATCCAATTAGGAATTTATGAGAGTACTTTTATTAATTAATTCTCAAACTCTTTTAGGAATTAAATAATAATAATAGTAATAATAATAATAAGACTCCTCTTATTAATTTATATTTAATATTTCCAAAATATTAAATAATAAATAGTAAGCTATTTAATTTATTCTATCTCCATAGATTAAATTAAATACACTTAACTTATTATTATAATTATGTCATTTACTTCTTAAATAAATATTTTTCTTTTGCGGTGTGACCTTTTAGGTTCTCCATATTAAACCCGTTGTGAATAAATCAATTAGAACAATTCTAATTATATTTAAATAAATAAATTAAACTATTTAATTTATTTAAATAAATAATATTTATTCTACAATAATGGTAAGCCCTTTAGCGATCAACGACTTTCCAGATAATATAGATTTCAACATTAATCATAAAAGAACCTTTTAGTGAATAGTTACCGTACAATTCAATCCTTCTACCATACAATGTCCCAATTAAATATAAGACATAGAATTACTGACAAGTCTTATTTTATTTAATTATATGTATTTCGATTCTCAAATGAACAACTCTGATAATGTAAATTAGAAACTCGTTTCTAATTTCATTCTGCTTTGGCCAAAGACTTCTGAGTCGTCATTTATTGAATCACATAGGACATTCTCTCCGTTTACTAGAAATGGTAGATTCTTTGTTGATCATTCACCTATCTCCATGTATAACTTATTATACCCAATCATACCCTTTGATATACCCTAAGGGTCTTAAGGGACACATCAAAGTATAGCTCATCATACACAAGATACTATGATGATCTCAAGTCCAAGGATCACTTATACTACTATCAGTAGAGGAATTCCTATTGACAGGCGAGTAAAACTCTATTAGGTATTCCTTAGCGAGCCACGTTCAGTGTACTTATTCTCTAATAAGCACCTACATACTTGTTTTAGTGTCTCCACACAAATAATTATGAGATCAATCATCCTCTTCCTAAGATCAAGCAACGTATGTACTAATCTATCCGGATTCACTAATGCCCGTTTTAGTAATCCAACGATTAGGAACGATTTTAGTTTGTGAGCTATCTAGAATTTAGATCTCATTAGCGTGATCACCATCATGATTCTAAAAGCATTGCTCAAAACTATGGGTTTATCACATTTAATATAACAACACTATGTAGATAATGTAAAATGCCTTTAATAACCGAATAAGATTACAAAGTATATGCTACATCATATCAAATATGATTGGCTTGTGTGCATACTACTTTCAATCTCCCACTTGCACTAAAGCCAATCGTCATGGTATCTAATACCCTTCTTCTCTAAGTGACGATCATCACTTGTACTACTATCACCAGAGGAATTCCTATTGACAGGCGAGTAAAACTCCATTAGGTATTCTTTAGCGAGCCACGTTCAGTGTACTTATTCTCCAATAAGCACCTACATACTTGTTTTACTGTCTCTACACAAATGATTATGAGATCAATCATCCTCTTCCTAAGAGCAAGCAACGTATGTACTAATCTATTTGGATTCACTAATACCCTTTTTAGTAATCCAATGATTAGGAACGATTTTAGTTTGTGAGTTGTCTAGAATTTAGATCTCATTAGCATGATCACCATCATGATTGTAAAAGTATTACTCAAAACTATGGGTTTATCTCATTTAATATAACAACACTATGTAGATAATGTAAAATGCCTTTAATAACCGAATAAGATTACAAAGTATATGCTACATCATATCAAATATGATTGGCTTGTGTGCATACTACTTTCAATCTCCCACTTGCACTAAAGCCAATCGTCATGGTATCTAATACCCTTCTTTTCTAAGTGATGATCATCCTGCCGTTTGGATAAAGCTTCAGTAAATGGATATGCAATGTTATTCTTGAGAGTCCACTATCTCTATAGTGACTTTTTTTTTCTTTCAATGATTCCTCTAATCAAATGAAAGTGCCGCAACACATGCTTGAATCCAAGATGAGACTTAGGAACTATTCCTAGTTCTGCAATGAACTTTTCATCCAAACAATCAACTTGTAGCTTCATTTACAGCTATATACTTTGTCTTTGTCACTAAACTAGCAACTCTTTGCTATTTTGGAACCTTTCCAATTCACTGCACCACCATTCAAGGTAACAATTTACCCTAAAGTGGATTTGTTATCGTCTTGGTCAGTCTGAAAAACTTGAGTCTGTTTAGCCCTCTAGTTTTAATTCAGACCTACCATGAATCATGATCATATCTTCAGTACCGGTTAAGTACTTAAAGATGTTTATCACTGTCTTACAGTGATCTTCTCCAGAATATAACTGATCAACATCAGGCCTTGTATATTCATTGCATACATGATAGTAACCCATGTGATCTCTTTTTCATTGGAGACAATTTTAGAGAGATACACTCCATGGCTCATCATCATGAGACCTCTCTTGGAGTTTACCATGCTAAACGCCTTTAACATCGAATAAATATACGTTCATTGGGTCAAGCCGAACATCCTTTTAAATCTTTCGATATAGATTTATATCCCCAATTTATAGGATGTTCCTCCCAAGTTATTCATGGAGGAATGTTTAGACAATTTTATCTTTATTGATTGTAGCATTGGTGTGTCATTTCTTATCAGTAATATATCAACATATAATACTAGGAATGTCACAGTACTCCCACTTACCTTTTGTACACACTAGGTTCATTCTCGTTTTTGATATAATCAAACTCTTTTGATTGACTCATCAAAACGAATGTTCCATCTTTGAGAAGCTTGCTTCAATCCATAAATGGATCGTTGTAGCTTAAAACACGATTTTCTTCAACCTTTGAAACAAATTTTTCGGGCTGTATCATACATACATTCTCCTCAAGTCTTCATTGAGGAAGGGCGTCTCCACATCTATTTTACGAGATTTCGTAATAAGCTGCAATCACAAGCAAACTCCAAATGGACTTGAGCATTACCCGGTAGTAAGATTTTATCACAGTCAACTCCTTGACTTGAAAAACATTTTAAACAGGTCTGGTCTTATAGGTCTTCACCTTGTCATTTGCCTCAGTCTTTCTCTTAAAGACCCATATTCACACTCTAGGCACTATGCCCTTTTATGTTGTAACTAGAGTCTATACTTGGTTCTCTTATATGGAGTCCATTTCGGATTTCATAGCCTCATCATATATAACTGGATCATCATCCTCTATGATGCGTACCTCATCATCATCCTCTCTGATGAATCTATACCTCCCAGGTATCTTCGGTACTCTTCCAGATTTACGATTCGGTTGTGGTACAATAGGTCTATCTGTAGGTTCCTCAGTTCGACTTAAAGTGCTTTGTGGTTCTTAAACTCCTTCAAGATCTATTACCCTCCCACTCCCTCCTTCAATGATAAACACCTTTATCTAAGAAGGCAGTGTGTAGGATTATAGTAATAATACCCTAAACTTTCTTTAGGATATCCTACAAATCTGCACTTGTCAGATTTTGTCCCAAACTTATCTTTGAAACCTTTTCACATAAGCTGGACAACTCCTTATCTTAACATACTTAAGAGTATGAATCCTTCCTATCCATAACCTTTATGGAGTCTTGGGCTTGAATTTTTGAGGTTACCTTATTTTTGTAGATATGCAGCCGTTTGTAGGGCATAACCCCAGATGGATACTACAATGTCGGTAAAAATCATTATGGACTGCACCATGTCCAACAAGGTATAATTTCTCCTTTTAGATACACTAATCAATTATTACGTATTATGAGGTGTCCATTATGAGAAAATACCATTTTGAGATGATCTAGAAACTCATTGCACAAGTATTCGTTCCGTGATCTGATCAAAGAATCTTAATACTTTGTCAATATGTTTCACTTCTGAATTCTTTGAACCTTTAAAATGATTCAGACTTGTATTTCATCAAATACACATATTTAACTCTTTGAATGATCATCTCCTTTTCTTTTACTAGTTTGTTCAATTTACAAAATTATTTTTTACGTAAGTCAAGTTTACAAAGTCCATCAAGTGATCTTCCAGTTTCAAAACAAAATATTATCATTATAAATAGAACAACAATTGTTCTTAAATATAATACCAGAACCTTTCTTGTCCAACAACGAAAGTTCTAATATTTCTAATGAGAACTGGAACATAATAACAACTTATTAACTTAATAGACTTGCCCGTAGCCAAAGCTAAACTATAAGTTCCTATGGTTAATGCAACAATCTTTGCTCCATTCCCACACATAAGATTACTTACTCTTAGTTTAGCTTTCTACTTCTACTTAGTCTCTGCATTGGATTGCATACATGAGAACTACAGCCGGTATCCAATACCTAAGTAGAACCTTGACTTACAGAAAGATTTATTTTTTAATCATGAACAAACTTATATTTGTAACCGAAGCTTTACTAAGCTTCTTCTGGTTAGCCTTTGTAAGATTCTCCTTACTGTTTCCTTTCTAGTATCCAGGTTTATTGCAGTGGAGGCAAATTCTTTTGCTATCTGCATCAATCTTGTTCTTATTGTCCTTTATTTTTGCCTTTCATTTACCTTCTTTGAATTGTTCTTCTTTTAAGAAGATCCTTTGGCCCTCTTCCACTTCCTGGAAGAATCATCTACCAGTAAGACTTGGTCTTTCTTGGTTAGAAAGTGACTCTTTATAGTTTTTAACATGTTTAAGCAACTCAGGCAGGCTGACATATAGCTTGTTCATGTGGAAATTAACAATAATTTGTGAGAAAGAGTCCGAAAGTGATTGCAAGATCAAATCTTGGATCAACTCTCCATCCATTAAAACCCAGTTGTCCCAATTGTTCAATTAGATTGATCATTTTAGGACATATGTCTGTACTGTAGTGCCATCGGTCATTCTAGATCGGAAAAGCTCCTTAGATATCTGATATCTAATAGTCCTACTTTCCTCACCATTCAACTCCTTGAAGGTGCCGGAGTACAGTAGGAGCATCCAAAGTTTCATGCTGACGCTGAAGCTCGTTACTCACGGATGCGAGCATGATGCATTGAGCCAACTGTGCATCATCTTGCCACTTTCTAAAAGTAGCAATCTCTTTCTCTGAGGCATTGTCTGCAACCATTGCAGGAATAGGTATATTAAGGACATAAGATAGCTTTTTAGCCTTGAGAACTAATATCAAATTCTTTAGCTAGTCCGTATAATTCGGTCCGGTTAATTAGCATCTAATATGCTACGTAGTGATAGTGAATTAGACATTGTAAAATTTTGTAAATGAATTTGTAATTTAACAACATTTTAGCATACATTCATTTCTTAATTAATTACCAAAATAAATTAGGTCTTTATTTTAAATTGGTATCTCTCACTTTTTCATCAAACTATATTACCCCCATTATATAGTACGGCAAATCTAATTAAAGATTTGCTAGTGAGAATAAGGATCTCATTTCAAATGTATATAGCCTTGTGTGTGCACAACAAACTATATATAAATAAATAGGTAGACAATTATTGTCAATTACATCACTATGTAACTCCTTATATTTTACCTCTTATATTATAATGGTCAAGTGTGTGCACATTCGAACTAAAATAATCTAAGTTAAGTCCAACCTAGCACTTCCATACATGTGAAGAGAAAAAGACCGCCCTTGTGTGTGCACAACAAAGCAGTAATGTTCAATTCCTTAATAAGCATCAAATGTGATAAAACATCTTAAATATTTAATACTCGCCTTGTGTGTGCACAACAAACTCATATTAAATATTTAATACTATATTAGTTTACCATGCTAGAAGGCGACGTTCGATATTCCGAATATCTTTGAACGCTTAGGACTTAATATGATTTCTTTGAGGGGTTTGTTATTATTCGTCTCATCTTGTTTAGCGCGCTCTCACACACACACACACACACACACACACACACACACACACACACACACACACACACATATATATATATATATATATATAAAATACGCGTCATATTATTTAACATGCGAAGCATGTTGTATAATATATAATATATATATAGTAATCATACACATATAGAATACTATATTCTACCCGGATTGATTATGGACTTTTATTCTAGTTTGGTTCACTAGAGCCACCAAGTGAACCAAAAGGTCAAACCTAGGGTGCAAGAATAAAATTTAAATATAACTATTATATTTAAACCCGGGCTCTATTACAAACGGGTCTTCATGCGCTACTTGCTCCTTTGTCTCCAATTCTTCAAAATTAATTCTAACTAGTCCTATTACATAAACTATTTACAATAAATAGAAACCTTGATCAGCAGTCAAGGGGAAATACATAGGAGGGAGATAGAATTTACATTAAGAAAAATTAGAGAAGACGAGGTACGCATACCCCATTTATAAAAACCCATCCATTCAAGCATCCACTAAAATAAATCCAATCACACATTGGTCAGTAGTCCATAATCAATCCCTATTTATTATCATACATATCTCCATATGCATCAATAAATAATATTCATCTCATGAAT
Source organism: Aralia elata (assembly GCA_034770075.1). Classification (NCBI taxonomy): domain Eukaryota; kingdom Viridiplantae; phylum Streptophyta; class Magnoliopsida; order Apiales; family Araliaceae; genus Aralia; species Aralia elata. The sequence goes on from CM068382.1 coordinate 43,932,111, forward strand.
AATAAAACCATTCCATATATGCATTGATATCATTTAATGGGCAATATTAGTTAGTATAAAATTCAATTTCAACTCCAATTAGTTATCATGGAATCCAATTCCAACTCTAATTAGGTATCATGAAATCCAATTCCAATTAAAATAAACTTCTTTATTTTAATCATATTCCAAATCAAAATAAACTCTTTTATTTTAATTTATCTAATTTTGAATAAAAATAAATTCCTTTATTTTTAATCAAATTCAAAATCAAAATAAACTTCTTTATTTTAATTTATCCAATTTTTTTGAATAAAAATAAGCTCTTTTATTTTTAATCAAATTTCAAATCAAAATAAACTCCTGAATTATATAGTTTAAATATTAAACATTCTGATTCTTAATCAAGAGTGATTCTGGTGTAGTAGTAAGGCTTCCAACATATGACCAATAGGTCAAGGGTTCAAAACCTTCTAGCCCCAAATTAATTATTTCATTTTTAAAGGTTGATCAGTAAGCGCCACGTCAGCAGTCAACAGTTGATTAGTCAGCGCCACGTCAACAGTTGACCAGTTAGTGCCACATCAGCAGCATGTGCCATATCAGCAGTCAATGCCACGTCATCAGTTGACCAGTCAACGTTTGACTGTTGACTTTGACCATTTTTTATTTTTTTTTATTTTTTTATTTTTAAAAAAAATTAATAAAAAAAATAAAATAATTTTACACAAACAGTTATACCCAATTAAATTGTTCTAAACAAATATCAATGTATATACAGAATCAAAATAATTAATAATTCGCATAAAATTTGGCTCTAATACCACTGTTAGGTTTGTATAACGCGAACATGTAAACAAATTACATAAATAAAGCGGAAGCACGATAAAATCAGATTTTAAAATTTTATACAAACCATCACCATGATCTTTCTTTATGCACAATAATTAATTAAACGAAAGAGATGGAGAATAAGAATTATACCCTTGTAGAATTCTAGCTTCCTTAGGTACAAGTTCACCTCCAATTCCTTCGCGTTCTCCTTGAATTCCACCGATTAAATTCCTTCCTTTGATCAACGTTAGCCACCCTAGTGTTTGGCCTCTAGAGGTGATCCACCAAGGAATAATAGTTGTTCAAGAAGATGGATGTTGGCAAAACCCTAGTTTTTATCTCTATAGAAATTGCAAGTACTTTCTCTCTCTCCAATTCTTATGGACAAGTGTGTAATTGTCTAACCCTAAATCATGATAAGACTCTTCTTATTTATAGATATAGGGAACCCTCCTAAACTATTTAGGATTATGGTTTTTATTTTAATTAAAGTCCTTTAATTAATTAAACTCCTAATCCAATTAGGAATTTATGAGAGTACTTTTATTAATTAATTCCCAAACTCTTTTAGGAATTAAATAATAATAATAGTAATAATACTAATAAGACTCCTCTTATTAATTTATATTTAATATTTCCAAAATATTAAATAATAAATAGTAAGCTATTTAATTTATTCTATCTCCATAGATTAAATTTAATACACTTAACTTATTATTACAATTATGCCATTTACTTCTTAAATAAATATTTTTCTTTTGCAGTGTGACCTTTTAGGCTCTCCATATTAAACCGGTTGTGAATAAATCAATTAGAACAATTCTAATTATATTTAAATAAATAAATTAAACTATTTAATTCATTTAAATAAATAATATTTATTCTACAATAAGGGTAAGCCCCTTAACGATCAACGACTTTCCGGATAATATAGATTTCAACATTAATCATGAAAGAACATTTCAGTGAATAGTTACCATACAATTCAATCCTTCTACCATACAATGTCCCAATTAAATATAAGACATGGAATTACTGGAAAGTCTTATTTTATTTAATTATATGTATTTCGATTCTCAAATGAACAACTCTGATAATGTAAATTAGAAACTCGTTTCTAATTTCATTCTGCTTTGGCCAAAGACTTCTGAGTCGTCATTTATCGAATCACATAGGACATATTCTCTCCTTTACTAGAAGTGATAGATTTTTTGTTGATCATTCACCTATCTCCATGTATAACTTATTATACCCAATCATACCCTTTGATATACCCTAAGGGTATTAAGGGACATGTCAAAGTATAACTCATCATACACAAGACACTATGATGATCTCAAGTCCAATGATCACTTGTACTACTATCACCAGAGGAATTCCTATTGACAGGCGAGTAAAACTCCATTAGGTATTCTTTAGCGAGCCACGTTCAGTGTACTTATTCTCCAATAAGCACCTACATACTTGTTTTACTGTCTCTACACAAATGATTATGAGATCAATCATCCTCTTCCTAAGAGCAAGCAACGTATGTACTAATCTATTTGGATTCACTAATACCCTTTTTAGTAATCCAATGATTAGGAACGATTTTAGTTTGTGAGTTGTCTAGAATTTAGATCTCATTAGCATGATCACCATCATGATTGTAAAAGTATTACTCAAAACTATGGGTTTATCTCATTTAATATAACAACACTATGTAGATAATGTAAAATGCCTTTAATAACCGAATAAGATTACAAAGTATATGCTACATCATATCAAATATGATTGGCTTGTGTGCATACTACTTTCAGACTTAACTTAGATTATTTTAGTTTGGATATGCACACACTTGACCATTATAATCTAAGAGGAAAAATATAAGGAGTTACATAGTGATGTAATTGACAATAGTTGTCTACCTATTTATTTATATATAGTTTGTTGTGCACAAACAAGGCTATATACATTTGAAATGGGATCCTTATTCTCACTAGCAAATCTTTAATTAAATTTATCGTACTATATAATGAGGGTAATATAGTTTGATGAAAAAGTGAGAGATACCAATTTAAAATAAAGACCTAATTTATTTTGGTAATTAATTAAGAAATGAATGTATGCTAAAATATTGTTAAATTACAAATTCATTTATAAAATTTTACGATGTCTAATTCACTATCATTGCATAGCGTATTAGATGCTAATTAATCGGACCGTATTAAACAGACTGGTAAAGAAATTTGAGAATAGTTCTCAAGGCTGAAAAGCTATCTTATGTCCTTAATATGTCTATCCCTGCAATGGTTGCAGACAATGCCTCTGAGGAAGAGATTGCTACTTTTAGAAAGTAGTAAGATGATGCACAGTTGACTCAATGCATTATGCTCGCATCCATGAGTAACGAGCTTCAGCGTCAGCATGAAACTATGGATGCTCCCACTATACTCCTGCACCTTCAAGGAGTTGAATGGTGAGGAAAGTAAGACTATTAGATATCAGATATCTAAGGAGTTTTTCCGATCTAGAATGATCGATGGCACTACAGAACAGACATATGTCCTAAAATGATCAATCTGATTGAACAATTGGGACAACTGGATTTTAATGGATGGAGAGTTGATCTAAGATTTGATCTTGCAATCACTTCCGGACTCTTTCTCACAAATTGTTCTGAATTTCCACATGAACAAGCTATATGTCAGCCTGCCTGAGTTGCTTAAACATATTGAAAACTGCAAAGAGTCACTTTCCAACCAAGAAAGACCAATTCTTACTGGTAGATGATTCTTTCAAGAAGTGGAAGAGGGTCAAAGGATCTTCTTAAAAGAAGAACAATTCAAAGAAGATAAATGAAAGGCAAAAACAAAGGACAATAAGAACAAGATTGATGCAGATAGCAAAGGAATTTGCCTCCACTGCAATACGCCTAGATACTAGAAAGGAAACTGTAAGGAGAATCTTATAGAGGCTAACCAGAAGAACCTTAGTGAAGCTTCGGTTACAGATACAAGTTTGTTCATGATTAAAAATAAATCTTTCTATAAATCAAGGTTCTACTTGGGTATTGGATACCGGCTGTGAAAGTAGTATACACACAAGCCAATCATATTTGATATGATGTAGCATATACTTTGTAATCTTATTCAATTATTAAAGACATTTTATATTATCTACATGGTGCTGTTATATTAAATGTGATAAACTCATAGTTTTGAGCAATGCTTTTAGAATCATGATGGGGATCATGCTAATGAAATCTAAATTCAAGATAGCTCACAAACTAAAATCGTTCCTAATCGATGGATTACTAAAAGGGGGATTAATCCGGATAGATTAGTACATACGTTGCTTGCTCTTATGAAGAGGATGATTGATCTCATAATCATTTGTGTGGAGACACTAAAGCAAGTATGTAGGTGCTTATTAGAGAATAAGTTCACTGAACGTGGCTCGCTAAGGAATACCTAATGGAGTTTTACTCGCCTGTAAATAGGAATTCCTCTAGTGATAATAGTACAAGTGATCTTTGGACTTGAGATCATCATAGTATCTTGTGTATGATGAGTTATACTTTGACATGTCCCTTAAGACCCTTAGGGTATATCAAAGGGTATGATTGGGTATAATAAGTTGTACATGGAGATAGGTGAATGGTCAACAAAAAATCTACCACTTCTAGTAAAAGGAGAGAATGTCCTATGTGATTCGATAATTGACGACTCAGAAGTCTTTAGCCAAAGCAGAATGAAATTAGAAAGGAGTTTCTAATTTGCATTAATCAGAGTTGTGTATTTGTGAATCAAAATACATATAATTAAATAAAATAAGACTTGACAGTAATTCCATGTCTTATATTTAATTGGGAGATTGTATGGTAGAATGATTGAATTGTACGATAACTATTCACTGAAAGGTTGTTTTGTGATTAATGTTGAAATCTATATTATCTAGAAAGTCGTTGATCGCTAAGGGGGCTTACCTTTATTGTAGAATAAATATTATTCATTTACATGAATTAAATAGTTTAATTTATTTATTTAAATAAAATTAAAATTGTTCTAATTGATTTATTCACAACCGGTTTAATATGGAGAACCTAAAGGGTCACACCGCAAAAGAAAAATATTTATTTAAGAAGTAAATGGCATAATCGTAATAATAAATTAAGAGTATTTAATTTAATCTATGGACATAGAATAAATTAAATAGCTTAATATTTATTATTTGATATTTTAGAAATATTAAATACAAATTAATAAGAGGAGTCTTATTATTATTATTACTATTATTATTATTTAATTTCTAAAAGGGTTTGGGAATTAATTAAGAAAAGTACTCTCATAAATTCCTAATTGGATTAGGAGTTTAATTAAAATAAAAACCCTAATCCTAAATAGGTTAGGAGGGTTCCCTATATCTATAAAAAGGAGGAGTCTTATCATGATTTAGGGTTAGACAGTTACACACTCTTCCATAAGAATTGGAGAGAGAGTACTTGCAATTTCTATAGAGATAGAAACTAGGGTTTTGCCAACACTCATCTTCTTGAACAACTATTATTTCTTGGTGGATCACCTCTAGAGGCCAAACACTTGGGTGGCTAACGTTGATCAAAGGAAGGAATTTAATCGGTGGAATTCAAGGAGAACGCGAAGGAATTGGAGGTGAACTTGTACCTGAAGAAGCTGTGATTCACGTGGGCATAATTCTATATCTCTATCTCTTTCGTTTAATTAATAATTGATCACAAGGATGATCATGGTGATGGTTTGTATGAAAAATTTTAAAATCCGTTTTATTGCGCTTCCACACTATTTATGTAATTTGATTACATATTCGCGCTATATGCAAATCTAACAGTGGCACTAGAGCCTAACCTTGTGTTAATTATCGATTATTATGATTCTATGTATGTATGGGTATGCGATTGGATCGAAGTATGCTACGCGGCGCGGCCGCGCCGCTTCTAGTTCATTCTGGAGCGTGGCCGCGCCCGAACCTAGAAATCGTTTCTGGGGTGCAGCGCGACCGTGCTGCTCCTAGTTCAATTTAGAGCGCGGCCGCGCAGGTCTGCAGAATTTGAAATTTTTTTTATTTTGATTTTATTTATTTTCAATTAAGATAAAAGGTTTATTTTGAATTGGAATATAATTAAAATTAAAAGTTTTATTTAAACTTGGAATTGGATTCTACGTTAACTAGAATAAAGGAGTTTATTCGCATATGGAATAGGATTCCATGTTTCCTAGAATAAAGTAATTTATTCACATATGGAATATGATTCCATGTTTCCTTAAAAATAAAGATGTTTATTTTGATAAGGAATAGGATTTAACATATTTTATTTTTTCAAGCAATTTTAAGTTAAAATAAAGGAGTTTATTTTAAACTTGAAATTGGTTTCCATGTTAATTAAAATAAAAAAGTTTATTTTGATTTGGAATTTGATTAAAATAAAGTAGTTTATTTTATTCAAAATTGGATAAAATAAAATAAATAAGTTTATTATGATTTAAATTTTGATTAAAATAAAGGAGTTTATTTTTGTTTCAAAATTAGATTTCTAGTAAACTTTTAATTGCCCATTAAATGATATCAATGCATATATAGAATGGTTTTATTATTCATGAGATGAATGTTATTTATTGATACATATGGAGATATGCATGATAATAAATAGGGATTGATTATGGACTACTGACCAATGTGTGATTGGATTTATTTTATTGGATGCTTGAATGAATGGGTTTTTATAAATGGGGTATGCGTACCTCGTCTTCTCTAGTTTTTGTTGATGTAAATTCTATCTTCCTCCTATGTACTTCCCCTTGACTGCTGATCAAGGTTTTTATTTATTTTAAATAGTTTATGTAATAGGATTAGTTAGAATTATTTTGAAGAATTGGAGACAAAGGAGCAAGGAGCGCTTGAAGACCCGTTTGTAATGGAGGCCGGGTTTAAATGTAATAGTTATATTTAAATTTTGTTCTTGCACCATAGGTTTGACCTTTTGGTTCACTTGGTGTCTCTAGTTAACCAAACTAGAATAAAAGTCCATAATCAATCCGGGTAGAATATAGTATTCTATATGTGCATGCTTACTATATATATATTATATATTATCCAACATGCTTCACATGTAAAATAATATGACACGTATTTTATATATATATGTGCATGCGCGCTAAACAAAATGAGACTAATAATTACAAACCTCTCAAAGAAATTATATTAAGTCCTAAGCGTTCAAAGATATTTGGAATATCGAACGTCGCCTTCTAGCATGGTAAAGCGATAGAGTATTAAATATTTAATATGAGTTTGTTGTGTCACACAAGGCAAGTATTAAATATTTAAGATGTTGTTTTATCACATTTGATGCTTATAAATAGACTGAACGATGTTGTTTTGTTGTGTCACACAAGGACAGTGTTTTTCTTTCGAAAATATGGAAGTGCTAGGTTTGACTTAACTTGGATAATTTTGATTCGGATGTGTCACACTTGATCAAAATAATCTAAGAGGCAAAATACAAGGAATTACATAGTGATGTAATTGACAATAGTTGTCTACCTATTTATTTATATATAATTTGATGAGTTATACTTTGACATGTCCCTTAAGACCCTTAGGGTATATCAAAGGGTATGATTGGGTATAATAAGTTGTACATGGAGATAGGTGAATGGTCAACAAAAAATCTACCACTTCTAGTAAAAGGAGAGAATGTCCTATGTGATTCGATAATTGACGACTCAGAAGTCTTTAGCCAAAGCAGAATGAAATTAGAAAGGAGTTTCTAATTTGCATTAATCAGAGTTGTGTATTTGTGAATCGAAATACATATAATTAAATAAAATAAGACTTGACAGTAATTCCATGTCTTATATTTAATTGGGAGATTGTATGGTAGAATGATTGAATTGTACGATAACTATTCACTGAAAGGTGTTTTGTGATTAATGTTGAAATCTATATTATCTAGAAAGTCGTTGATCGCTAAGGGGCTTACCTTTATTGTAGAATAAATATTATTCATTTACATGAATTAAATAGTTTAATTTATTTATTTAAATAAAATTAAAATTGTTCTAATTGATTTATTCACAACCGGTTTAATATGGAGAACCTAAAGGGTCACACCGCAAAAGAAAAATATTTATTTAAGAAGTAAATGGCATAATCGTAATAATAAATTAAGAGTATTTAATTTAATGTATGGACATAGAATAAATTAAATAGCTTAATATTTATTATTTGATATTTTAGAAATATTAAATACAAATTAATAAGAGGAGTCTTATTATTATTATTACTATTATTATTATTTAATTTCTAAAAGGGTTTGGGAATTAATTAAGAAAAGTACTCTCATAAATTCCTAATTGGATTAGGAGTTTAATTAATTAAAGGAGTTTAATTAAAATAAAAACCCTAATCCTAAATAGGTTAGGAGGGTTCCCTATATCTATAAATAAGAGGAGTCTTATCATGATTTAGGGTTAGACAGTTACACACTCTTCCATAAGAATTGGAGAGAGAGTACTTGCAATTTCTATAGAGATAGAAACTAGAGTTTTGCCAACACTCATCTTCTTGAACAACTATTATTTCTTGGTGGATCACCTCTAGAGGCCAAACACTTGGGTGGCTAACGTTGATCAAAGAAAGGAATTTAATCGGTGGAATTCAAGGAGAACGCGAAGGAATTGGAGGTGAACTTGTACCTGAAGAAGCTGTGATTCACGTGGGCATAATTCTATATCTCTATCTCTTTCGTTTAATTAATAATTGATCACAAGGATGATCATGGTGATGATTTGTATGAAAAATTTTAAAATCCGTTTTATTGCGCTTCCACACTATTTATGTAATTTGATTACATATTCGCGCTATATGCAAATCTAACAGTGGCACTAGAGCCTAACCTTGTGTTAATTATCGATTATTATGATTCTATGTATGTATGGGTATGCGATTGGATCGAAGTATGCTACGCGGCGCGGCCGCGCCGCTTCTAGTTCATTCTGGAGCGTGGCCGCGCCCGAACCTAGAAATCGTTTCTGGGGTGCAGCGCGACCGTGCTGCTCCTAGTTCAATTTAGAGCGCGGCCGCGCAGGTCTGCAGAATTTGAAATTTTTTTTATTTTGATTTTATTTATTTTCAATTAAGATAAAAAGTTTATTTTGAATTGGAATATAATTAAAATTAAAAGTTTTATTTAAACTTGGAATTGGATTCTACGTTAACTAGAATAAAGGAGTTTATTCACATATGGAATAGGATTCCATGTTTCCTAGAATAAAGTAATTTATTCACATATGGAATATGATTCCATGTTTCCTTAAAAATAAAGATGTTTATTTTGATAAGGAATAGGATTTAACATATTTTATTTTTTCAAGCAATTTTAAGTTAAAATAAAGGAGTTTATTTTAAACTTGAAATTGGTTTCCATGTTAATTAAAATAAAAAAGTTTATTTTGATTTGGAATTTGATTAAAATAAAGTAGTTTATTTTATTCAAAATTGGATAAAATAAAATAAATAAGTTTATTATGATTTAAATTTTGATTAAAATAAAGGAGTTTATTTTTGTTTCAAAATTAGATTTCTAGTAAACTTTTAATTGCCCATTAAATGATATCAATGCATATATAGAATGGTTTTATTATTCATGAGATGAATGTTATTTATTGATACATATGGAGATATGCATGATAATAAATAGGGATTGATTATGGACTACTGACCAATGTGTGATTGAATTTATTCTAGTGGATGCTTGAATGAATGGGTTTTTATAAATGGGGTATGCGTACCTCGTCTTCTCTAGTTTTTGTTGATGTAAATTCTATCTTCCTCCTATGTACTTCCCCTTGACTGCTGATCAAGGTTTTTATTTATTTTAAATAGTTTATGTAATAGGATTAGTTAGAATTATTTTGAAGAATTGGAGACAAAGGAGCAAGGAGCGCTTGAAGACCCGTTTGTAATGGAGCCCGGGTTTAAATGTAATAGTTATATTTAAATTTTGTTCTTGCACCCTAGGTTTGACCTTTTGGTTCACTTGGTGTCTCTAGTTAACCAAACTAGAATAAAAGTCCATAATCAATCCGGGTAGAATATAGTATTCTATATGTGCATGCTTACTATATATATATTATATATTATCCAACATGCTTCACATGTAAAATAATATGACACGTCTTTTATATATATATGTGCATGCGCGCTAAACAAAATGAGACTAATAATTACAAACCTCTCAAAGAAATTATATTAAGTCCTAAGCGTTCAAAGATATTTGGAATATCGAACGTCGCCTTCTAGCATGGTAAAGCGATAGAGTATTAAATATTTAATATGAGTTTGTTGTGTCACACAAGGCAAGTATTAAATATTTAAGATGTTGTTTTATCACATTTGATGCTTATAAATAGACTGAACGATGTTGTTTTGTTGTGTCACACAAGGACAGTGTTTTTCTTTCGAAAATATGGAAGTGCTAGGTTTGACTTAACTTGGATAATTTTGATTCGGATGTGTCACACTTGATCAAAATAATCTAAGAGGCAAAATACAAGGAATTACATAGTGATGTAATTGACAATAGTTGTCTACCTATTTATTTATATATAATTTGTTGTGTCACACAAGGCTATATACATTTGAAATGGGATTCTTATTCTCGCTAGCAAATCTTTAATTAGATTTACCGAACTATATAATGAGGGTAATATAGTTTGATAAAAAAGTGAGAGATACCAATTTAAAATAAAGACCTAATTTATTTTGGTAATTAATTAAGAAATGAATGTATGCTAAAATGTTGTTAAATTACAAATTCATTTACATAATTTTACAATGTCTAATTTTACTATCACTGCAGAGCATATTAGATGCTAATTAACCGGACCAAATTAAAAGGACTGGTTAAAGAATTTGAGAATAGTTCTCGAGGCTGAAAAGCTATCTTATGTCCTTAATATGTCTATCCTTGCAATGGTTGTAGACAATGCCTCAGAGGAAGAGATTGCTACTTTTAGAAAGTAGCAAGATAATGCACAGTTGGCTCAATGCATCATACTCGCATTCATGAGTAACGAGATTCAGCGTCAGCATGAAACTATGGATACTCCTACTGCACTCCGGCACCTTCAAGGAGTTGAATGGTGAGGAAAGTAGGACTATTAGATATCAGATATCTAAGGTCCGATCTAGAATGACCGATGGCACTACAGTACAAACATATGTCCTAAAATGATCAATCTGATTGAACAATTAGGACAACTGGGTTTTAATGGATGGAGAGTTGATCCAAGATTTGATATTGCAATCACTTTCGGACTTTTTCTCACAAATTGTTGTGAATTTTCACATGAACAAGCTATATGTCAGTCTGCCTGAGTTGCTTAAACATGTTGAAAACTTAAAGAGTCACTTTCCAACTAAGAAAGACCAAGTCTTACTAGTAGCTGATTCTTCCAGGAAGCGGAAGAGGGCCAAAGGATCTTCTTAAAAGAAGAACAATTCAAAGAAGGTAAATGGAAAGGCAAAAACAAAGGACAATAAGAACAAGACTGATGCAGATAGCAAAAGAGTTTGCTTCCACTGCAATAGCCTAGATACTAGAAAGGAAACTATAAGGAGAATCTTACAGAGGCTAACCAAATGAAGCTTAGTGAAGCTTAGGTTACAAATACAGGTTTGTTCATGATTAAAAATAAATCTTTCTGTAAGTCAAGGTTCTACTTGGGTATTGGATACCGGCTATAGTTCTCATGTATGCAATCCAATGCAGAGACTAAGTAGAACTAGAAAGCTAAACAAAGAGTAAGTAATCTTATGTGTGGGAATAGAGCAAAGGTTGTTGCATTAACCATAAGAACTTATAGTTTAGCATTGCCTACGGGCAAGTCTATTAAGTTAATAAGTTGTTATTATGTTCCAGTTCTCATTAGAAATATTAGAACTTTCGTTGTTAGACAAGGAAGGTTCTGGTATTATAGTTAAGAACAATTGTTGTTCTACTTGATAGACTTTGTATACTTGACTTACACGAAAAATATTTTGCAAATTGAATAAACTAATAAAAGAAAAGGAGATGGTCATTCAAAGAGTTGAATGTGTGCATTTGATAAAATACAAGTCTGAATAATTTGAAATGTTCAAACAATTCAGAAGTGAAACATACTGACAAAGTATAAAGATTCTTTGATCAGATCGAGGAAAGAATACTTGTGCAATGAGTTTCTTGATCATCTCAAAATGGTATTTTCTCATAATGGACACCTCCTGATACGCAATAATTGATTGGTGTATCTAAAAGGAGAAATTGTACCTTGTTGGACATGGTGCAGTCTATAATAATTTTTACCGACATTCTAGTATTCATCTGGGGTTATGCCCTAGAAACGGCTGCATATCTACAAAAATAAGGTAACCTCAAAATTCGAGCCCAAAACTCCATAAAGGTTATGGATAGGGAGGATTCCTACTCTTAAGTATGTTAAGATAAGGGGTTGTCCAGCTTATATGAAAAGGTTTCAAAGATAAGTTTGGAACAAAATCTGACAACTGCACATTTGTGGGATATCTTAAAGAAAGTTTAGGGTGTTATTACTATAATCCTACATGCTGCCTTCTTAGATAAAGGTGTTTATCATTGAAGGAGGTAGTGGGAGGGTAATAGATCTTGAAGGAGTTCAAGAACCACAAAATACTTTAAGTCGAACCGAGAAACCTGTAGATAGACCTATTGTACCACAACCGAATCGTAAATCTGGAAGAGTACCGAAGATACCTGGGAGTTATGGATTCATCATAGAGGATGATGATGAGGTATGCATCATAAAGGATGATGATCCAGTTATATACGATAAGGTTATGAGTAGTAGACACTCAGAGAAATGGGAGATGGCCATGAAATCCAAAATGGACTCAATGTATGAGAACTAAGTATAGACTCTGGTTACTCCACCGAAAGGCATGATGCCTAAAGGGTGTATATGGGTCTTTAAGAGAAAGACTAGGGCAAATGACAAGGTAGAGACCTATAAGACCAGACCTGTTTAAAAGGTTTCAAATAAAGTCAAGGAGTTGACTGTGATAAAACCTTATTATCGGGTAATGCTCAAGTCCATTTGCATTTTGCTTGTGATTGTAGCTTATTACGAAATCTGACAAAATGGATGTGGAGACGTCCTTCCTCAATTAAGACTTGAGTAGAATGTATGTATGATACAGCCTAAGGAATTTGTTTCAAAGGTTGAAGCAAATCGTGTATATAAGCTGCAACGATCCATTTATGGATTGAAACAAGCTTCTCAAAGATGGAACATTCATTTTGATGAGACAATCAAAAGAGTTTAATTTTATCAAAAATGAGAATGAACCTTGTGTGTACAAAAGGGTTAGTGGGAGTGCTGTGACATTCTTGATATTATATGTTGATATACTACTGATAAGGAATAGCACACCAATGTTACAATCAGTAAAGATAAAATTGTCTAAACATTCCTCCATGAATGACTTGAGAGGAGCATCCTATAAATTGGGGATATAAATCTATATAGATATATTTAAAAGGGTGTTCGGCTTGACCCAAGGAACGTATATTCATTTGATGTTAAAGGCGTTTAGCATGGCAAACTCCAAGAGAGGTCTCATGATGATGAGCCATGGAGTGTATCCCTCTAAAATTGTCCCCAATTGAAAGAGAGATCGCATGAGTTACTATCATGTATGTAGTGAATATACAAGGCTTGATGTTGATCAGTCATATTCTACAGATGATCACTGTAAGACAGTGATAATCATCTTTAGGTACTTAACCGGTACTGAAGATGTGATCATGATTCATGGTAGGTCTGAATTAAAACTAGGGGCTAAACAGACTCAAGTTTTTCAGACAGACCAAGACGATAACAAATCCACTTTAAGGTAAATCGTTACCTTGAAAGGTGGTGCAGTGAATTGAAAAGTTCCAAACAGCAAAGAATTGCCGGTTTAGTGACAAAGACAAAGTATATAGCTGTAAATGAAGCTGCAAGTTTGACTGTTTGGATGAAAAATTCATTACAGAACTAAGAATAGTTCCTACGTCTCATCTTGGATCCAAACAAGTGTTGCGGCACTTTCATTTGATTAGAGGAATCATTGAAAGAAGAAAAGTCACTATAGAGATAGTGGACTCTCGAGAACAACATTGCATATCCATCTACTGAAGCTTTATCCAACAGCAAGATGATCGTCACTTAGAGAAGAAGGGTATTAGATACCATGGTGATTAGCTTTAGTGCAAGTGGGAGATTGAAAGTAGTATGCACATAAGCCAAACCTATTTGATATGATGTAGCATATACATTGTAATCTTATTCGGTTATTAAAAGCATTTTATATTATCTACATGGTGCTGTTATATTAAATGTGATAAACTCATAGTTTTGAGCAATGCTTTTAGAATCATGATGAGGATCATGCTAATGAGATCTAAATTCAAGATAGCTCACAAACTAAAATCGTTCCTAATCGATGGATTACTAAAAAGGGGATGATTGATCTCATAATCATTTGTGTGGAGACACTAAAGCAAGTATGTAGGTGCTTATTAGAGAATAAGTTCACTGAACGTGGCTCGCTAAGAAATACCTAATTGAGTTTTACTCGTCTGTCAATAGGAATTCCTTTAGTGATAGTAGTACAAGTGATCCTTGGACTTGAGATCATCATAGTATCTTGTGTATGATGAGTTATACTTTGACATGTCCCTTAAGACCCTTAGGGCATATCAAAGGGTATGATTGGGTATAATAAGTTGTACATGGAGCTAGGTGAATGGTCAACAAAGAATCTACCACTTCTAGTAAAAGGAGAGAATGTCCTATGTGATTTGATAAATGACAACTCAGAAGTCTTTGGCCAAAGCAGAATGAAATTAGAAAGGAGTTTCTAATTTGCATTAATCAGAGTTGTGCATTTGTGAATCGAAATACATATAATTAAATAAAATAAGACTTGATAGTAATTCCATGTCTTATATTTAATTGGGACATTGTATGGTAGAAGGATTGAATTGTACGGTAACTATTCATTGAAAGGTTCTTTTGTGATTAATGTTGAAATCAATATTATCTAGAAAGTCGTTGATCGCTAAGGGGGCTTACCCTTATTGTAGAATAAATATTATTTACTTAAATGAATTAAATAGTTTAATTTATTTATTTGAATAAAATTAGAATTGTTCTAATTGATTTATTCACAACCGGTTTAATATGGAGAACCTAAAGGGTCACACCGCAAAAGGAAAATATTTATTTAAGAATTAAATGGCATAATCGTAATAATAAGTTAAGTGGATTTAATTTAATCTATGGACATAGAATAAATTAAATAGCTTAATATTTATTATTTGATATTTTAGAAATATTAAATATAAATTAATAAGAGGAGTCTTATTATTATTATTACTATTATTATTATTTAATTCTTAAAAGGGTTTGAGAATTAATTAATAAAAGTACTCTCATAAATTCCTAATTGGATTAGGAGTTTAATTAATTAAAGGAGTTTAATTAAAATAAAAACCCTAATCCTAAATAGTTTAGGAGGGTTCCCTATATCTATAAATAAGAGGAGTCTTATCATGATTTAGGGTTAGACAGTTACACACTCTTCCATAAGAATTGGAGAGAGAGAGTACTTGCAATTTCTATAGAGATAGAAACTAGGGTTTTGCCAACACTCATCTTCTTGAACAACTATTATTTCTTGGTGGATCACCTCTTGAGGCCAAACACTTGGGTGGCTAACATTGATCAAAGGAAGGAATTTAATCGGGGGAATTCAAGGAGAACGCGAAGGAATTGGAGGTGAACTTGTACCTGAGGAAGCTTTGATTCATGAGGGTATAATTCTATATCTCTATCTCTTTCGTTTAATTGATAATTGATCACAAGGATGATCATGGTGATGGTTTGTATGAAAAATTTTAAAATCTATTTTATTGTGCTTCCGTACTATTTATGTAATTTGATTGCATATTCGCGCTATATGCAAATCTAACAGTCTGTAGTTCTCACATATGCAATCCAATGCAGAGACTAAGCAGAAGTAGAAAGCTAAACTAATAGTAAGTAATCTTATATGTGGGAATGGAGCAAAGGTTGCTGCATTAACCATAGGAACTTATAGTTTAGCATTGCCTACGGGCAAGTCTATTAAGTTAATAAGTTGTTATTATATTCCAGTTCTCATTAGAAATATTAGAACTTTCGTTGTTGGACAAGGAAGGTTCTGGTATTATAGTTAAGAACAATTGTTGTTCTATTTATAATGATAATATTTTATTTGAAACTGGAAGATTACTTGATAGACTTTGTATACTTGACTTACATGAAAAATATTTTGCAAATTGAATAAACTAATAAACGAAAAGGAGATGGTCATTCAAAGAGTTGAATGTGTGTATTTGATAAAATACAAGTCTGAATAATTTGAAATGTTCAAAGAATTCAGAAGTGAAACATATTGACAAAGTATAAAGATTCTTTGATCAGATCGAGGAAAGAATACTTGTGCAATGAGTTTATAGATCATCTAAAAATGGTATTTTCTCATAATGGACACCTCCTGATACGCAATAATTGATTAGTGTATCTAAAAGGAGAAATTGTACCTTGTTGGACATGGTGCAGACCATAATGATTTTTACCGACATTCTAGTATCCATCTGGGGTTATGCCCTAGAAACGGCTACATATCTACAAAAATAAGGTAACCTCAAAATCCGAGCCCAAAACTCCATAAAGGTTATGGATAGGGAGGATTCCTACTCTTAAGTATGTTAAGATAAGGAGTTGTCCAGCTTATATAAAAAGGTTTCAAAGATAAGTTTGGAACAAAATCTGACAACTGCACATTTGTGGGATATCTTAAAAAACGTTTAGGGTGTTATTACTATAATCCTACATGCTTCCTTCTTAGATAAAGGTGTTTATCATTGAAGGAGGTAGTGGGAGGGTAATAGATCTTGAAGGAGTTCAACAACCACAAAGCACTTTAAGTCGAACCGAGGAACCTATAGATAGACCTATTGTACCACAACCAAATCGTAAATCTGGAAAAGTACCGAAGATACTTGGGAGGTATGGATTCATCATAGAAAATGATGATGAGGTACACATCATAGAGGATGATGATCTAGTTATATACGATGAGGCTATGAGTAGAAGACACTCAGAGAAATGACAGATGGCCATGAAATCCAAAATGGACTCCATATAATTGAACCAAGTATAGACTCTGGTTACTCCATAAAAGGGCATAGTGCCTAGAGGGTGAATATGGGTCTTTAAGAGAAAGACTTGGGCAAATGGCAAGGTGGAGACCTATAAGACCAGACTGTTTAAAAGGTTTTTCAAGTCAAGGAGTTGACTGTGATAAAACCTTATTACCGGGTAATGCTCAAGTCCATTTGGATTTTGCTTGTGATTGCAGCTTATTACGAAATCTGGCAAAATGGATGTGGAGACACCCTTCCTCAATGAAGACTTGAGGAGAATGTATGTATGATACAGCCAGAGGAATTTGTTTCAAAGGTTGAAGAAAATCGTGTTTTAAGCTACAACGATCCATTTATGGATTGAAGCAAGCTTCTCAAAGATGGAACATTCATTTTGATGAGACAATCAAAAGAGTTTGATTTTATCAAAAACGAGAATGAACCTAGTGTGTACAAAAGGGTCAGTGGGAGCACTGTGACATTCCTAGTATTATATGTTGATATACTACTGATAAGGAATAACACACCAATGCTACAATCAGTAAAGATAAAATTGTCTAAACATTCCTCCATGAATGACTTGGGAGGAGCATCCTATAAATTGGGGATATAAATCTATATAGATAGATTTAAAAGGATGTTCGGCTTGGCCCAAGGAACGTATATTCATTTGATGCTAAAGGCGTTTAGCATGGCAAACTCCAAGAGAGGTCTCATGATGATGAGCCATGTAGTGTATCTCTCTAAAATTGTCCCAAATTGAAAGAGAGATCGCATGAGTTACTATCATGTATACAATGAATATACAAGGCCTGATGTTGATCGGTCATATTTTGGAGAAGATCACTGTAAGACAGTGATAAACATCTTTAGGTACTTAACCGGTACTGAAGATGTGATCATGATACATGGTGGATCTGAATTAAAACTAGAAGGCTTAACAGACTCAAGTTTTTTAGACTGATCAAGACGATAACAAATCCACTTTAGCGTAAATAGTTACCTCAAAAGGTGGTGCAGTGAATTGAAAAGGTTCCAAACAGTAAAGAGTTGTTGGTTTAGTGACAAAGACAAAGTATATAGCTGTAAATGAAGCTTCAAGTTGATTGCTTGGATGAAAAGTTCATTACAGAACTAGGAATAGTTCCTAAGTCTCATCTTAGATTCAAACAAGTGTTGCGGCACTTTCATTTGATTAGTGGAATCATTGAAAGAGGAAAAGTCACTATAGAGAAAGTGGACTCTCGAGAACAACATTGCATATCCATCTACTGAAGCTTTATCCAACAACAGGATAATCGTCACTTAGAGAAGAAGGGTATTAGATACCATGACGATTGGCTTTAGTGTAAGTGAGAGATTGAAAGTAGTATGCACACGAGCTAATCATATTTGATATGATGTAGTATATACTTTGTAATCTTATTCGTTTATTAAAGGCATTTTACTTTATCTACATCGTGCTGTTATATTAAATGTGATAAACCCATAGTTTTGAGCAATGCATTTAGAATCATGATGGTGATCATACTAATGAGATCTAAATTCTAGATAGCTCACAAACTAAAATCGTTCCTAATCGATGGATTACTAAAAAGGGGATTTGTGAATCCGGATAGATTAGTACATACGTTGCATACTCTTATGAAGAGGATGATTGATCTCATAATCATTTGTGTGGAGACAATAAAGCAAGTTTGTAGGTGCTTATTAGAGAATAAGTTCACTGAACGTGGCTCGCTAAGGAATACCTAATGGAGTTTTACTTGCCTGTCAATAGGAATTCCTCTAGTGATAGTAGTACAAGTGATCCTTAGACTTGAGATCATCATAGTATCTTGTGTGTGATGAGTTATACTTTGACATGTCCCTTAAGACCCTTAGGGTATATCAAAGGGTATGATTGGGTATAATAAGTTACACATGGAGATAGGTGAATGGTCAACAAAGAATCTACCACTTCTAGTAAAAGGAGCGAATGTCCTATGTGATTTGATAAATGACAACTCAGAAGTCTTTGGCCGAAGCAAAATGAAATTAGAAAGGAGTTTCTAATTTGCATTAATCAGAGTTGTGCATTTGAGAATCGAAATACATATAATTAAATAAAATAAGACTTGACAGTAATTCCATGTCTTATATTTAATTGGGACATTGTATGGTAGAAGGATTGAATTATACGGTAACTATTCATTGAAAGGTTCTTTTATGATTAATGTTGAAATCTATATTTTATCTAGAAAGTCGTTGATCGCTAAGGGGGTTTACCCTTATTGTAGAATAAATATTATTTATTAAAATAAATTAAATAGTTTATTTTATTTATTTAAATAAGATTAGAATTGTTCTAATTGATTTATTCACAACCGGTTTAATATGGAGAACCTAAAGGGTCACACCGCAAAAGAAAAATATTTATTTAAGAAGTAAATGGCATAATCGTAATAATAAGTTAAGTATATTTAATTTAATCTATGGACATAGAATAAATTAAATAGCTTAATATTTATTATTTGATATTTTAGAAATATTAAATATAAATTAATAAGAGGAGTTTTATTATTATTATTACTATTATTATTATTTAATTCCTAAAAGGGTTTGAGAATTAATTAATAAAAGTACTCTCATAAATTCCTAATTGGATTAGGAGTTTAATTAATTAAAGGAGTTTAATTAAAATAAAAACCCTAATCCTAAATAGTTTAGGAGGGTTCCCTATATTTATAAATAAGAGGAGTCTTATCATGATTTAGGGTTAGACAGTTACACACTCTTCCATAAGAATTGGAGAGAGAGAGTATTTGTAATTTCTATAGAGATAGAAACTAGGGTTTTGCCAACACCCATCTTCTTGAACAACTATTATTCCTTGGTAGATCATCTCTAGAGGCCAAACACTTGGGTGGCTAACGTTGATCAAGCAAAGGAATTTAGTCGGTGGAATTCAACGAGAACGCGAAGGAATTGGAAGTAAACTTGTACCTAAGGAAGCTTTGATTTACGAGGGTATAATTCTATATCTCTATCTCTTTCGTTTAATTGATAATTGAGCGCATAGATGGCCATGGTGATGGTTTGTATGAAAAATTTTAAAATCCGTTTTATTGCTCTTCCGCACTGTTTATGTAATTTGATTGCATGTTCGCGCTATATACAAACCTAACAGTTCTATCATTCTTTAATATCATCAATGCTCTCTATACCATAACTTTTCTATACCCAATATAGTTCATCAAACTTACCACACTTTGGAAGTTCAGGAACTTACCACAATCATACGGTTTTAGGAACTTATCCTAGTCAGACTTTACTATCTTTGAGTATTTTTAGTGTCATTTTACTTGTTTATGCATTGGTTTTGTAGGAAACAGCTTCAGAGGGTCAAAAGAGGAAAATTGGAGCTTAATGGCATTTCTGTAAATTGTGAATCAGAGTTCTCGCCGGGGCGAGAATCTCAGGCTTAAATTTCTCGCCGGGGCGAGAATGCGTGGAAGGGAAAAAAATATTTTAATGCAGTTCTTTTGAGAAATTGATTTGGAATTGGATTCTTTCTATTGATTTGATTCAGAAACTATAAAAGAGATAGGGAGAGATGGAAATAGGGGGGATACATAGGCATACATATACATACACCTACATGATACATTGATAGTTACATATTTACGCAAGGATTGAGATACAGTGCTGAATTGGGAGATTGGAGACTAGAGAAAGCATCGCAAGAAATTCAGATTAGAGACTTGAAGATTGAAGAACTTCTACTGAGTTTTTCTTATCCTCTATCCTAGATTTGTAATTTAATTGTGATGACTTATTTGGGATTCATGATTTCTATTTTCAGTATGAACTAAATTTTCAATTAAGGCTACAATTGAATCTTTTGTGTTTATGGATTAATTATTTATTTGATTCCAATTATTATCTGATATTGAGTTGTCTATCATATTTTGTGTTTATTGAGTAATTGACTGATCATCAATTATCGGGATACTTTAGATGAATTCGGGAGATGAAATCTAGGGTTAGATCTGAATGTGATAGCATGTATTCTTAATTATTTGCATGGGATGAATAATTGGGGTTGTGAAGTGAATAGGGATAACTCTTCGCTGCATGTAATTATTGGGAATTGGTGTTTAATGAATTTAATTATTTAGTTTTGCATAGGAATATCGCATAATTAATTGAGTTAGATAACTTTATTTGATCACTTGGAAAAGGGCTTATGAATAACTTTGAATTCCTGTTAACAACTCTGTTGAAGTTAACAATTGGATGAATCAGATAATTAGTTTGTATTACATAATTGGGGATATTGTAGTCTTAAGCCTTTAAAATCTGAATTTCAACGTTTGTGTTAGTTTTTATTCTTAGTTTTAATTTAATTAGTTTAAATCGTTATACAAATTGTGATTGTTTAAATAAAATTGAATTGATATAGTACTAGTAGTTGGAAATCATTGAACAGAGATTCCCTGTGGGTTCGACACTCTATCTTATCACTTTATTATTTATTGATCGTGTATACTTGCACGTAATTGTTGATTGTGAAATCGGGCAACAAGTTTTTGGCGCCGTTGTCGGGGAATCTTTTTGTTTAATATTTATTTCCATATTAGTTACAATTAATTCAATCTTAATTTAAACGTTTTATTTTTATTTTTTTTATTTATTTCTTTTTCTGTTTTACTTCCTTTTGAGGTACACCATGACCAAATATGACTATCAGTGGCCGTATACGAGAATGACGCAACCAAGAGCGGCAGAGATTTATGAACTCGATGAATTGTCAGCACAGATTGAGACACTTTCGAGGATGGTTGCTTTAGCAGTACAACGTAGTCAAAGTGTAGCGGTAATTTGTGATTATTGTGCTGGAAATCATCCGAGTCATCAATGTACCATCAGTTATGAGTCGATGCAGTATGGTGGCAATTTCGGCGATTACCTCAACAATTTTGCATATTTCAAAAACTATCATCAGGATTGGGGGTATCATCCGGATTTTTCATGGAGCCATAATAATCAAGTTCAAACCTTTGCTCCTAGCCAATCATACACTCCAGAATTTCAGGATTCAGCCTCTCCACATGAAGAAGAAAGAAAACTGAATTTGGAGGAGGCCTTGGTGAAGTTTATTACAGCTACGGACAAAAGAATGAATGATCAGGATGAGCTATTAAACTTAGTGGATTTAAATATAAAAAGCCAAGCAGTGTCGATTCGAAATCTTGAGAACCAGATGGGACAGCTTACCAACGCCTTCAACAGTAGCTATCATTGTGCATGGACCAGTGACATGGTTCTCGAGACTGATGGATTACCCGCACCAAAGCTGCTACCGGATGTGCTAATTGATGATGATTCTGATATGGAGGAGAATAGTGGGATCAGGAAAATACAGCCGAAGAAGATCTAACCGTGAGTTCCGACGCTGATGTACTGATTTTGTTAGTGCCCCATGTACCTTCTTCACCAAACCACCACGATCCGGGTAGTTTTGCAATCCCTTGCCCAATTGGTAGTCATGTCGTCGGCAAAGCTCTATTTGACATCGGAGCTAGCATGAATTTGGAGCCATGGTGGGATGAGAAAGGGGCCAATGAGAAGTTAGTTGAAGATCCAGTTGTGTTCAAGAAGCTTCAATGCCACAGTTTGTTTACAAACATAATAGAGCAAATGCCTAGTTATTTGAAGGTTATAAAGGAGATTCTATCAGGAAAGAGCATGTTGGGTGATTTTGGATCAATGTCCCTTACAGAAGCAAAGCCCTCAAACGCTTCATTATTACTAACGGATGGAGGGTTCCTCAATTTTCGAAGGGGAATTGGATAGTAGAACAGGACGAAGTCGGGCTGACGACTATAAACCAAGCGCTTGATGGGGAGCAACCCAATCACTGTATTTTATTGTTTTAGTTTCTTTTAACTCCATACTTTTGCATGAATTTAGTATCTTTAGTAGTTAGTTTTAGGTTTTTAAGTGCTTTGCCAGTCTCTCATACTCTTAAAAGGTTGTGCTAATCCATGCTATGTTGCTTTGAACAGGTAAAAGGTTTTGGGATTGCAGCAATTGAAGAAAAGAAGGAAAATTATTTTTCAGAAATAGAGTTCTCGCCCCGGCGAGGAAATAGCCTGGAGATTCTCGCCCCGGCGAGAACCCCTCTGCCAGTTTTTGCCCCAGCGACTCAATTCCTCGCCCCAGCCCAAACTCCTCTGGATATTCTTGCCCCGGCGAGATTCCAAGGCAAAAATCTTCGCCCCGACGAAGATGAGTGATTTTAGTTTTTAATTTCCTTCCCAAAATCAGATTCCATTCATTCCAAAACCTTCCTAACCAATTCAAACTCAATCCTAAACCCTTTCCACCCTTACCCCTCACGGATTCAACTTCTAATTGATTCAAGCAACGTCAAGGGTTCCTCTCCACTGTATCAAACATTCAAACGGTTTTATCAAGTAAATTGGGGAGAGTAGCTACTTGAGAAAGACATTCATGAACATCAACCGATCTAACTCGCTGTGTAAGGCAGTGTAGAGGAGACGAGAACTAGTTTGTTGGTTGTTTGTGGGAAACCACTAAGGTGCTGTACTGAACACTGTTAGAGACTCGAGGTGTACCGAGTATAGAGTTATGAATGCGTATGATGAAGAAGTGATTCTTTTTATATAGGTGGATGCATGAGATGAGTTAAGACCTAGAAACGTTACAAGAAGAAGACGCGAATGATGCGAAGTAAACTAGACTAAAATATTGAATAATATGAATGAAGTTAGAGATTCTTAAAGGAAGATTTGATATATAAACAGAGGATTCAAAGAAGAATCTTGATGAGTTATATAAGATGAGGACCAGGAGTTATTTGACTCCAGTAAAAAAAATGGTGTTCATAAATAGACGATATCTATAAGATGAGAATGATATAAATGATAAGGATGAACTCAAATAGAGTTTAGAGAATTCATATGAGACAATATTATGATAAAATAATTAGGTTCAAAGAAGAACCTGAAGAGCTAAAAGAACAGGGAACACCTGAGTTAATTAATCATAAGATAATGTGATTAAAGAGAAGAATAAAGAAGATCGTAGGATGAGACGATCATAAGATAAGAAAGAATCGTAAGAAGAGTTGATAATAGAACGAGATCACGACGTGATCTATTAAAGTTGTAAAATGTTAGAGGATATTAAATTATTGAATAGTTGTAGCATGATGCTATAAATAAATGGTACTATGAAATAGTACGAGATAAACTCACGAGGAGTTATGAATGATGAAATACGAGAAATTCGTATCAAGCAAAGAGTTAAGTTAAGAGCAAGATGAAATTAGGAGGAATTTCAATTGAGGACACATGTTAGTGGATGAGTTGTACGATTCCTGGTATGGGACGGGAATTTGTGCTTGGTTCATGTGATTGCAAAATAAATTAACATAATTCAACAACAAGTTCACATAGCAAATAAGAAATGAAAGACTTGCCTAATTCGTAGATTGTCAATTACAATAATTACCTTATACTTATCTACACTTCACACATCCTACACGATATATAATCATGCACAACATTTATTAGTCACATAGCAACACTTAGTATTAATTCTACTTTACATTTCATAATCTTTCATTTTATTAGTTCCACTTTAATCGCCATTTAACATTTAGTAAAATCTTAAACCTTTCTTTACAATAGATGTATAATACATATAAGTAAATATTTGGCTTGTTACAATACTATTGTCACTTCAAGACTCACTCTCATCCAATCTCATTTTTAATATCTCAATTTGTTATCTGATAATTCATGGGTAATTGTTACCATCGATCACAATATCTTAGTGTTTATTTAATATCTTAGTCTAAGCTTTAAACATACACATGGCCATATAGCACAAAGAAATTTTTTTTTTCTGTTCCACTGCTGGGGCGGTGGATTTCTTCACAAACCATCACCGGGGCGACAAAACCAATTCATTTCTACCGCCGGGGCGAGGACACCGTCGGGGCGACAAAGCTAGTACATTTCTACCGTCGGGGCAGTAGACTCGACTGACCGTTCCTGCAGTTCGCGAACCAGTGCAATTCCAGACCAAAATTTTCTAATTTCTTCATTTTATCAACAAATTAAACATACCCAAATATTGTAATCATTGTAGAATCAATATCCAACATGTATACAATGATTCTAACATCTTAAACAACTTAAACAACCAATTTCAAGCCTCAAATATCAATATTCATGCTAGTTTTATAAACTTTTACAAATTTAGCGCAATCGATCACTACAGATTCGTTATTCAACCAAATTGGTCCGTTCAACTTCCGTTGTTTTTGTTTTTTTAATGCATAACAATAATTCACCATCAATTTATAGATTATTACTTGAATTAAACATCAATTTTGACTCCAAAGTGAGCCATAACATACATATAATAACCAAAACTCAATTTCTTCTTGTTTAGCATGTTCACATGGATTTGATTACTCAAAATCAGTCATATATAACATATAATCAGATTATTACAACCCAACAACATATTTATCCATCACACAGTCAAATTAATTTTATACAGAGAACTTAGAACACAAACTAAGAACTTATAAAACTTACCTTTAATTAGCTAGATGGCTAGAATTTGCTTGATTCCTTCTTCTTCTTCTTTGAGCTCTCAAACTTTTTCTTAGAATCACAGAGAATTTCTCTCAATTTCTCTCTTCCTCTCTTTTTCTACTCTTTGGTTTGGCTCACAAAACTAATAGATAGAAAACTTACGTGACTTTAGTTGGAGGTTTTCAGCCGTTAGAAAATACAAAGGGTCTCTATGCCTTGTTTGGCTAGAACCCAAAAACCCTCTTTTAGCTTATTTTAATAATCTTTTTATTATAAGATATATATTGTCACACTTTAATTTAATTAAACTTATTATATTAATAAATCTAATTAAATCTTACTAACAAAATTTATAATCTCCAATTAGATAATTATAATTATAGTATCATTTAATAAATCATTATTCCTCTAATTTAATTATTAAATTAAATTAGAATATTACTCGCGTAATAAAATACAATAATTTCCATCAAATGTTTATTCGACCAATATTTTAATTTACGAAATTCACAATCATACTACATTAATATGTTACATTTATATGTAACCCAGTACTTTCTTATTTATTAAAATAAATATATATATCTTCATTTAAGTGAATTACCTTCATTATTCGTGAAATTTAATTCATAACAATTCCATTGCCCACAAGACATAACAATAGATTATATTATTTCATAATATAATTTTTAACTTACTAATATTCAGTAAATATCTTTTTCGTAACAATTTCCTTCACTTAATTCAATGGTTTAATTAACTATTAAACCTCTTTTCCCAAATATACGAATATATAATTCTCTTCACATCAAATCACATATTTCACAATATATATATATATATCACATATATACACATACTCAAACTCAAAACGTCACATAATAAGAATTCTGTTTGCTAAATTCTTATTTAATAATTCTTGAAAATCCGGGTTATCACAATCATTGAATAAACCTAGAAAATCTTATATCCATGGATTCATTCCATGGATTTAAGTCCTGATAATGGATCTCATCAATACACGTAGTCCCTCGCGATGATGGGTTCGGTTGTGTGATCTACGAGATGGGGTTCACGGGAGCCCTTTCTAAGATTTTCATTTTATCTTTGTTTCGATGTATTATCTATCGATGTGAGCCTAGGAATACGAGTATCGAGATCCTCAAATCGGATCTTGACCTAATTCTCATAATGGATGCGATTTCAATTGTAAAGTTGTTTTCCAGTCATTTTATATGTAATTTGGGACTTAAAACGATATCGAGGGTTTTATCCCGAGAGAATCAGATTTAAGGCCCCATAATAGTGAAAATTGTGATTATAGATGTCAAGGGTTGTTAAGATGGCTTTCATGCCCACGGACACCCCGACTCTTTTTTCCCGTTTGTCACCAAAAACAACTTTTCCAAGCAAAACGACAAAAACCTTCTAAAATAAAACTCAAATCGCTCGGGTTAGTAAGACGACTTTAAGTTAAAATTGAACGTAACAAAGAGTTTTCGATTCCTATTTGGCGAAGGGTTTGAAAACCAAGTTTTCCAAAACGTCACTCAAAAATGGTTTCTATCAAAATCATAATCTAAAACAAACCTTTTCTTTCAATCAAATCCCTCATGCATAGGTTCAAAGAGGCTTTAAGTTGCTTTCAAAATAATGCACTTCTCACTATTTCGATCCAAAGCTAGTTAACGATTTCCTACAAAATCACACACGCACACACACACATACTTGGGAAAATATCAAGATGTGGTAACCGTATTTTCACAGAAGTCGAGGGGTGCCAAACACATTCTCCTCGCTTAAGTAAGCCCCTGAACTCTATGAATCTCGATTTCGAGACCAATTTTACAGTCACATATTGGGCCATATTGCGAAAATATAAAAATCTGGATGAGTTAGTACATTCATTTAAATCTTTACTAACTGGCGACTCTGTCTAATTGGCCTATCATTAAAATCAACCTTTCAAAATCCCGTCGGCATTTATGTCGGCCTTTTTTCCTAAAAAATCACACTTTAAGCGAAATGAATAAATCGAAATCTTAAAAAGGGTAGAAACAACGAGAAAAAATAGGAAAATTATGTTTCCCGGCATCGACAACGAGTAACCGACTAAATTTTGGTTAACTGAGCCTAGGGTTAACAATAAATAAAAGATGGGAGTTTTTGAGTTGAATATAATTAACTAAGTTAAGCCGAAGTAAGTTAATAAAAATAATCAATGAATTAAAATATTCAGTTCTTCAGTTCAGTATCACCTTTTCGCATCAATAGAAGAATCAAGTAAAATAATATTTATCCTTCAATGAAACTAATAACCCTAGGCAGCAACAAGCTCTGCTACCCGAAACTCGTCTTAGGTTATCACTTAATGAAACAAGCTCTTCACAAGATTCTAACCATTATACAACCTAGAATAAACTCTCTATATTTAATATAATAACAACATGAAGAACTAGGGAATTAGACTATTCCAAGCAACAATCTCACAAGCTCGGATTATTTTACCTGTCTTCCGATGATCTTAGTAATACACGAAAGCTTGACCACAATCAGTATCACTAATTGCTACCTATGACTAGGAATAATATCAATTACACGTAATACTATCCCTTAACCTAGCAGATGATATTAATCAGATTAACTTAACTGGCCATATTAAATCAATCAGAATAAATAGCATTTAAACAATAAAATAGATTATCAAGAACGAATTTCATATAAGAAGGAATAAATAATGTTAACTTATTTAAACCATTAATTGTAAATAAGGTTCAACATCCCTTAGAATTGAAAATAAAAACTTAGCCTGACATGTTTCTTCTAACCTTGCCTCCAATTCTAGGGTTTTGCAATTGTGTAGCAAAAGTAGTCTGTAAACTTAATTAGGAACATCTATTTATACTCCTAGAACAAACTCTTAAAGCTCTAAAAAAATAACAATCCAAATTGTAATATAATTCCTCAAAGGTTGCAAAGCTGAAAATCCCCTGCTGCTGACCTAGCTACGCGCCTCACGTGCCCAAGAAATCGGCTAAGCGTCGCGGCTTTCACCTCAAGCTTCGCGGCTCTTGAAATTTACTGGGGACAGTGCCGCAGCGGTCAAGCTTAGAGATGCGACGCTTAACTTTCTACAAATTTTCTCTGTTTCTTCTTACGAGCCCATTTGGTCCATTTATCATAGGTTGAATGTCTCCAACAAGCAACATTTTTTCTCCTTTTATTATTTTCAGCTCCAATTCTTCCTGAAATCAATAAATACCTTAATCAACTCATATATAGATAAACATGTAATAAAACTAAACATAAAGGAATCAAAATCATAGAATATTATGCACTTATCAAATTCCCTCACACTTAGCCTTTACACGTCCTCGTGTAAATCAAAACAAAGGTCCTATTAAACTTATCTGAACTCTATTTAATCAAACTTTCAAAGGTTTCATCTTAATTCCCAACCATGAATATCAATTCTAATCAACAGAAATCTGTTTAACACCCCATCAATTAATTCACAATAACAACCTTGTCATTCACCACCGAACATCATTAAATTAAAATCCATCCACATAAGTAACTCCCCTATAATCAACATAAGTACCCAACTAAGTTCACATAAAACCCAACTATGCATCACTGACTCACAATTCAGAACCTAATTTTCTTGTTATTCTTTTTTCACCCAATAGAACCTTTAAATTCAATTTTTTTATAGGTGAGGGCATTTTACGCTCCATCTCACACTATATATATTCTTTTCTTTTCTCAAGTGAGTGCATCTTACGCTCCTTCTCAACCCACCATATGATTTTGCACTTTTGTTTCTTTTCTTCTTTTTTTTCCACTTTTTCATTTCATTTTGGTTCTTAAAACAACATAAGCAGTCAAACAAGTTCTAAATCATAAAACCGGTGCACATAGTCAGTCTCTACATATAGCTTAGCCAGGTAAACATGTATTTCATATTAAAGTACTCATGTAACATAAATTAATTAGCATCAGTCAACTGTGGATCCCGACTTAGTTATCATCATTTATCAATTAATTAAGCATCAAATAAATTTTGCAAATCAACATCAATCTCCACTCTACAACTATAACCTTTAAAAGCTTAGGCAAACAAAATCGTAAAGCCAAAAACTTTTAGAACCAAAACTTTTAGAGGCAAAATGCAGTTTTCAACAATTTTTCCACAAAACAAACTTAACAAAACAAATCTTAACCTAAACTCCTCCCCCACACTAACCTTACATTGTCCCCAATGTAAGACAATTATGCAAAGAAAAAGTAACTAAATAGCATGCAACTAAAAGGCTTTTATCCAACAGTAAAGTTCCTCGTAGAAATCTTCTTGTCATGAAAGGCTTTAGTCTTCTCCTTGTAAATCTTTGAGCTCTCATATGCCTTATTCCGTAATTCCTCTAGCTCTTGAAGCTTCAACTTCCTATGGACTCCAGTTAAATCTAAGCTCATATTGTAGTGCTTTATTGCCGAGAAAGCCTTGTGTTCTAACTCCATAAGTTGATGACATGGTTTCTTATACACTAGCCTATAAGGTGACATACCAATAGGAGTTTTGTATGTTGTTCTATAAGCCTAAAGTGCATCTTCTAATCTTAGACTCCAATCTTTTCTACTCGGCTTGACTACTTTCTCCAGAATGGATTTAACTTCACGATTGGATACCTCAGCCTGACCATTGCTTTGTGGATGGTAGGATGTAGAAACCCTGTGCATCACATTGTATTTCCTAAATAGTGCTACTAACATCCTATTGCAAAAATGTGTTCCCTTATCACTGATGATGAGCCTTGGAGTTCCAAACCTGACAAATATGTTAGACTTGACAAAATCTGCAACCACTTTAGAGTTAATAGTCCTGGTGGCTTTAGCTTCCACCCATTTAGAAACATAGTCAATAGCCAAAAGAATGTAAATATTACCATAAGAAGCAAAAAATGGTGCCATAAAATTAATACCCCAAATATCAAAAATTCTAACAATTAAAATAGGGTTTGTGACATTTGATTCCTACTTAATAAATTTTCTATCCTTTGACAATTTTCACATGACTTACAAAACAGATAAGAATCTTTAAAAATAGTTGGCCAATAGAAACCACATTCCAAAACCTTATGAGTTGTCCTTTTAGGTCCAAAATAATCTCCACGAGCATAAGAGTGACAAAAAGTTAGAATAGACAAAAACTCACTATTAGGCACACACCTTCTAACTATCTGGTCAGCACAAAATCTCCATAAATATGGGTCATCCCAAACATAGTATTTGGCATCACTCTTAAGCTTTTCTTTCTGGAATTTAGAAAATCCACAAGGCATATATGTACACTCATTAAGTAATTCACAATATTAGCATATCAGGGTCTAACCTCATCAACGGAAAATAAATGTTGATCTGGAAACAAATCCTCTAATGGCAGTGCCTCTTCACTTTTGATAAGTCTGCTTAAGTGATTTGTCACCAAGTTGTCTGCTCCTTTCTTATCTCTAATCTCCGAGTCAAATTCTTGTAATAGCAGAATCCATCTTATGATCCTAGGTTTGGATTCCTTCTTGGTCAGCAAATATCTGAGAGCAACATGGTCAGAATAAACTACAACTTTAGTACCAAACAGATAAGATCTAAACTTATCTAAAGTAAAGACAACATATAATAATTTTTTTTAGTTGTAGAGTAGTTAATCTGAGTAACATTAAAAGTTGTGGAAGCATAATAGATGGCGTGGACAGCTTTGTTAACTCTTTGGCCTAAGACAGCTCCTAATACATAGTTGTTGGCATCACACATGATCTCAAAAGGCAACTTCCAATTTAGTGGTCATATCACAGGTGCTGAAGTTAATAGCTTTTTCATTTTGTCAAATGTCTCATTGCACTCATCATCAAACTGGAACTCCACATCCTTTTGTAATAACTTACACAATGGCAAAGTTATCTTTGAAAAGTCCTTAATAAATCTGCGATAGAAACCTGCATGACCATGAAAAGAACGAATCTCCCTCCCACTTGCGGGGTAAGGCAAAACAGTAATAATTCTTATCTTAACTTTATCCACTTCTAATCCCCTAGCTGAGACTACATCTCCAAGTACTATACCTTACTCTACCATAAAATGACATTTTTCCAAGTTCAAAACAAGATTAATTTTTAAGCATCTATCTAGCACACGAGTTATTTATCTACACATGCATCCAAAGAATCGCCATGTATTTTGAAGTCATCCATAAATACTTCAATGCAATTTTCAAGAAGATCAAAGAATATACTCACCATGCATCTCTGAGAAGTACCTGGTGCATTGTAAAATCTAAAGGACATTCTACGATACGTAAATATACCGAATGAAAATGTGAAGGTGGTCTTTTACTGATCCTCTGGTGCAATCACAATTTGGTTATAGCTTGAAAAACCATCTAGAAAACTATAATAAGTATGACCAACTAATCTTTCTCACATTTGATCAATAAAAGGAGAGGGAAATGATCTTTTCTAGTTATAACATTCAATTTCCTCTAATCAATACAGACTCTCCATCCTGTTTGCATACGTATGGGTACCAACTCATTATTATCATTCTGAATTACAGTTATACCAGATTTCTTTGGAATTACCTGCACTAAACTCACCCATTAACTGTATGAAATTGGGTAAATTATACCTGCATCAAGTAATTTTATAATCTCTTTTTTCACTACCTCCATCATGGATGGATTCAATCTTCTTTGAGATACTTTCATTAGTTTGGCTCCTTCTTCCAAAAGAATTTGATACATGTATATGACAGGACTTATACCCTTGATGTCTGCAACTGTCCAACCAAAGACTGTTATGTGCTCCCTTAGGACTCTTAGCAATTTGTCTTCTTGAACTTTGGTCAGATTATTAGCAATGATCACTGGCAGTGTGTCATCCTTCCTTAGATATGCATACTTCAAGTGGGTTGGTAACGACTTCAATTCCAAGGTAGGAGCCTACACAACAGAAGGTAACAACTTCTTATAAGTAGCAGGTAATTGAATGGAAAATACTGCATACTTATCTGAGATTTTTAGTAAAGAGTATAGTGCAACTACAGTTTCCTTCAATTCTTGAGTGTGCTCAATTTCTTCTTCTTTTACCAATTCCAAGTTGTTTTTGATGGCAACCTCCAAGCTTTCCTTATGAATTTGCTCAAAAGATTTCTGCACTAAGGAATCAATTACATCAATAGCAAAAACAAGATTAATATCACTAGGGTACCTCGTGGCTTCATATATATTGAATTAAATCTTTTCTCCATCAAACTCCATGGTCAAGGTCCCATTATGCACATCAATCATTGTTCTGGATGTTTTCAAAAATGGCCTCCCTAATAGAATATAAGCAAGATTTGGAGATGTGTCATCATCCATAGCCACTATGTAAAAATATACAGGAAATATAAGCTCATTCACCTACACCAACACATCTTCAATTACCCCTTCAGGGTAAGTGTTAGTACAATCAACTAATTGAATAATAACACCCGTATTTTTTAAAAGAGCTAGATTTAAAGAAGCATAAATGGATAGTGGCATGACATTAATTGAAGCACCTAAATCTAGCATAGCTTTTTCAAATCTGGTATTGCCTATCTTACAGGGAATGGAAAACATGTCTGGATCTTTCCATTTAAGAGACATATTTCTTTGGAGAACTGCTGATACATTCTTTCCAACAGTCACTTTTTCATCATCCCTTAGTTTCCTCTTATTAGTGCATAATTCTTTCAAAACTTTTGCATACCTTGGCACTTGCTTGATTGCGTCTAGTAAAGGAATGTTTACCTCTACCTTCCTTAAAGTTTCTAGAATCTCCTTTTCTTGCTTATACTCCTTTGAAGTTCTGGAGTTCTTGAGGGGAAACAGTAAAGGATTAGTCCTAAGCTGAACAGAAAGGTTAGTGTTGGTCGATTTAGCAATCAATAAATACATCCAAGTATACATGGTCAACATGTAATACAATGATAAAAGAGTTGTCGATCCCACGAGGAATTATCTCTAATATTTTTTAAATATGAATTTCATATCAAGCCAATTTAATTTAAACAGATAGAAGTTTAATTCATAACAGATAAATTAAAATTCTCTAAATATTAATTAACATCCATGGAAAGTACAGGTATCAAAGAAAAGTTAGAGAAGAAAAACTCTTGTGAAGACATCTTCCATCTCCAAGCATTCTTCAATTCCTTTCCTCCATTAGTGTTAAAAGAGTTTTGTACTAGATCTCCAAACCTGAAGTGTAGCCGTCGCGATAAAATAATTCATAATTCTAGTAGACCTTTAACAAGTATTTATAAGCCTCCTAATTTCCTAACCCTAAAAGAAATTAGAATACAATTAAAATTACAACATCCTACTTTTAATAAACTACTATAACAAAAATCCTAATTATCTTCATTTTCCAAATCTGCTGTTGATTTTTCATCCTTGCAATTCACTAATAATAATCTGCAGCATTAGTGGAAAGGCAAGGAATAACACGTGGGACCCGCAAGAAAAAGAAACAACGGAGATATCTGGCTGCCATTCCGCTCGTCCGCACATGGGGCGCCCGAACCAACCCAGCGCCGCGGCTTGTAAGTCAAGCACCATAGTTATTGAACCTAGCGTCGCAGCTATCGAAGCTAGCGCCGCGATTTTCGAATCTAGCGTTGTGGCACTTCGGCTTCTGTATCTCTCGTTTCCTTGCTCCAATATTTAAGATTTTGCCACCGAAATTCCATTTTTTCCTACAAAATAAAATAAAAACACTAAAAACAAATAAAAACACTATAAAATAGTAGAAAATAATTAAACACTCACAAATTATTAAGCCTAAAAGTACCCAAATAATAGGTATAAAATCCACTCATCAAATACCCCAAAACTTAAATATTGCTTGTCCTCAAGTAAAATAACAATGAAAAACACTAATTAACAACTCCCTACCTACGAATCAAGCAATAAACCAACACGTTATTCAACATATGGTCTCAAAGATTAATAACAATACTAAAAAAGAAAATCAAAATAATGTCATGTTTATAGTTTCAACTTATTCATCAATTTTACACATGCCCTTGACCATATTAAATGTGCTTGCATGAATACCAACTGTTCCAACCAATCATAACCCAAAATAATTCACACAGTCAACCACTTACAGAAAATTCCAATATCAACTTTACAAATTCACTAAACACATCAAATTCAAATAATCCAGATAAATCACCTAATCCTCAGATTCTCCAGGATGTTATAAACTTTAAGCGCTTATATTTTTTTTTCATGCTTTTCCTTTTCCTCGGCGAGAGCTTTGTATATATGTTATTTTTCCCTTTCTTTCTCATCATTTACCGAACGAGTGCGTTTTACGCTCCATCTCGGTTTTAAGTATGTGTTTATATGCGAGTGCATTTTACGCTCCATCTCGACTCACCACATACTCCCATTTCATCCAGGAACATACATTTTTTCAATTCTTTTTTTCAAAACAACCCATGCATTTCCCCCAAACTTAGATGTTTATCTAGATTTTACTTCCAATGATGTGCAAACAAATTTGACAAAGTCTCAACGAAATGTTTCCAAAAGTAGTTAACCAAGCAAATTTTTCCGAATCACAATTAGCCAAAACAGGTGATATGTGCTTAATTATGGTAGCCCAATATGGGATTGCCTAGATGTAAAATGGGTAATTTAAATATAAGCCCAAATGTATGATAATTGATAGTCCAAGAGTGATTTATTATAAGCCCAAGCTATGAGTAAGGATTTAATGTGTTAGGGTTTTATGAGTAACCCAATAAATTAGCCAAAGGATGAGTAAACTAGGTTGACCATATTTTAATCAACCTTGAGTTAAAGAAGTCCAAAGAAATGGAAGGGTAGAAACTTTCTATAAATGAAAAGTTTGAAAACTTTTCATAAATGAAAGGTTTAGATAATGAAGAGAGAGAAGAGTATGTGTTGGTGTATTTATATATATGCATTAGTATATTTATACATATATATAATTGTGCAAGTATTCTTATTAAAAGAAAAGAAATTTTTTTTTAAAACAAGTGGGTAAACTTTTGCTTTTGTTTTATCCAAAGTTGCATTGATAGGAGCAAAAAGGGGATGGAAGTGACAAGTTGGTAATGTGCGTAAGTAGTGTAAGAGAGCTATGATGGGCTAGGTTGGTAGCTTGTGTTGGAGAAATAAAAGGTTGTAGAGATTTAACCAATGTAAGGTTAATTAAATAATCCTAGTTGGTAAACAAGAGAGGGCATTAACCAAACATTGGTTAAATGCTAGATGAATGCATGTAATGATGAGAATTAACCATGAATGGTTTAATTGAGTATCCCTAGGTGGTAACTAAGTTAAAGCTTTAACCATGCATTGGTTAGTTGCTAGCAAAATGTGTATAAATATATAATTGTATGTATACATGATAGATGAAACTTAACTAAGGTGAAGTTAGTGAATTCACTCTAGGTTAATTCTTTTAAGGGAATAATTGACCAACATGGAATTAGTAAGTAACCATGGGATTACATGTTTGTAGAGAATTAACCATATTCCTTAATACTAGAGAGTATAATATAGGATATATTTGAGTTTAATAAAGTGTACATGGAGGTAGATGAATGATCAATAAAGGATTTATCGCTTCTAGTAAAAGGAGAGAATGTCCTATGTGATTCGATAAGTGACAACTCAGGAATCTCTGGCCAGGTTGAATGGAAATTAGACAAAAGTTTCTAATTTACATTAATTTGAGTTGTACATTTTTGAATCGAAATGCATATAATCAAATAAATAAAATTTGATAGAAATTCCATGTTTTATATTTGACCGGAACATTGTGTGGCAGAAGGATTAAATTGTATAGTAACTATTACTGAATAGGTTCTATATGATTAAATGTTGATTTCATATTATACGGATAGTCATGATACATTATCATAAGGTGTCCCTCATGATGTAGAATAAATATGATTTATTTATATATGAATTAAAAGAGTTTAATTCATTATAAATAATATTAGAATGGTTCTAATTTATTTATTCTACTACCCGCATAATATTGAACCTAAAGGGTCACACCGCAAAAAGAGAAATATTATTTTAGAAGTAATTGACTTAATAATAATGAATTAAGTGTATTTAATTTATTAGTGAAATAAATTAAATAACTTAATATTTATAATTAAGTATCTAGAGAAATACTAATTATAAATTAATAAGAAGTATTATTATTATTATTATTATTATTAATTATTTAATTTCTAAATAGTTTAGGAGTTAAATTAAATTAAAATCCTAAGTCCGAAAAGGTTTTGGATGGAAGGTTGGTCTATAAATAAGAAGGGTCTTATTATGGGAAGGATTAATGCAACTCTTGCAAGTATTTTCTAAAGCCTAAAAGAGTTAGGAGAGAGAGAAAACTAGGGTTAGCCACCCTAGGTCTAGGAGAACCTAAATCTACTTCTTCAATCTATATTCTCTTGGTGGATTACCTTTAGAACGCTACATACACTTTGTAGCTTGCGTTTAATCAGGTGGATTTGGAGAAGAACGTGAAGGATCAAGGGAGGTGAACTCGTAGCTGTTTAAAAGTGGGATCTATAAAGGTATAATCCCTTTTTCTTTATCTTGAATTAATAATATCGCATAAGGTGATTCATGGGATTGCAGAAAAATTTTAAATTCGATTTATGGTATGCTTCCGCTGTTTTACAATATGATTGTATGTATGTTCTTGTTTCCGTAAACTTACATATGGTACACAGTAGGATAGATTATTGTTCTAACTTCTGTTTTGCAGAATTTATTATTACATACTCTTATGGCTTTATGAATGTATGGTTTAATTAAATAACTATTGATTTTGATTTTGGGTTGTAATACTCCTGTTGTGAGTAATTTAATTTTTCTGCAATTTTAGATAATATGTAAACTCTTAATGAATATAGGTTTCATTGATGTAATTATACATAGATCAGATGTACACTTTGTTGAAGTGTAGGACCTATATGTAATCCGTTGCGCTAATAATATGTAAGTTGTTGAAGAAGATGGACATGGAGTCAGTTTTTTTGTGTGTGCAGAATATGAGATGGATATGGACTCAATTTTTTTTCTTCAGAATCTGAGATGGACATGGAGTCATGTAGAATACAACATTCGAGTTCAACAGGGATGTTTCGAGAGAGTCCTGATGGATCCATGATTATTATTAGCAATGAGAGTATACTGTTATGTAGTTATCTTTCTATGTGATGCTTGATGATGTGATTATATGTTTGTTATTAAAACCTAGATTAAAGCAACAGAATTGAATTTTAATTAATTTGAAAAATGCAGAACACGAGCCCAATAATTTTTTCGAAATTATATTTGTACGGTATTTCTAAAAACATTTCTAAAATTATACGGATTGTACGGGATTGCCGGAGTTTGGGCTGGATGTAAAGAACTTTCGAATTATCTAATTTTCAATAGTTATTATATGTGAATTGTTTTTATTTCATGAGTGATATATGAATAAATAAATAAAAATTCACGTGAGTGAGGGACAAATCCCACCGCATCTATTATATATCTATAGTTATGACAACTAATATGTTTCCTACGAAAAATATTAGTGATCAAGATAACAAGTATAAATTCCTACATAGGGTATGAGTTTATTAAAATAATAGTATAAATATACTTTCCGTACGGATATATATTTTGAGCAATGAATATTTTATGAACTCTAATATAATGGTATACACTTGATAAAAAGATTAATAATTTTTTCCTATGAAAATGTAGTTTATTAATACTCTTGAAGGCTAAAATAAAATAAAATATAGGTATGCTATTTTCTTTGATAAGAGTTAACTAGAAAAGAAAATAATGATAATTTAAAATAATCATCTTTCCCTACGGATAGACTTTATTTAGAAAATTAAGATACCTATGTTAAAAAGTAATAAATTGCTTAAATATGCTTTATTTTACTTGATAATGATCATATGAATGATGTATGCATGTTTTTTTTATTATTCTAGATATCATGTCTGCATTCAACCTAATCTCAGTCATTCTAAAAGAGAATCAATTGACTGGCCCTAATTATGTTGATTGGAAAAGGAATTTGGACATTATTCTTACTGCTTAGGAATATAAATTTGTGCTTACTGATCCTTGCCCTGAGGAACCTGCAGCTAATGCTTCTTGTGTTTCTAAAGAAGCACATGTAAAATGGGTAAAGGCTGATGAGATGGCTAAATGTTACATCTAAGGCTCTTTATCCAATATTTTACAGCATCAGCATATGGCTATTCTAACTGCTAAAGCCATGATAGAATCTTCGTATGGTATGTTTGGTGAGCATGCTTGTGTCGTAAGGCAGAGTATTATGAATTCTCTCATGAAAGAAAAAATGGCTGAAGGAACTCTAGTGGGTGAGCATTGTCTCGAGTTTATATCTCACTTTAGCGAAAAATGTCGTGTGGATACACAGATTGACATGTTGTTGTAGTCATTGCCCGATACTTTTAAAAATTTCATGGTTAACTACAATATGGCGAAGTTTCATTCCTCAGTTAATGAAACAAGTTCAATTGGCCGAAGGTATTCTAGCACCTAAACCAGTTGTCCATGTAGCTGAGGCTAATGTTGCGAAGGCTAAGGCTAATGTTGCTAAGGCTAAGGCTGGGAAGAAAAATAAACTAAACAAAAAGAAATAAAATGCAAAGTTTTCTGGCACTGAGGGAGTTGGAAAGAAACAGGGTCAATGTGAGGATAAGCCCAAAGGGAAGTGTTTTCACTGTGGTGAAAAAGGACATTGGAAGCGCAATTGCCCAACATTCCTTGAGAAAATGAATAACAAAGGTAAATTTTGAAGTTTTGTTGGCCGATTTAGCAATCGATAAACACCCACATGCAAGTATACACGGTCCACAACTAATATAATGATAAGATATGAGTCGAACCCATAGAGAATTATGACGAATAAATACCAAGTACCAATCGTATATCAAGTCGATCTTATTTAAATAATGAAGATTTGAGTTTTTGTTGTTTACACTAATTAAAATGATAAGTAATGAATAAACACAGTAAAATATCAAGATAGAAAGTTCTAAGATTACAATTTACCCCAACACTTCATTTGAATCTCCTAACTCTCTCTTTTAATTAATTAAGTCACAAGAATTAACAACCGAGAAATCACGATTTCATTAGAGCCTCTATCGATGGTCAATTACGAATCTTCCTAATGCGGCGCATAGGTATATGTTTATCCTACACACTATCAAGAGACCAATTTCAAGAGCAATTAACAAGACACGTGTCACTAAATCTCATTAGCCACCCTTTCAATTAACAACTTTCACATAGGAAGTCATTAAGATTAGATTCTCCATAGGTTTCATACGGTAATTAGGTATATGTCTATCCTAACTACTATCAAGTTACCTATTCTTGAGGATAAGGAATAAGACACATGTCACTAAAATCTTATTAATTACCTACAACAATCTTTAACTTTCGCATGTTATCATAACTAGGTCTCAACTTATAATCCATTCGTCAAGTTCATATAGGTTCCCAAAGTAATTACTGGCCAAGCAATTAATCTAAGAAGCAAAGGTTATGACAATCAATTCACATATGATTAACTAATACCAAAGAGAGATAATTCAATTCTGAAATTCAGATAAGGCACACTTAGAAGGGGGGGTTGAATAAGTGTGGACACAGACTATTACCAATTTAAAAATTTATAACACACTTTTGAA
The DNA here is from genome assembly GCA_034770075.1 of Aralia elata. NCBI lineage: Eukaryota > Viridiplantae > Streptophyta > Magnoliopsida > Apiales > Araliaceae > Aralia > Aralia elata. The sequence goes on from CM068382.1 coordinate 43,972,620, forward strand.
TTCAGCCTACTAGATTGATGAATGCAGTCTACTGAATGAATATGGTCGATTGAATTGAATCTTAATCAAAAAGCAATTTGGTCTACGGTATTGATTAATGCAGCCTACTGAATGAATACAGTCAACTAGATTGAACTTTTTGAAAATATCTTGGTGATTTTATAAATAAAAAAACAAATATTCAAGTTTTCTTACAATTAAGAAAATTTACTAACTTTGGATAATTAAAGTATAGCAAGTAATAAAAATCAACACCAAGATTTTTTACGTGGTTCGGCTATTACCCTCTATAATAATAGTCTACTCCACGTCCAATACCAACTAGTATTGGAGACTAACTTTTATTAAAAATAATTTCGTTACAAGACAGATTCTAACAAATTTTGAATTACAAAAAATTCACTTGAGCACTTTTGCTCCTTGTGCACCAATGCACCCCTTAAGCACCTATGCTTCCTTGAATCTGTATGTAAACAAATCTTAATCCACCTGGATTAAATTCCTTTAGACAACACTCAGTCTGAAAAATTAAAATTACAATAATAGAGGTCTAATGATCAAAGCAAATAAGCAATTTAACAATGCAAGGCTCAACTAATGCATGCAATGATCAATTAAATATAGAAGGATATTACCAGTTTATAGCTCACGAAAATATACTGAACAGTATCAGAATATATAAAGCACAGCAGTAATTTTTTTATAGCACCAATATGAAGAATATCTGTGACGCCCCCAAATCCGGGTCACCTGAGCCACGGACCTGGTTCGCCACTATCTAAAATAATAATTATACAATCGATAACTTAAAGCGGAATAAAGGAATATTTACATTGATATAACATAAATAAACCTGTCCCAAGTCTCGAAACCAATACTAGTACAAAACATAACATAATACAAAAGGGTAAATATGTCTTAATACAAACGGTAATTCTAGAACAACAAAATATAATTACTCCGTAGCTTTCCCCTTTCCCTTATCTTTTCCTGAGCTCTCGCCACGTGCCGCACTAACTGAAATATTTTAAGGAAAGCAAGGGTGAACAACAAATTGCCTTGCAAGTATAATAGCACTGAATAATCACATGAATAACTTTATAGTTCTCAGGAGTAAAAATTTAGCTAACACAAGGAAATAAACAACTCCTTTCATCACCGTTATAGTGGCCACTAAGGACCGAAGGATTTCTGAAGTATCCAAGAATTTCAAAGTTTCCCGAAGAAGGGAACTATTCAATACTGAGGGTGCACCAAGGCACAGAACTCTATTCTAGAATTACTGGAAATTCATCCGATAATCCACAAAACTGGTACAATAGGTGATCAGCCTAAAATACTTGGCGTTATGCATAAGCCTTACATTTTCCATTTACGCGCGTGTCGGTTCCCCGACGTTTATACGATTTCCCCTGCTGTGAGGGTTGTTCTACTCAGCTTTACATGGGAGTCCAGACCAAAACAATTTGATCGGACAATTTTACTTAACAACAATAATAGTTGGAGGACTTTAACCTCACTTTAGTAACCAACTCAATAAGTGTCTAGCTGAAACAATTAGCCTCGACATAGCTTTTAAACAGTCTATGGAATAAAGAACTTTAAGGTTCAACAACATGCATGATGGCATTAAAAATATCTTGAATGAATAACAATTCATAATCTTTGGAATCACACAATATAACACTGCATGAAATGGGCTTTCATTACAATATTTGAATAAAAGTATGAATACTAGCACAATAATTGCTAAATCGATAAGTAACTTGAACGGAGTCAAGAAACTCAAAAAAAAACTTGCCCAATAAATAATATTTGCTCGAATATAAATTTGAGTAGGGTAAGTAATCTTGCACAATAATAACCTGAATAAGATAGGAGACTTGCTCGATAGATAAATGAGTTAAGGAAAACTCGCACAATTAAATAAGGGTTGAGTAAGGAACTTGCCTTGTACGTGCGTTAATATCTTGACGTTAATCTTTCGTCAAAAATATCCTACATAGTTCATTAAAATCATCATAAATGTTAGTCACATAAGGACTAGGTTCATTACAGTCATCACATCCTTAAAATACATTGATTGCCACTACGCTTACCCAGTCGGGGGTCTCGCTCCCCGGTGAGCGAGCGGCTGCCCAGCTCGCCGGTGAGCTGGCGGGGGTCGGGGGGCATCACTCAATTACGCCTTAAGACAGCATCACTTCAGTTGACACTAGTATAAAATTAAGCATATAAGGCTTTAACAAGTTATAAGTATTTTTAAACATTTCGTACAAAAAATATAAGTTTTAGACTCGCGGGAAAAATTTACTGGGTCTGACCCGATCCGACCCGACCCGGTCCGGCCCGACCCGACCCGGTCCAGCCTGACCCGACCCGGACCAGGCGCGGAACAGCGGTATGCAGTAGCAGTTCTGCAGTTCCTGCAGAACCGCGAACTGGTAGACTCTCGCCAGCTTCAGCCCCTATATCTCCCTCTATACTCGATCAATTTGGTCCGTTACGGACTCTATGGATTCCCAAGACACGAGACTACAATATATCAAAAATGCAAGATGACCCATAAACACTAACACAGCCAAATCCTTAGCCAAAGCACCACATTGATGCTCTGTTTTTCGCAGTCATGATACATTTCACTAAAACATTCACTGTAACTTTATTTTTGCATCATTTTGGTTCATTCCAACTAAGTTATCTTCACAACTCATGGAAGTACAATACTAAAACAACAAACAATCAAAATAATTACACCATCAAGGCTTTACAGTCCTCTAACAGTCCAAAGGTCCAAAAGTCCAAAAATGTCCAAAGTTCATCCTTTAAGCCAAGGTTCGGATCTTTCCTTGTTTTTGTTCCACTTTGAGGGTGTTAATGGTTTATATAGATTCTTTAAGAACCTCCATGGTAGATTCAACACAACCAACAACAACGAAAATCAACAAAATCCAACCCGCAAGCATGAAAGCAAAACAAAACTCATGAAAACTTCAATAGAGAAGAAATAGGTTGTAGTTTGATTACCTCTCCTTGTTAGCTTGGGGTAGGTTGAGATAACTTGCTAGGCTGCTCTTCTCCTTGCTCGTTTCTGCTGAAGCCTCTCTTCCTCTTCTCCTTGCTTGCCTTCTACGTCCTTGCCGCACACACACAAACACACACGCACACTTACTCTCCCTCTAACTGCAGTGAGCTTCTTGCTTAGCAAAATAACTCTCTCTCCCTCTTAAGTTGCTAACAGTTGGGTATGGCTGGAATGGAGGAGGAGAATGAGCTGAGGGGGATAAGAAGAATGCTTCGGGAGCATATAGAATGTATGGGTATGCAGGAAATGGTTTACCCGAGCCAATGGAAATGTTATTTAGGCAAAGTGTTAACAGCCCCATGAATTGTGTACTGTGCATGTTTATTCCTTTCCCCCCCAATTGGCTCTCAATATACACGTGGCCTCCCCCAATTGGTTTGAGGCTTAAATGTCTCACCAATTAATTCGAATATACAGATAAATATACCCGAATATTCCCACTTTTGTACCAAATTTGGTAAATAACTCTACCCAAAATTATAATGGGTACTCCCATAAATTATTGGAACACGCAAAAATATTTATTATGGGATTTGTCCATTTATTCGGAACACCCATAATATACATTTCGGATACAGATTAAATCACATATCAACTCCAATAAAATTTCTGACACTTGGAAAAATTATTCCTCAACATATATGCCTCATCTAAATTAATAAAAATCAAAATAGATGAAAAAGTTTGGGTGTGAATAGTGCTCGTGAATAGTGCATCGGGAAGCGGGTCCCGCTAATAGTGATTTCATGAATTTTTGCAACATCGATATATTCACTCTAACAACACAACAACACATAAAATTTAACATATGCACATTTTCTAGGCTGTAACACAATTCTAAACACGTAGTATAGATTAATATAAAAATAATAATAATAATAATAATAATTCATTTTATTCATACATAACTCGGGTTACAAGGAAATCTAAAATTCCCGATCGTTACAATATCTCTTTTTAGTATATGATCGGTACACTGTAGGAGTTGTTGTTGTTTATGATCTGATTACTCCATGCAATTTATAGGCTTTAAAAAATATATCCGTTGCATCCTTCTGATTTGTAAACATTGCAACTAAAACAATCCTTATCATGATTTAACGTTGCAAACAAACAGGCCTTATCAAAAACCTCTTGTTAGCACTCTTCTCGGAAACAAGATATTTAATATTTATCACAATATTCGGATATAAACAAAATCCTTCCAACTGATCCGGCTAATTAATACTACCAAGTCAAAGATAATGATCACATCTTATCTCTTTTTCCAAGATTGCCGCCATAGGATATGTGAGTATTATGATTCCAAGATATTTAATAATACTAACTGCCACACGTTTCATATACCAATAAAGCATGCCAAAATGTTTATAGTCCATCATGCATAAATCAATGTGAAACATTAATTAATTAATATGCATATATCTCGGTTGTGCATATATAAAATCAACAAACGTGTACCATTGTCATTCATAATTTAGTAACCAAACATTACTTTAGTCAGGCATACCACTCAGCACATAATTTATGACAATCATAGATTAATGCACAAATATTATGTCCTAGAGCCTTGTATTGAAAAATTAAATATTTGCAATGACCTTACATATTTTTCTTAAGACCCAAAACAATCTTCAATCTTCCTTGAATAAACCATCAGTTCTTCTTGAAATAATTTCCTGAAATTCACACCAAGCAATTTAGTAATATTAAACAGATCATCATCAAAACATTAGGTTTAGAATATGACAAAGTCAACAAATTCAAACTGGATGCTGGGTTCCATTGAAATCTTAGAATATAAGATTAGTTAATGATAGCTACAACAAACATCAATTTCAATTTATACATCATCAAATTCGAATTACAAAATAGAAAAGAAATACTAGAAATAAAACCACTTTTGAAGATATTCAGATGTTGTTCATTTGGTAGATGTTGATTTCTAGCTCTCCTTCTTAGTTTTGCAGTCCTTGATAACTTAGCTCCTTGGCCTTTGGCTTGATTTTGCCCTGATTTCCAGCCCTTGGCACGTTTTTATGATGTAATATGTAGCCTCCCTATCTCTAGATACTGATATGAAGCTCTGAAGAGAATATATATAGCCTCCATCAAGAAACCCTAGCCAAGATCGGACAAAATGCAGCAAAGATCGCATTGAAAACTTATCAGATCGCACTCAGCCCAGAATTGGCACGTCCGCGCCGGCGTCCTTCACTGGCTGCATGCTCGCGCGACAAAAATGGCTCATCCGTGCCGCACGCCTGTCGCTCGTCCGTTTTCCTGATCCGCGCTCCCCTGCTTGTCGCCCCGCACGCACGCCCATACGCAAATTGACGCGATCGCGCCGCACACCTGCCTGTCGCCCCGCTCGCTCGATGCTGCGACGCCACTCGCGCGCCCTACCTGCTGCGCATCTGCGCCTCTGCTGCTGGTGCCGTGTCAGCACTCCCATGGATTGGTCGATGTCATGCATGCCATGCACACTTTCACACGTCGTGCACACCCAAAGCTCAAATGTCATCAAATTTAATACTAAGAATCGCCAAACACTAATTTCCAAAAAAATACCAACGAAGCACGGATAACAAAATACGAGCACTAAGACATTACAAACCACAATCTGAACGTTATTTATTTCAAATCCTACAAAAACATAATAAAATACGTAAAAGCCATACAAAACACGTAAAAGTAATGAAAACCCAAAATAGATGAAAATAAGATACAAATGCATAAAATCCGCTATAATTATTTTAACACTTACAGATTATCAAGGCCAAAAGTATATAAAATGAGTGTATAAAACACACTCATCAAATACCCCCAAACTTGAACCTATGGTTGTCCTCAAGAAAAATAAAAGTACAATAACAACAGAAATAGACGCTTAACGTAAAACACGACGCGACAATTGCGAAACCGACTCAAGAATTGGCCTACAAGACGGTTAAGTTGAGTTAATCCAAACTATGTATCATTAGTGCAGGTTCTGATGTTAGTAAGAAAAAGAGTAAAGTCCTGAGGATTGGTCAATATATTGTTTCATATATGTTGAACGTAAGGAAATTGTTGTTCCTATTTATTAGAAGTTGATTCACAACTATTGTTCATTTGTTGAAGTTTCTAGAGAATATGTTGATATTCATTTTATTGTTGATTGTTTATTCAACTGATATAACTTGTTAAACAATCGAATGCTCGCCCTTGCTTTAAATAAAATATTTTCAGCAAAGCTAGAACGAATCATGAAATTCGGTGAAGACTAAGGAAAAGATCAAGTATTTGATTAGTCGATTAGTTGTAAATTTTATATGTATCTGTTGTGGCGAATTAAAGTCACAATTATAATAGATAAATGATGTAATAATCATTATTTGTATGTATTGGAAATGTAAAGGTATTAGAACCTGAGATTAGAAGGTGACATATTATAATATATTAAAGTTACATTTATGTCTTAAGAGTATATGAATGTATATGATGTATAGGTAGTACCGTGACGCACCGAACCCAGGTTTGAAGGTAGACCCGGATTCGGGGGTGTATTACAGTTGGTATCAGAGCTGATAGGTTAAAAACCTTAGGTGGGGAACCATATGTAATGCCCCGAGAATCCCTGTACTCGCTACAGGTGACCTCGTGCGTTAATGTACAACCTTACCTTATCATTCACAACATTTTTATAATAATATGTCGTTAAAAACTCAATAAATTTAAAACTTTTATAATGTTCCTTATAACTTTGCCTCAGAATCGAAATCTTTACAATTCCTTAATACAACTCAAGATCATATACCAAATGATCTGATTTAATACATTATCGGTGAGTAAAAATAAAACTCACACCACAACAATAAGTCTTTCTATTTTAGACAATAACTTCTTTACTCAAGCGAGTTTGCTAACGATAAATGTCGTCTAGCATAAGTACAAACAATACCATACTACAAGTTTTCTAACTTATAACATCTCAAACCGATATAACATAACAGAGTTACAATACAAAGATTTATTTCTTCCAGCTATAGAGTTTTTGTTGTTAAACTCCTTTTCAATCCCATCTTTTTCCTTCATCTTTACCGGGATCTCCGGATACCTCGTACTTTACTGAAAGTGTTTGTTTGAAGCAAGAGTGAGCACAACGGCTCAGTAAGTTCAACAGTTTCACATAACATATAAATCATGCATCATGTATGCTTGACAATATATTCATGTATGACATTGTATACATGCTTCTCAATTATTATACATCGCACTCAAAACATACTTCGTAACTTATATCAAATCATGCTTCACAATTTGTACATATTTCACATGTAATCATGCTTCATGCTTTTCAAATACTTCACAAATAATCACACCCATTGATTTCACATATCATAAATAACATCAATATATATATTTTCATATCAACAAGTTAATATCACATTGTTCATAACAATGCACATAGCAACAAGTTCTTAAAAACTTGCCTGATAAGTTTATCCAGCATATGCTAACATTATTATGTTTCTCGAACAACCTACAATCGTAATATAGTTAACATATTCACATTAGTCACAATACGCATTACAAGTCTTAATTATGACTTTAACTTTCAATTTTCTCAACTTTTACGATAGCTTAGCAAATTCATATCTCACTCGTACCAACTCAGAATTGGTTCATCTTTGCATAATAAACTACCCATAACATGGTCTAACTACCCCTATAGGTGTTATAGACAACAAAATTCTCGAAATCAAAAAGTTCGATTTAAGAGGTCAAACATGTGGGTTCCCGCAGTGTGTAGACTACTGGACCCCGGCTTGGTTAAATGGTCATAACTTCTTCAATTCTTAACCTTATTGGGTGATTTTTGAGTCCATTCTCATCAGAATTTCCCCCTCTACAACTTTCCTTTAGATTTCAAATCAAGATTCCAATCGGAAGTTGACTCAAAATCGCTCTCAAGGACAAAATGCAAACTAAACTTCATTTTCCTTCACTTGAAAGACAAACCTTGACACCTTATGTATTATTTAGCTAGTTCATCATGTTATATGACTTATTAACATAGTAATACATAAACCAACACAAAGTCTAACACTTTGCATCCTCCTCTTCTTCTTTCCATGGCTTTCATAGAATATAGCTAGAGCTCATTTACCTCCTTCTCATGGCCATCCACGAATTTCTCTCTCTCTCTCTCTATTATTCTAGCTATTTAGCTTAAGGAAAAGAAGTGAAAATGAATGAAATGAAATTGCCAAGCCTTGGTTAATCAACCAAGCTTCTCTCTCCTCTTGCAATTATGCTTGTAATAACATTACATACATAATGTATATCTATTCTTTTCTCCCACCACTTAACCAAAGCTAGGTATCCAAAGGTGGTTAAATAAACTAGGGGACAATGCATTAATTAAAGTAGATGGGACAAGACATTTAGGGGCTACTTTGTAAGAGATGTGAGAGGCTAGCTCTAGCCGTCTCTTGGCCTAAGATGAGTGGTTTCCCCATGCTCCATTTCCCCACACTTTTGTTTTTATTTTTTATTTAATTTATATATAAGTATACTTGCAATAATATTACATACACTTATGTGTATCTATCTAATCCCTCTACCATTTAACTTAGTTGTAGTTAACTTTCTAACATTTACCTCAAGGTCAAAATTCAATCAACCTTAGTTAGTTATCAACTTATTCTCCTTCTCCCAACAATTAACCAAGGTATGGTTAATTCTTTACAAACATGTAATCCCATGGTTACTTACTAATTCCATGTTGGTTAATTATTCCCTTATAAGAATTAACCTAGAGTGAATTCACTAACTCCACTTTAGTTAAGTCTCATCTATCATGTATACATACAATTATATATTTATACACATTTTGATAGGAACTAACCAATGCATGGTTAAAGCTTTAACTTAGTTACCACCTAGGGATACTCAATTAAACCATCTATGGTTAATTCTCATCATCACATGCATTCATCTAGCGTTTAACTAATGTTTGTTTAATGCCCTCTCTTGTTTACCAACTAGGATTATTTAATTAACCTTACATTGGTTAATTCTTGATGAGTGGGTTTTACATCTATGAATTGAGTACATTTGACTTGATAATTTGTGAGTTCTTGAGTATTTTAAGTTAGGATTAGGTATTTATAGTGTTTTTATGTTATTTTGTAGGAAGAAGCAAGGAAACGTAATCCGAACATCTTTTGGAGTACAATAAGCAAGCAAACACAAGAAGGGAAGATTGCAGGGCTTTTAACACTAGGTTGGATGCATGTTATTGGTTTATAACTTGGATTGTATTGTAGATCTACTCCTTAGCTTTCCGAAACATCTTGAATCGTCACAATCGGAGTTCGGATGAGAAAGTGATGATCATTTTACCGACGGACGTTGAACCTCAAAGTTTGGAGTTGCCATTTGCATTGCACTCACTTCAAGCCCAATTTCGACTTTGATCCAATCTGAATCTCTCAATTCTCAAAGAATGAAAGTTGTATATTCCGTCGATATCTTCGATTTGATAGGTGGCAGGCCCCGTAACTCCTCCCGAATCAAACGTTTTGACCATTTTATCAACAGATGTCCGAGTAGAATTTGGTCGGGCGCGGTCGCGCCGGTTCCAAGTGTATTTTGGGCGCGACCGCGCTGGTCTGCAGAGTGAAAAACATGATTTCTGGCACTTGGGCGCTGCCGCGCTACTTTCTAGGACAAATATGGGCGCGGTCGCGCTGTGTCGGGTTGTTGAAAAGCTTATTTTTGACCTAAATTGAATAGAACAAGGATTGTAACTTCTAATTGGTTTAGGACTTTAATTAGAACCTATAAATACATGATGTGAGGCATAGAATGAGAGAGATTTTGCTACTTTTTGCTAACCCTAGTTTGGGAGAAAGAGAAGGAGGCTTGAAGCAATTGCAAGAGGACAAAGGATTCAATTAAGGAGCTGAAGAAGAGACTCAAGGATTGCAATTATAGATTCTATTCTCTTCTCTATATCTTATTTTGTATTCTTGAATGTTTTATCAATTGTGGATTATGGATTTTAATTCAATTATGAACTAATTTCTTTTTAAGATTACAATAGATCTTATTGCGTAGCTTTTATTGTTATGCTTCCTTATTAATTATTATCGGGTTGTCTATTATGATTTGTGATTAATTGCTTAAATGTCTGATCAACAATTATCGTGGTAATCTATATGAACTCGAGAGATGGATTATAGATTTAGACCTAATCATAGTAGCATGTGATTGTGTTTTCTACATATGATGGAATTCAAAATTTATGTTTAGGATAGAGATATACCTATACGCCGCATGTAATCTGAAAGATAACCTGAGCTTTAAATCCTTTTTAATTGTAATTCACATAGAGATATAGTGAATTAGTTAACTAGGGTGTTCATCTTAATCCTATCTTTTGTGGATTTAAGTTGATTCGTTTATGATACATCGAGAGATAGTTATAAATATTGATGAGTTCTTAATTAACAATCCAGAATAATTAATATAACTTAACAGGAAGCATATTAATTCACGTGAAACATTAAGGGAAATTGTAATCTTAAGCCTTTTTATTTGAATTCAATTCTTGGTAGTTAGTAATTAGTTAGTTTAGTACTTTATTTTAAAAATTCAAAATCTTTTATCAAATTGTTTAAATAAAATTAATTTGATTATGAGTTAGTATTTGGTAATTATTATTAAATAATTCTCTGTGGGTTCGATACTCTCTTATCACTTTATTACTTGTTGACCGTGTACACTTGCACGTATTTATTAATTGCTAAATCAACAAACAAGTTTTTGGCGTCGTTGCTGGGGAATTAGTTTAATAATTTTTGCCATCATTAACTTTAATGAAATTAGTTTTAATTTAATCATTTTGTTTTTATTTTAATTCTCTTCCTATATTTCTCTCTTTTTAGGTACACCATGGCGGACTACGACTATCAATGGCCTTATACGAGAATGATTCAGCGAAGAGCGGCAGGTATTTATGAATTCGATGAATTGTCAGCACCGATTGAGATATTTTCGAGGATGATTGACGCTTTTGCAGTACAACGTATTCAAAGTGTGGCGGTAATTTGTGATTATTGTGCTGGAAATCATCCGAGTCATCAATGCGCCATCAATTTTAAGTCGATGCAGTATGGTGGCAATTTCGGCGATTACCCCAACATTATGCCTATCCCAACAACTATAATCAAGATTGGGGGTATTATCCGGATTTTTCATGGAGCCATAATAATCAAGTCCAAATCTTTGCTCCAAGCCAATCATACACTCCAGAATTTCAGGATTCAACCTATCTACATGAAGAAGAAAGGAAACTAAGTTTGGAGGAGGCCTTGGCAAAGTTTATTACAGCTACAGATAAAAGAATGAGTGATTAAGATCAGCTGTTGAACTTAGTGGATTTAAATATAAAAAGCCAAGCAGTGTCGATTCGAAATCTTGAGAATCAGATGGGACAGCTTATCAGCGCCTTCAAGAATAGTTATCATTGTGCATGGCCCAATGACGTGGTTCTCGAGACTGATGGATTGCCCGCGCCAAAGCTACAACTGGACGTGCTAATTGATGATAATTCTGATATGGAGGAGAATAGTGGGGATCAAGAAAATACAACCGAAGCCGTGAGTTTCGACGCTGATGTACCGATTTTGTTAGTGCCCCATGTACCTTTTCCACCAAAGCTCAAAGATCCGGGTAGTTTTGCAAAACCGTGTCCACTTGGTAGTCATGTCCTTGGTAAACCTCTTAATGACATTAGAACTAGGACTACATTACAACCATGTTGGGATGAGAGAGAGGAGATAGAAGACGAGCCTGTGGTGTTTGACAAGATTCAATGTCCCAATCTAATCACGAACACAACGGAGGAAGCACCTAGCTATTTGACAGTCATAATTAGGAACCTATCTACAGAACGCAAACTAGGTGACTTTGAACAATGGCCCCTACTGTAGCAAAACCTTCAAAAGTTACATGGTTATTAATGGATGGAGGGTTCCTCAATTTTCGAAGGGGAATTGGATAGTAAATGGTGAAGTCAGGCTGACGACTATAAACCAAGTGCTTCTTGGGAGGCAACCCAAGTTTAATTTTTAGTTTTAGTTTTTATTTATTTTATTAGGTTTCATAGTAGTTAATAAATTTGCTTCTAATGTGTTTACAGGTTATTCGAGTACAATTCAAGTGCAATGCCTTATTCATTCCGATGTGCCTAGCCTATTCTTCAGAATTAGCAAACAAGGAGGAAGATTGCTATATTTTCAGGGAAGTCCTATGCTTTACTTTTTCCTATCTTAGCCATTGAGGACAATGTCTAACTTAAGTTTGGGGGTGTGTTCTTATTTTATATGGTACTTATGCGTTTAGGTTATTATATTTGCATTTTAGTTAGTATGTTTTAGGATAGATGAGCAATGGGTTGATTGAATCTGATTATAGCCAAGGATGAGAAAAAAACTGTGTTTAATTTTTTTTAAGTCACGGGAATTGAAAAGCATGCTTAGTTTATATTTTGACTTATGAGTTGGGTTTACACTATTTGTGATCTTTTTGAACTTCAAAGCACATATCCATCTATTTATCTAGTTGTGTCTTAAGGAAAAAAAAAATTTTGGTTAAATGCTTGTGAATAATATCATTGAAACTTTAAAATCTTATTTGAGCATCATTCAAAGCGAAATTTAGGCATTAACATAAGTTTGGGAGAAATCTTGGGTTATTGAAAATTGTGAAACCTTCCTGAGTTAGAATGATGAATCATGTGGTGGGTTGAGAAGGAGCGTAAAACGCACTCACCCATAAACACAGGCATGAGAAGGAGCGTAAAACACACTCGTACGAGAGAAAACGGGATGGAGCGTAAAACGCACTCGTTCAATAGGAAGTGAGATAGAGCGTAAAACGCACTCACTAAAAAAAAGGAAAGAAAAGGAAAGAAAAATTGTGTTTTGAAATACTTGGGAAGGGTTCAAGTGTGCTTAAATGTATGAAATATCCTTTTGATCATCTAAATTTTATGTTTTGCCTTCATTAGCGGAGATTGATGTGAAAGCAAGTTTTTAGAGTTGATTTGAAAATCTTTTATGAGTATTTGATTATATGATCTAGTGTGACTCATGGCTAGTTGAACATTTAGATGCACACACAAGCACTTAAAGAATCATGAGTAGTTGTGAAACTGATAATTAGGTTGAAATTTTAGGCTTTACATGTTTTTAAAAAAATTTCTTGAGTTAACATTAGAGGAAATCTTTGAGGCTATTATGCAAATTTGTATTGATTCATTGCTCGAGTCGTGTGAGTTATTATTTAGAATTAGTTGTTATAGTTGTTCTTAGTGTTTGCTTGAGGACAAGCAAAGATTTAAGTTTGGGGGTATTTGATGAGTGGGTTTTATATCTATGAATTGAGTACATTTGACTTGATAATTTGTGAGTTCTTGAGTATTTTAAGTTAGGATTAGGTATTTATAGTGTTTTTATGTTATTTTGTAGGAAGAAGCAAGGAAATGTAATCCGAACATCTTTTGGAGTACAATAAGCAAGCAAACGCAAGAAGGGAAGATTGCAGGGCTTTTAACACTAGGTTGAATGCATGTTATTGGTTTAGAACTTGGATTATATTGTAGAGCTACTCCTTAGCTTTCCGGAACATCTTGAATCGTCACAATCGGAGTTAGGATGAGAAAGTGATGATCATTTTACCAACGGACGTTGAACCTTAAAGTTTGGAGTTGCCATTTGCATTGCACTCACTTCAAGCCAAATTTCGACTTTGATCCAATCTGAATCTCTCAATTTGCAAAGAATGAAAGTTGTAGATCTCGTCGATATCTTCGATTTGATAGGTGGCAGGCCCCGTAACTCCTCCCGGATCAAAAGTTATGACCATTTTACCAACAGATGTCCGAGTAGAATTTGGCCGGTTCCAAGTGTATTTTGGGCGCGGCCGCGCTGGTCTGCAGAGTGAAAAACATGATTTCTGGCACTTAGGCGCGACCGCGCTGCTTTCTAAGCCAAATATGGGCGCGGCCGTGCTGTGTCGGGTTGTTGAAAAGCTTATTTTTGACCTAAATTGAATAGAACAAGGATTGTAACTTCTAATTGGTTTAGGACTTTAATTAGAACCTAAAAATACATGATGTGAGGCATAGAATGAGAGAGATTTTGCTACTTTTTGCTAACCCTAGTTTGGGAGAAAGAGAAGGAGGCTTGAAGAAATTGCAAGAGGACAAATGATTCAATTAAGGAGCTGAAGGAGAGACTCAAGGATTGCAATTATAGATTCTATTCTCTTCTTTATCTCTTATTTTGTATTCTTGAATGTTTCATCAATTGTGGATTATGAATTTTAATTCCATTATGAACTAATTTCTTTTTAAGATTACAATGGATCTTATTGCGTAGCTTTTATTGTTATGCTTCCTTATTAATTATTATTAATTATTATCGGGTTGTCTATTATGATTTGCGATTAATTGCTTAATTGTCTGGTCAACAATTATCGTGGTAATCTATATGAACTCGAGAGATGGATTATAGATTTAGACATAATCATAGTAGCATGTAATTGTGTTTTCTACATATGATGGAATTCATAATTTGTGTTTAGGATAGAGATATACCTATACGCCGCGTGTAATCTGAAAGAAAACATGAGCTTTAAATCGTTTTTAATTGTAAATTCACATAGAGATATAGTGAATTAGTTAACTAGGGTGTTCATCTTAATCCTATCTTTTGTGGATTTAAGTTAATTCGTTTATGATACATCGAGAGATAGTTATAAATATTGATGAGTTCTTGATTAACAATCAATTAATATAACTTAACAGGAAGCGTATTAATTCAAGTGAAACATTAAGGGAAATTGTAATCTTAAGCCTTTTTATCTGAATTCAATTCTTGGTAGTTAGTAATTAGTTAGTTTAGTACTTTATTTTAAAAATTCAAAATCTTTTATCAAATTGTTTAAATAAAATTAATTTGATTATGAGTTAGTATTTGGTAATTATTATTAAATAATTCTCTGTGGGTTCGACACTCTCTTATCACTTTATTACTTGTTGACCGTGTACACTTGCACGTATTTATTGATTGCTAAATCGACAAACAATTCTCTACAACTTTTCATTTTTCTAACATAATCTACCAACCTAGCCCATCATAGCTCTCTTACACTACTTACACACATCACCAACTTGTCACTTCCATCCCCTTTTTACTCTTCCCAATGCAACTTTGGATAAAACAAAAGCAAAAGTCTACCCACTTGTGTTAATTTTTTTTCCTTTTCTTTTAATAAGAATACTTGCACAATTATATATGTGTATAAATATACTAATGCATATATATAAATACACCAACACATACTCTTCTCTCTCTTCATTATCTAAACCTTTCATTTATTGAAAGTTTCCAAACTTTCCATTTATGGAAAGTTTCTACCCTTCCATTTCTTTGGGCTTCTTTAACTCAAGGTTGGTTAAAATATGGTCAACCTAGTTTACTCATCCTTTGGCTAATTTGTTGGGTTACTCATAAAACCCTAACACATTAAATCCTTACTCATAGCTTGGGCTTATAATAAATCCCTCTTGGACTATCAATTATCATATATTTGGGCTTATATTCCCTACATTAATCACACTAGTTAATTACCTAATGATGATCACCCTTCTCGTTTGCCGATCAAGGCCAACATTCAAGCTATGTTAATTCATAACATAGTTTTATCTTGTTTCTCATTAATTAACCTAGTTAATTACTCATTTAGGCTTGGATCATTACCATCCTACGCTTACGCTAAACTTTCCATTTATGGAAGATCTCTAACCTCTTTTTATTGGTGGACATCTATACACCTCAACTTTCCTTTTATAGAGAATTCCCAAACTTTCCATTTATAGAAACTTTCTCCTCTCGTATTTTCCAATAGTAAAAACGCTCTTATACTCCATATAAACGCTATTCGAGAATGTGAACATTTGAAAAAAACGAAGAAGTGTTTCTCGCGTGAATAGTGTTTCCCGCGTTATTTTCTAAGAAAATATTTTTCCTCTACGATTCATTAATGCTTATATCGTATCACATAACACATTGATTAGATCGCAGAAATCCATCTTCATTGATCACTTAAAATCTTAATAGACAAATATATCATTGCTTCTCCTAAACATTCTACTTATGGAAAGTTTCTAGGGTAGCTTCTCTAACCCCATCTAGCTTATACATGCTTGTATACCAATATATCTCTGTATACCACCTTATCAATTCTAGGGTTTTAATCCCTTACATATCGTTTCACACATTTAATTTCTAACACATAGATTAGGTTAAAGTGTTTAATCATCTCTACACAATTATGTTCTTCAAAACTAGGTTTTAAACTCAACCCTTATAAGGATTCCATCATCGGAACCACTACTACCGAAACGCTCAAGTTCGGTTAACTTCTAAACTATTACGACATTTATTTCATCGCATAATCTTATTAAATACATCCTCAATTCATATAGGTTCTTTCAAACCCAAAGAAAATATTGAGTCATTTCTCTACACATTTCTCTATTAATAATCTAGGTTTTGACTTTAACCTTTATTTAATATTTGAGACCTTATTTACAAGTCTCATAAATATCCGGGATATTACATTCACCCCTTCTTCTAAGAATTTCGTCCTCGAAATTACATTATACTCATCTCTACTCATTCTATACATCATATATAGGTTTTCGTACTAACCTTTATATTCTCATCTTTCTTTAAGAAGATCTCACATTCTTATCACTAGATTTCCAGGATATTGGAATATCTTTCAGGAGCCTTCAACGACCGTTCAATAATCGTGAAGTAGTATAGAATAACTAGGAATTAAAAGGTTCCATTAAAACTTTTACAGATCTGACTGAGGGGCCATAAAGGCCATGAACATTTGCTTGATTTCCGTCAATTCAAATCTAGAATGTTTAAGTCACTTAAGACTGTAAGATCCTTGGCCAGGTCTGTTTATAATCACAAAGAAAATACACTACCTCTAGTGTACTCTAGGTGATTAGCCTATCGTACTATTGCGTTGTGCACAGCGACTTTCATAGGTTGAACCACGTTAACCAACCCTTACTGCTTTTCCTTTGGATTGAACCACATTAACCAATCCTCACTTCATCAATCCCCTTTTGTAGGCTCGTTCTCCTCAGTCTTAAAAATCATCTTCTTCCGCACCCGAACAATTGGATTGGAAACACATTAAAATGACTTATACGAAGTTAATCGTATCTGTCTCACCTCAGTCTAGTCGAAACAATTGGCATAGACTAGCATTATAATTTTGTTCATGAATCATGAACCTTGAAATTTTAAATACCTTCCATAAAATTGAAAACTATTTTATGACTTCATGATACCGCAGCATATAACGATGTATTGATGGTTCTATGACCATATCCACACTCTGTTATCGTGCGTTGAGGATTTCGTCATTTAATCATATTCGCACCAGGTTCCATGGTGCATTCACTATCTCATAAATACATTTTGATAATTTATAAACACATTTTGATGATTTTAAATCACTTTGTCTAGCCGACACAATTCGCATAGATATTTGAACAATAGCACTTTTGAAAACTTATCGGTTTAAAAAACCGACACAATCTTTAAAATAAAAACATGTATGCGCATAATTGCATGATTTTAAGAATTTCGAGATCTAGCATAGCTAGATGATTTAGAATATCCTAAAACCTCAAATATCTCTAAATTTCGTTCTCTTCCTTAGCATCTCTAAAATATACCCAGTTCATCAAACTTACCATACAATATGAGTTCAGAAACTTACCACAATCGTATGAGTTTAGGAACTTATCCTAGTCAGACCAAAGATGTCCATTCGCTGAGGGGTTCAAAAACATACCATATGATTATGAGTCATGAACTTACCATACGTATGAGTTTTTAAGAACTCACACTTAGCCTTAACCTTCTCTACCTATCAAATATGCATATGAGGAAAGAATCACCTTCCCACCATATAGATAACTAAGAGTGCTTAACCTTGACATTCTCTACCTATTAGCTATGAATATGAGGAAGAATCACCTTGCCATCATATAGATAACTAATAGTGCGACCACAGATGTCACTGATTATCAAAATAGGAAGCTAAGTGGTCGTTAGACCAAGCACTACTTCCCTGCCCATACAAGGAATTGGTTTACCTTAGCCACTAAACTGAGTCCTCAGTAGAAATCCACAATTCTTAACTTCTTCATAGTTTACTTTGGATTACCATATCCATAATCTAGCAATTTCTACTCATTAAGAGTGTAATTTTAACCACTTCGGTTAAACTATTTCACGGTCTAACAGCCTCTGCGGGACTTTGCAGGAATCTTATACAAGACTTCCTCTTTTTTTTCCCATTCTTTTCACTTCCTTGAGTCAGCAGACTCGGGATTAAACTCTTTATTTCTTCTCAAGATCCTTCCTTGGACCTACTCATTCATTTCTTAACTTCGAATTTCCTATATTCGTCTTTTATCACTTAAACTTTTTCTGAGTTTATTTCACTACTATTTCCATCATCTCTTCTACAGTTATAGCCTAAGGTACTCTTACCTAAAGTTTATAACCTATCAGCTTTGATATCAACTGTAATGCTCGGAGAATCCCCGTACTCGCTACAAGTGACCTCGTACATTAATGTACCACCTTACGTTATTATTCAATAAATTTAAAACTTTTATAATGTTCCTTATAACTTTGCCTCAGAATCTAAATCTTTACAATTCCTTAATACAAATCAAGATCATATACCAAATGATCTGATTTAATACATTATTAGTGAGTAAAAATAAAACTCACACCACAATAATAAGTTTTTCTGTTTTAGACAATAACTTCTTTACTCAAGCGAGTCTGCTAACGATAAATGTCCTCTAGCATAAGTACAAACAATACCATACTACAAGTTTTCTAACTTATAACATCTCAAACAGATATAACATAACAGAGTTACAATACAAAAATTTATTTCTTCTAGCTATAGAGTTTTTGTTGTCAAACCCGTGGGTTCCCGCAGTGTGTAGACTGCTGGACCCCGGCTTGGTTAAATGGTCATAACTTCTTCGTTTCTTAACCTTTTTGGGTGATTCTTTAGTCCATTCTCATCAGAATTTCCCCTCTACAACTTTCCTTTAGATTTCAAATCAAGATTCCATTCGGAAGTTGACTCAAAATTGCTCTCAAGGACAAAATGCAAACTAAACTTCATTTTCCTTCACTTGAAAGACAAACCTTGACACCTTATGTATTATTTAGCTAGTTCATCATGTTATATGACTTACTAACATAGTAATACATAAACCAACACAAAGTCTAACACTTTTAAAACATATTTTCAAGATCAAACAATGATCGATTTAAAACCGACACTTAGTATTTTTACAAAACGACAACTTTTAAGTTTAAAACTTATTATGAACATAACATAGCTCCTTTTTCATTTATTTGAAAGAGGTTATTTTCACCACTTGTAGATCTATTAGATCTATAAAATAAACTTATGGATCTTTAAAAATACTCATAAAAATATGAGGTTTTCTTTTAAAAATCACAACCAACAAAGTTAAGGCTTAACTTTAAACAACCATATCTAGGTTTCTTAAACATACATGGATAAAAATGTGATCTATTTACATTTTTACCATCATAGATCCGCCTTATACCATTGGAACCACCATGTTCCACCATATAGATTACAGATCTCCCAACACAAACCTAGATCTAACAATATTAACCAAAAACATAAAGTTCTAGGTTTTAGAAATACTTTTAAACCTTTAAGGTTTTTTCTTCTTCTTTTAGATGAAGGGATGTCAAGCTTGAGTATCCTCCTCTTCTTCTTTCCATGGCTTTGACAGAATATAGCTAGAGCTCATTTACCTCCTTCTCATGGCCATCCATGAATTTCTCTCTTTCTCTCTCTCTCTATTGTTTTAGCTATTTAGCTTAAGGAAAAGAAGTGAAAATGAATGAAATGAAATTGCCAAGCCTTGGTTAATCAACCATGCTTCTCTCTCAACTTGCAATTATGCTTGCAATAATATTACATACATAATCTATATCTATTCTTTTCTCCCACCACTTAACAAAAGCTAGGTAACCAAATGTGGTTAAATAAACTAGGGGACAAGACATTAATTAAAGTATATGGGACAAGACATTTGGGGGCTACTTTGTAAGAGATGTGAGAGGCTAGCTCTAGCCCTCTCTTAGCCCAAGATGGGCTGTTTCCCCATGCTTCATTTCCCCACACTTTTGTTTTTATTTTTCATCTAATTTATATATAAATATACTAGAAATAATATTACCTACACATATGTGTATCTATCTAATCCCTCCACCATTTAACTTAGTTGTAGTTAACTTTCTAACATTTACCTCAAGGTCAAAATTCAATCAACCTTAGTTAGTTATCAACTTATTCTCCTTCTGCCAACAATTAATCAAGGTATGGTTAATTCTTTACAAACATGTAATCCCATGGTTACTTACTAATTCCATGTTGGTCAATTATTCCCTTATAAGAATTAACCTAGAGTGAATTCACTAACTCCACCTTAGTTAAGTCTCATCTATCATGTATACATATAATTATATATTTATACACATTTTGCTAGGAACTAACCAATGCATGGTTAAAGCTTTAACTTAGTTACCACCTAGGGATACTAAATTAAACCATCTATAGTTAATTCTCATCATCACATGCATTCATCTAGCATTTAACCAATGTTTGGTTAATGTCCTCTCTTGTTTACCAACTAGGATTATTTAATTAACCTTACAATAGTTAATTATCTACAACCTATCATTTCTCCAACACAAGCTACCAACTTAGCCCATCATAGCTCTCTTACACTACTTACACACATCACCAACTTATCATTTCCATCTCCTTTTTGCTCCTACCAATGCAACTTTGGATAAAATAAAAGGAAAAGTCTACCCACTTGTTTTAATTTTTTTTCCTTTTCTTTTAATAAGAATACTTGCACAATTATATATATGTATAAATATACTAATGCATATATATAAATACACCAACACATACTCTTCTCTCTCTTCATTATCTAAGCCTTTCATTTATGGAAAGTTTCTACCCTTCCTTCTTTGGGCTTCTTTAACTCAAGGTTGGTTAAAATATGGTCAACCTAGTTTACTCATCCTTTGGCTAATTTGTTGGGTTACTCAAAAAACCCTAACACATTAAATCCTTACTCATAGCTTGGGCTTATAATAAATCCCTCTTGGACTATCAATTATCATACATTTGGGCTTATATTTAAATTACCCACTTCACATCTAGGCAATCCTATATTGGGCTACCATAATTAATCCTCTTATTGAAATTTCGTACATTAATCATACTAGTTAATTACTTAATGATGATCACCCTTTTCATTTGCCAATCAAAGCCAACATTCAAGCTATGCTAATTATAACATAGTTTTATCTTGTTTCTCATTAATTAACCTAGTTAATTACTCATCTAGGCTTGGATCATTACCATCCTACCCTTCAACCTAAACTTTCCATTTATGGAAGGACTCTAACCTCTTTTTATTGGTGGACATCTATACACCATAACTTTCCTTTTATAGAGAATTCCCAAACTTTCCTTTATGGAAAGTTCCTAAACTTTCCATTTATAGAAAGTTTCTCCTCGCGTATTTTTGAATAGTAAAAACGCTCTTATACTCCATATAAACACTATTTGGGAATGTGAAAATTCGAAAAGAACGAAGAAGCATTTCTCGCGTGAATAGTGTTTCCAGTGTTATTTTCTAAGAAAATCTTTTTCCTCTACGATTCATTAATGCTTATATCATATCACATAACACATTGATTAGATCGCAGAAATCCATCTTCATTGATCACTTAAAATCATAATATAGAAATATATCATTGCTTCTCCTAAACTTTCTACTTATGGAAAGTTTCTGGGGTAGCTTCTCTAACCCCATCTATCTTATACATGCTTGTATACCCATATATCTCTGTATACCACCTTATCAATTCTACGGTTTCAATCTCTTACATATTGTTTCACACATTTAATTTCTAACACATAGATTATGTTAAAGTGTTTAATCATCTCTACACAATTATCTTCTTCAAAACTAGGTTTTAAACTCAACCCTTATAAGGATTCCATCATCGGAACCACTACTACCGAAAAGCTCAAGTTCGGTTAACTTCTAGACTCTTACGATATTTATTTTATCGCATAATCTTATTGAGTACGTCCTCAATTCATATAGGTTCTTTCAAACCCAAAGAAAATATTGAGTCATTTCTCTACACATTTTACTGTTAACAATCTAGGTTTTGACTTTAACCTTTATTTATTATTTGAGACCTTATTTACAAGTCTCATAACTATCCGGAATATTACACCTTAGGCTATAACCTGAGAGAAATTATTAAAGATTGTAAGGAGATAAACTCGGATAGAGTTTTAAGAGTTGAATTAAGGAAATTCATCAAAGGAAGTAAAAGTAACATAATTGTTATGTGATAATAATTAGTATATATTATTATGAGTTAAGTTATGAGTTTTAGAGATATACGTGAGTTCTTAAAACTCATACTTATGGTAAGTTCGTGACTCATAATCGTATGGTAGGTTTTTTAGCCCATAGACATATGGGCAGTTCTTGATTTGTTCTTGAACTACATATTACTATGACAAATTCCTAAACTCATAGTATTGTGGTAAGTTCTTGAACTCATATCGTATGGTACGTTCTAGGAGCAAAGCGTTATTTTTGAAATGGCAAGCCTTAAAGAAGTAAAAGTTGTTAATTGCTGTGTTAAATCAAGATGTTAAAATTGATTATAGAATGATAGAAAGAAGAAATTAGAGGTTATCATATTATTAATGAGAAGCTAATAGTTATACCTAAGTAAATAGTTGTGGTAGTAGCTGAGAATAAGAAAGTGAAGTAGAAGTAGTAAACTCTGGTATGAGTTTGAAATGAACAACCCTAGGATATAAAGAATCATATAAGAAGGTGAAATTTAGATAGGCACACTTAGAAGGGGGTTGAATAAGTGTGGGAACAAACGATGTCCAATTTTTAATTTTCTTTCTGACAATGCAGTATGTTGCATTTAAGAATTCAACTTGCTAGACTAATCAATACAGTATGCTATATTTACGAATTCAGTTTACTCCTTAACAAATTATCAGAAAGACATCTTATTATCTTACTTTTCAAAATTTATTTGCTTATACTAATTGATGACATGTGTTGATATGGATAATTTTTTGATGAAGTATATATGTTAAAGTATTAAGATTATGAATTATAACTCTAATTGAAGCATGCAATGAACAATTAAAGTAAAAACAATCAAGCATATGAACACAAGGATTTTTACGTGGTTCGGCCCCTAAACCTCTATTCTCGTGGTCTAATCCACGTCCAATACCAACTAGTATTAGAGACACACTTTATTAATCAATATAACACTGTTACACAACAAGTTTACAAATTATCCGAACACTTTTGTTCACCTTGTACACTTATGCACCCCTTGAGTACCTATACTTACTTAAGCACTTTTGTTCACCTTGTACACTTATGTATCCCAAGCACCTATGCTTCCTTAAACTTGTTTGTAACAAACCTAATTCAATCCGGATTAGAAACTTTTAGACTAACCTTAGTCTACTCACTATAAAAATAAAATTACAAGTAAAATATTCTATGATCAAAGTAATAATTAAATCACAATGCAAGGCTCAACTATTTATGCAATGATCAAAATGAAAGATAAAGATATCACCTGTAACAATTGAGAATTTTGTAAATAATTTAAAATATTTATTGAGTTAATAAATATTGTAACTGATTTATTTATGGAGTAAAATGATTAAATAAATCATGAGGATTACTACATAATAGTTTAATTATGTGTGAATATGCTGGTTAAAGTTATGTTAGATAATTTATATTTTAGTATATGATTTTATTTCACTGGATAGTAATTTTCTAATTTAATTATAATAATCAAATTAGAGGTTAAATGATTTGGTAACAAAGTGATTTATTAAGTAAAATTTATTAAATAAACTTATAATAATTTTGTTGTTAAAGTTTAAATTAGATTTAATAATAATTAAGTTTAATTAGAATTTAAAGTGGTGTGACATGTGACTTTATAATAAGAGAATATAAAAATAATTTAGTAGTTTCTAAGTTGGTTTTACCAAACATGGCCTTGTGGCCTTTGGTTTATTGAACTGACAAAACCTTTTGGTTTTATTTAACTGATAACCCATATCAGTTTTTTTACGTATTTTATATAGCCAGAGTTTGTATCAGTGAGTTAGAGAGGAGAGTAGATTAAAAAGAATTAGAAGTTCTGTGAATCAAGAGAGAATTTTGGAGCAATTTCAATCATCTTCTTATCATCTACACAAGCACAAAGCAAGAATTTAAGGTATAATTTAACCCTATTGTTCTTAGTTTTTGTGTTCTTGAGTTTTGTAAAATTAGGGTTTTTAATGGATGAATTTGTGAATGATTGCTATATATATATATATATATGTTAAAAGGTATTTATAATTCATTGTATGTAAGTTACAAGCGATTTCCAGAAATGAGATTGATGTAAAACAAGTTTTAATTGGGGAATATATGTTCTTGAGGTGTATATATGTTTTGGTCTAATTTGGGTTGAAATTGATGATTTAATCATGTATTTATCTGTAAATTGGGAGTTGTTTATGATAATACGTTCAAAAACGAAAACAATGTAACTATTGTGGTCTGATTTGGTTAAAAATTGTGTAAATGGTGAGTTGATTCACTAAATATATGAGTTTTGGAAAAACTAAGGAAAAGTTGATTTAATCCTTTGAGTTTTGTTGTTTTGATTGTTTTAGGTTATTAGGATCGGTATGTAGCTGTTTGGTGTTGATTTGAGGAGGTTTATAATAATTGAGTATGTTTTATTTGGTGTTTGATGCTTGTAAATTCGTGTTTTTGGGTTGGAATTCTGCAGTTCACAAAACTGCAGAAACTGGAATCCAGGGAGCTCGCCCCGGCCAGCTCATAAAAGCCAATTTCCTCGCCCCGGCGAGCTCACTGAGCTAGGTTTCTCGCCCCGGCGAGAGTTTTGTGCTTTAATTTTCTCACCCCGGCGGGAATTGCAGAGAATGAAATTTTTATTATTATTTAATTCTTTTTCTTATGATATGCTACCCTATGCAAGATTTAAAACTTAAATTAACGTATTAAATGAATACCAAGATGTTAAGAAGGATTCTAAGTGAATACTTGATAATGATTAAATATAGAGTTAATATACCTTAACTTAAAGATAAGTTTTGGAAATTCTTAAAGTGTAATATTTGAAAGTAGTATGCACACAAGCCAATCATATTTGATATGATGTAGCATATACTCTGTAATCTTATTCATTTATTAATAAAGGAATTGATTTTCTCAAAAGGCATTTTATATTATCTACATGGTGCTGTTATATTAAATGTGATAAACCCATAGTTTTGAGCAATGCTTTTAGAATCATGATGGTGATCATGGTAATGAGATCTAAATTCAAGATAGCTCACAAACTAAAATTATTCCTAATTGTTGGATTACTAAATTAGGGATTAGTGAATCCGGATAGATTAGTACATACGTTGCTTGCTCTTAGGAAGAGGATGATTGATCTCATAATCATTTGTGTGGAGACACTAAAGCAAGTACGTAGGTGCTTATTGGAGAATAAGTTCACTGAACGTGGCTCGCTAAGGAATACCTAATGGAGTTTTACTCGCCTGTCAATAGGAATTCCTCTAGTGATAGTAGTACAAGTGATCCTTGGACTTGAGATCATCATAGTATCTTGTGTATGATGAGTTATACTTTGACATGTCCCTTAAGACCTTGTGGGCATATCAAAGGGTATGATTGGGTATAATTAGTTGTACATGGAGATAGGTGAATGATCAACAGAGAATCTACCTCGTCTAGTAAAAGATGTGAATGTCCTATGTGATTCGATAAATGATAACTCAGTAGTCCTTGGCCAAGGCAGAATGAAATTAGAAATGAGTTTCTAATTTGTATTAATTAGAGTTGTGCATTTGGAAATCAAAATACATATAATTAAATAAAATAAGACTTGACAGTAAATCCATGTCTTATATTTAATTGGGACATTGTATGGTAGAAGGATTGAATTATACGGTAACTATTTACTCAAAGGTTCTTTTGTGATTAATGTTGAAATCTATATTATCTGGAAAGTCGTTGATCGCTAAGGGGGCTTACCCTTATTGTAGAATAAATATTATTTATTTAAATGAATTAAATAGTTTAATTTATTTATTTAAATAAGATTAGAATTGTTCTAATTGATTTATTCACAACCGGTTTAATATGGAGAATCTAAAGGGTCACACCACAAAAGGAAAATATTTATTTAAGAAGTAAATGGCATAATTGTAATAATAAGTTAAGTGTATTTAATTTACTCTATGGAGATAGAATAAATTAAATAGGTTAATTTTTGTTATTTAATATTTTTGGAAATATTAAATATAAATTAATAAGAGGAGTCTTATTATTATTATTACTTTTACTATTATTTAATTTCTAATAGGGATTGGGAATTAATTAATAGAAGTACTCTCCCATGGATTCCTAATTGGATTAGGAGCATTATTAATTAAAGGAGTTTAATTATAATACAAACCCTAATTCTAAATAGTTTAGGGAAGGGTTATTCCTACATCTATAAATAAGAGGGGTCTTATCATAGATTGGGGTTACACATTATTGCATTAGATTGTGGAGAGTACTTACAATTTCTATAGAGATAGAAACTAGGGTTTTGCCAAATACCCGACTTCTTGAATACTTGTTCTTCCTTGGTGGATCACCTCTAGAGGCCAAACACTTGGGTGGCTAACGTTGATCAAAGGAAGGAATCACACTACAGCATTCGAGGAAAACACGAAGGACTAGGAGTTGAACTTGTACCCGAGGAAGCTTTGTGATGAGTGGGTTTATACCTACGAATCAGGTATTGTTAGGCTTAATTATTGTGGTCTTTAAGTGTTTTTAGTAGTATTTTACTTGTTTTTGATGTTTATTTATTGTAGGTTGGAGCTGGAGGGGCAAAAGGGTAAATTTGGAGCTTAAAATACACTTGGTGGCATTTTTGTAATTATGTGGGCATGGGCTAGCGCCAGCAGCGCTTGGGCTAGCGCCAGAGGCGCTAGTTCACGATTTTGGTTGCTAAGGTTCAACTGGAAAGGAAAAGAAGAAGCCAATTCGGAAGAGGATTCTAAAAAATATTGATCAGATAGTGAGTAGGAAACCCTAAGAAGGAACATGGAGACTTTTATTGTAATTAATCTATTTTACTTTAGAGAGTAAGGAGAGATTTTGTGTGGATTACTTTTGTTCAAGCACTGGATTTTGATGTGGGTTTAAGCTTACTTTGGAATTTATTCATACTTGGGTTTGATCAATCTACTTCTTCTTTATTCAATTGATTGTTTATTTTCCATGTGTAGATTTGATCCCATAATAGCTTTTGGTTCAGACATGAACTAATCTCCATTATGGGATTCTAACGGATATTAATATGTAGTTTAATTACAGTCTTGATTGTTAGCTTGTTTTATATATCATAAGGAATTTCTATCATGATTGTTTTGAACGTATGAATGCTTGATCACCATTCGATTTCAGTACTTATATGGAATTGAAAAATAACATATAAGTATGGATTGTAATCATGATAGCTTGCAAATATGAGGCTTAATTGGATAGCTTAATATTTTGTGAATCAGATAGAAATATACTGTTTTACCGTAAGAGTCAAAATAAGGACTTGTGCTTAAAATCAATATAATTGTAATTTCACATAGAAATATAGTGATTTTGGTTATAGTGGTGATTACATGGTGTCTATCAAGTATGGATATTATGTAAGTAGGTCATAATACATTGACAAATGGTTATGTCTATTTCAGTGTCCTTGGCTACTTTTCTTTAATATATGAACTTACTAGCATGATAGTGGTAATTAGATGAACTATTAAATGAAGTTAGGATCCCATTAATTCTAAGCTTGATATATTTCGTTAGTCTTTGCATATTTAGTTATTAATTAATATAGAAATAATTTTGTCACCAAAAGTAAGACAATAGTTTAGGCAAATAAGTATAGTGATAGAATTGATGCATAGTGAATTAATTTAATCCTGTCACTGTGGGACGATACTTTACTTCCTCTGTATTACTTGTTGACCACGTATACTTGCGTGAGTTAGAGCTCTTTTATTTAAGACTTAAAAAGAGACAACAAGTTTTTGGCGCCGTTACCGGGGATCGAACCCGGGTCACCCGCGTGACAGGCGGGAATACTTACCACTATACTACAACGACAACGGCGCCAAAAACTTGTTGCCTCTTTTTAAGTCTTAAATAAAAGAGCTCTAACTCACGCAAGTATACGTGGTCAACAAGTAATATAGAGGAAGTAAAGTATCGTCCCACAGAGACAGGATTAAATTAATTGACTATGCATCAATTCTATCACTATACTTATTTGCCTAAACTATTGTCTTACTTTTGGTGACAAAATTATTTCTATATTAATTAATAACTAAATATGCAAAGACTAACGAAATATATCAAGCTTGGAATTAATGGGATCCTAACTTCATTTAATAGTTCATCTAATTTCCACTATCATGCTAGTAAGTTCATATATCACAGAAAAGTAGCCAAGGACACTGAAATAGACATAACCATTTGTCAATGCATTATGACCTACTTACATAATATCCATACTTGATAGACACCATGTAATCACCACTATAACCAAAATCACTATATTTCTATGTGAAAATGCAATCATATTGATTTTAAGCACAAGTCCTTTTTTTGAATCTTACGGTAAAACAGTATATTTCTATCTGATTCACAAAATATTAAGTTATCCAATTAAGCCTCATATTCGCAAGCTATCATGATTACAATCCATACTTATATGTTATTTTTCAATTCCATATAAGTACTGAAATCGAATGGTGATCAAGCATTCATACGTTCAAAACAATCATGATAGAAATTCCTTATGATATATAGAACAAGCTAACAATCAAGACTGTAATTAAACTACATATTAAAATCCGTTAGAATCCCATAATGGAGATTAGTTCATGTCTGAACCAAAAGCCATTATGGGATCAAATCTACACATGGAAAATAAACAATCAATTGAATAAAGAAGAAGTAGATTGATCAAACCCAATTATGAATAAATTCCAAAGTAAGCTTAAACCCACATCAAAATCCAGTGCTTGAACAAAAGTAATCCACACAAAATCTCTCCTTACTCTCTAAAGTAAAATAGATTAATTACAATAAAAGTCTCCATGTTCCTTCTTAGGGTTTCCTACTCACTATCTGATCAATATTTTTTAGAATCCTCTTCCGAATTGGCTTCTTCTTTTCCTTTCCAGCTGAACCTTAACAACCAAAATCGTGAACTAGCGCCTCTGGCGCTAGCCCATGCCCACATAATTACAAAAATGCCACCAAGTGTATTTTAAGCTCCAAATTTACCCTTTTGCCCCTCCAGCTCCAACCTACAATAAATAAACACCAAAAACAAGTAAAATAATACTAAAAACACTTAAAGACCGCAATAATTAAGCCTAACAATACCTGATTCGTAGGTATAAAACTCACTCATCACTTTGTTCTACGAGGGTATAATTCTTATTCTCTTTCTCTTTTGTTTATATCGTTAATTGAGCACAAGGATTGATCTTGGTGATGGTTTGTATAAAATTTTAAAATCCGATTTTATCGCGCTTCCGCACTATTTATGTAATTTGATTGCATGTTCGCGCTATATACAAACCTAACAGTGGTATCAGAGCCTAATCTTGTGCTAATTATCGATTTTGATAATTCCATGTATGCTTGATATGCGATTGGATCGAAATTTTTGGGCAGAATAAAAAAATTTTGAATCAGCGACACGGCGCAGCTGCGCCACCTCCAGTTCATTCTGGAGCGCAGCTGCGCCGAAACTCAGAATCGTTTTTTTTTCTGGGGAGCAGCGCAGCTGCGCCGTTGTCCAGTTCATTCTGGGCGCAGCTGCGTCAGCTAGCAGAATTCGAATTTTTTTTTCCTTCAATTGAAATAAATGGTTTATTTAATTGATATAAGTTTAAAATAAATATGTTTATTTTATCTGAAATAGGATTTCAGATTGCTAAAATTAAAGGAGTTTAATTTGGATTTGGTTTTTGATTAAAATAAAAGAGTTTATTTTGTTTCAAAAACTAAATATTAGCAAAACTTTTGCCCATTAATTGATATCAATGCATATATGGAATGGATTTATTATTCATGAGATGAATGTTATTTATTGATACATATAGAGATATGTATGATAATAAATAGGGATTGATTATGGACTATTGACCAATGTGTGATTGGATTTATTTTAGTGGATGCTTGAATGTATGGGTTTTTATAAATGGGGTCTGCGTACCTCGTCTTCTCTAATTTTTCTTAATGTAAATTCTATCTCTCTCCTATATACTTCCCCTTGACTGCTGATCAAGGTTTCTATTTATAGTAAATAGTTTATGTAATAGGAATAGTTAGAATTAATTTTTTGAAGAATTGGAGACAAAGGAGCAAGGAGCGCTTGAAGACCCGTTTGTATTGGAGCACGGGTTTAAATGTAATAGTTATATTTAAATTTTATTCTTGCACCCTAGGTTTGACCTTTTGGTTCACTTGGTGGCTCTAGTGAACCAAACTAGAATAAAAGTCCATAATCAATCTGGGTAGAATATAGTATTCTATATGTGCATGCTTACTATATATATATATATTATATATTATCAAACATACTTCGCATGTAAAATAATATGACGCGTATTTTATATATATATGTGCATGCGCGCTAAACAAGATGAGACTAATAATAACAAACCCCTCAAAGAAATTATATTAATTCCTAAGCGTTCAAAGATATTTGGAATATCGAACGTCGTCTTCTAGCATGGTAAAGCAATAGAGTATTAAATGTTTAATATGAGTTTGTTGTGTCACCACAAGACAAGTATTAAATATTTAAGATGTTGCTTTATCACATTTGATGCTTATAAATAGACTGAACGATGCTGTTTTGCTGTGTCACCACAAGGACAGTGTTTTTCTTTCGAATATATGGAAGTGCTAGGTTGGACTTAACTTGGAGAATTTTGATTCGAATGTGTCACCACTTGATCAAAATAATCTAAGAGGCAAAATAAAAGGAGTTACATAGTGATGTAATTGACAATAGTTGTCTACCTATTTATTTATATATCGTTTGTTGTGTCACCACAAGGCTATATACATTTGAAATGGGGTCCTTAATCTCACTAGGAAAACTTTAATTAGATTTGTCGAACTATATATTGAAGGTAATATAGTTTGATGAAAATAGTGAGAGATACCAATTTAAATAAAGACCTAATTTATTTTGGTAATTAATTAAATGAATAAATGCTAAAATGTTGTTTATTTCACATGCAGAATTTAAAAATGTCAAACTTACTATCATTGCGTAGCATACTTGATGCTAACAAATTGACCGGACCGAATTACACGGACTGGTTAAGGAATCTGAGAATTGTTCTCATTGCTGAAAAGATTTCTTATGTCCTAAATTCGTCAGTCCCTGCAAGTGTTGCAGAAACAGCCTCTGAGGAAGAGATTGCTACTTTTAGAAAGTGGCAAGATGATGCAATATTGGCTCAATGCATCATGCTCGCATCCATGAGTAACGAGCTTCAGCGTTAGCATGAAACTATGGATGCTCCTACTATATTGTTGCACCTCAAAGAGTTGTATGGTGAGCAAAGTAGGACTGCTAGATATCAGATATCTAAGGAGCTCTTCCGATCTCGTATGACCGAGGGCACTGCTGTTGAGACTCATGTCCTTAAGATGATCAATCTGATTGAACAACTTGGACAGCTTGGGTTCATGATGGATGGGGAGTTAAGCCAAGATTTGATCTTGCAGTCACTCCCGGACACCTTCTCACAATTTGTTGTGAATTTTCACATGAATAAGTTGGACGTCAGCTTGCCTAAGTTACTTAACATGCTGAAAACTGCTAAAGGTCACTTCTCATCCAACAAGAACCAAGTCTTACTAGTGGATGATTCTTCCAAGAAAAGGAAGAGGCCCAAGGTATCTTCTGAAAAGAAGAAAAACAAGAAGGCTAAGGGCAAGGCGAAGAGGAAGGATAAAAAGAAACCTGATCCAGATAGCAAAGGAATTTGCTACCATTACAATAAGTCGGGACACTGGAAGAGGAACTGCAAGGAGTATCTTACGGACCAAAAGAGGCTTGGAGAAGCTTCGACTTCCGATCTAGGTTTGTTCATGATTGAAATTAATTTTTCTGAAAGTCAAAATTCTACTTGGGTATTGGATATCGGCTGTAGTTCTCACATATGTAATAATATGCAGGGACTAAGCAAAAGTAAAAAGCTGGACAAGGATGAAGTCATCCTACGAGTGGGAAACGGAGCAAAGGTTACTGCATTAGCTGTAGGGACTTATCGTTTAGCACTGCCTTTGGGCAAGTTCATTAGTTTAAATAATTGTTATTATGTTCCGACACTCATTAGAAACATTATTTCAATTTCTGTATTGGATATGGATAGTTTTGATATTATAATAAAGAACAACAGTTGTTCTATTTATAATAAAAATATTTTATATGGTGTTGGGAACTTACTGAATGGACTATACATACTTGATTTGCATGAAAATATACTTCAAATTGAACAAACTAAGAAAAGAAAAAGAGATGATGTTAATTATACCTTTATGTGGCACTGTAGACTTGGTCATATCAATGAAACAAGATTATCCAAGTTGCATAAAGATGGGCTTTTAGAGCTATCTGATTACGAATCATATCGAACTTGTGAATCTTGTCTCATGGGTAAAATGACTAAATCTCCTTTTACTGGAAAAGGAGAAAGAGTTACAGAGTTGTTAGCATTGGTACACACAAACGTATGTGGACCTATGACAACGAATGCACGAGGAGGGTATTCTTATTTTATTACTTTCACTGATGATCATTCTAGATTTGGATATGTGTTTTTAATGAAATACAAATCTGAATCGTTTGAAAAGTTCAAAGAATTCAGAAGTGAAGTAGAGAAGCAAACTGGTAAGAGTATTAAGATTCTTCGATCGGATCGAGGAGGGGAATACTTAACCAATGAGTTTCTCAATTGTCTCAAAAAAAATGGTATAATCTCACAATGGACTCCACCAGGGACGCCACAGTTGAATGGTGTATCTGAAAGGAGAAATCGAACATTATTGGACATGGTTCGTTCCATGATGAGTTTTACTGACCTCTCAGTATCCTTCTGGGGTTATGCCCTAGAATCGGCTACATACCTACTTAACAAGGTACCTACCAAATCCGTCCCAAAGACCCCATATGAGATATGGACAGGGAGGAAACCAAATCTTAAGCATGTTAAGACTTGGGGTTGTCCAGCTTATGTCAAAAGGTTTTAACAAGATAAGTTGAAGGCTAGATCCGACAAGTGTAGATTTATGGGATACCCTAAAGAAACATCAGGGTATTATTTCTATCATCCTACTGATCAAAAGGTGTTTGTTGCGAAACATGCTGCCTTCTTGGAAAAGGAGTTTATCCTCGAAGGGGTCAATGGGAGTAAGATATATCTTGAAGAAGTTCAAGAACCACAAAATTCTTAAAGTGTAATATTGTGTAGTTAAGCTTGTAGCTTTTGAAATAGAATTGATAATCAGATATTAATTGGAAATTGAGATGAGGATTGGAGTGTTAATGTACGTGAATATTGTAACTAATCATTTTTGTTGCTATATAAATGGAATATGTAAGTTGTTTATTATACGTGGTTTGTAATTAGAAAAACTACGCACGAGGCAAGTTTCTTATTCTCAACTCTTTCACACCAAACATGTTTCCAATCTTAAATTTACTTAACGCAAGTTTCCTTATCTTATCTCGACTTCAGTTAATGCAAGCTTTCTATTCATATCTTGTTTACAAATATGTAAGCTATAAATCTTATTTTCTCATTTAGCAAGCTATCATTGCATGTCATAGACTTCTGACTTTTGGATTCTTGTTGTTCAAAGCTCAAGTTAATTGAAGTCATTATTCTAATATCTTGGATACACAAAATTTATATCATTGAATATCACTGTTGTTGATCTTTGATCATAATCTAAGTCGTTTAAATTCTATATTGTTGAACTGAATTCTTAGATGACAAAAACTGAGAAGAACAACCCTAGTATAGGGGAATACTTACGCGAAAGCGTTGAATAGTTGTGCATAATACATTGTACAACAGGCTGATCACCCTGAGTACGAGATGAATAGTCCAGTCATAGTTTATTAAACTGTTGAAGGTTACATCAAACTTATCTGTTAACCTAGGACATGGTTCGAGGTCTTGTGACCCTCAGTATATCACTTTCAGAATATCTTGATGTTCTATTTACATTCTATTGAGCTTATAGATGTTTCCATTCTTAACTATCATTCAGCAGAAAAGTTACACCGTACAAATTAAAGGCATTTTACATTATCTACATGGTGCTGTTATATTAAATGTGATAAACCCATAGTTTTGAGCAATGCTTTTAGAATCATGATGGGGATCATGCTAATGAGATCTAAATTCTAGATAGCTCACAAACTAAAATCGTTCCTAATCGTTGGATTACTAAAAAAGGGGATTAGTGAATCCGGATAGATTAGTACATACGTTGCTTGCTCTTATGAAGAGGATGATTGATCTCATAATCATTTGTGCGGAGACACTAAAGCAAGTATGTAGGTGCTTATTAGAGAATAAGTTCACTGAACGTGGCTCGCTTAGGAATACCTAATAGAGTTTTACTCGCCTGTCAATAGGAATTCCTCTAGTGATAGTTGTACAAGTGATCCTTGGACTTGAGATCATCATAATATCTTGTGTATGATGAATTATACTTTGACATGTCCCTTAAGACCTTTAGGGTATAACAAAGGGTATGATTGGGTATAATAAGTTGTACATGGAGATAAGTGAATGATCAACAAAAAACTACCACGTCTAGTAAAAGATGTGAATGTCCTATGTGATTCGATAAATGATAACTCAATAGTCCTTGGCCAAGGCAGAATGAAATTAGAAAAGAGTTTCTAATTTGCATTATTTAGAGTTGTGCATTTGAGAATCGAAATACATATAATTAAATAAAATAAGACTTGACAGTAAATCCATGTCTTATATTTAATTGGGACATTGTATGGTAGAAGGATTGAATTGTACGGTAACTATTTTCTCAAAGGTTCTTTTGTGATTGATGTTGAAATCTATATTATCTGGAAAGTCGTTGATCGCTAAGGGGGCTTACCCTTATTGTAGAATAAATATTATTTATTTAAATTAATTAAATAGTTTAATTTATTTATTTAAATAATATTAGAATTGTTCTAATTGATTTATTCACAACCGGTTTAATATGGAGAACCTAAAGGGTCACACCGCAAAAGAAAAATATTTGTTTAAGAAGTAAATGACATAATTGTAATAATAAGTTAAGTGTATTTAATTTAATCTATGGAGATAGAATAAATTAAATAGATTAATATTTATTATTTAATATTTTAGAAATATTAAATATAAATTAATAAGAGGAGTCTTATTGTGACGCCCCCAAATTCGGGTCTCCAAATACCCGGATCTGGTCATCACGATCCAATACAAACATTCACCTTTAACAATATATGATATCTAAAAGTGCGGAATATAATAAACATACGTTGTTCATTTACAAGGTGTTACTAGTCCCAGAATACGATTAACCTTAAACATTTACACAATCCATACCCTAAGTAGCTATCAGGGTTTAAATTACATTAACAGTAATTAACTAACACATGAATCTAAAGTCTGCTACGAGAAGTCTATCATTTCATCTTTTCTTTTCCTTTGTTCTTCCCTGACGTCTCGGGTTTAGCTGCAATGAAGTCATGATATAGCAAGAATGAGCAACGAGTTTGCCCAGCAAGTTTAAAGTGCAACAATAAAGATATATCATGATGAAGGAATATTAAAAGGATTTCAACAATAGAATAATCAGAAGCAAGAAACATTAAATGCTTTTAGAACAATTGATAGTCAAATAGACTTTGAACGATAACTTCCAGAGGAGTCAATAGCTGGTTGACCCTCTGGTTACTGGCTACAGAATAACGTACTTGAGGGGATCAGCCTCGCGTACCCTATGTATATGCATAACATTTAATTCTGCTGTTTGTACCTTATATACGGTACGTGGGGTACTCCCCTATAAATAAAGGGGTGTTCATACAGTCTAAGAATCCTTACCATTGATTGGTTCAGATAGCTTTTATAAATTCATACTTGCCTGACCGAACAAGGGTTCAGACTTAACCATGAGTAGTTCAAAATTTCTGAATTTAAATAATTATATGAAATCAAATGCGCGAGTGCGAATGTCAATAAATATACAGATGTGGAATAATTTTAAAAGTAATTAGACCACTTAAAGCGTGCTCGGAAATAAGATTCAAGCTTAAAGAATAACTTGCAACAATATATACCTTTTTGCACGAATTAAAAATAATGCATAAGGTTTTAGAAGTATTGCTCAAGGTAAAAAGTTGAGTAAGATAGAACTTGCATTCAATATACTGAAAGAATGAAGTTAGGGAACTTACAATAATGTAAGAAGTTTAGGGTTAGAAACTTGCCTGTTTGCTCAGCTACAATTTAAATCTTAGCTTTAATTAATTGTTCTCGAGTGACCTATCATCGGGTAAAGTCGATTTATCAATTATTATAACATGATTGTATCTTGGCACACTTGATTATACTATTTACTTAGCAAATAAAGAATTCACAATCTATAACTAATTACCATTTAACATTAGTTAAACGGAAATTTATTAATGACCCTTAGCTATAATAATAGATCATGGTCACTATCATTTGAATACTCAATTTATTTCCTTTAATAGTATCTAGGTATGGTTTAACAAACTTTATTTATTATTTATAAAATAAATTTATTTTGGTTTAAAGATAACAGAAAACCATTGATCATTTATTTAGTTTACTCTTAATTACTATTTACCCTAGGGGTAATTTAGTAATTATTACTCTTGTTCCTTATTAATTAAATACTTACTGTATTGATTCCACCCACACTTAATATATTTAATTAATACATAAGTGTCTATTATCATTATTTATTAAGGGTCAGAATTAACCTGTTAATTTCCCTCATACTTAATCATTATTTCATTAATGATTAAGTAATTGTTATCCTTATTAGTTATATTCATAACTAATTAGTATTAACTAAATGGTTAGATATTTACCACCTTTATTTATCATTTATTGGGAAAAGGATAACCAATTATTTATTACTTTATATTTATTTATTATTTATTATTTATAAATAAATAATAAATAATTATTTTATTAACTTTATTCATATTAATAAATAATAATTATCTTATTAATTTTTATTCATATTTAATTATTATTTAAATTAAATATTTATTATCTTTATTTATTATTAAATAATAAATAATTATCTTATTAACTTTATTCATATTTAATTATTATTTAAGTCCAAATAATAATTAAATATTTATTATCTTTATTATAATAAATAATTATTAACTCAATTACTAGTTGATCCTTAGTTTATTGTGTGATCATAGTAACAATTCAATTAAACTTCATTATGCATACCCCTTAGCCCAACCGTTATTACCCATAAAATTTTTGCTTTTGTTTTAAAAACTCATGTTACTGGCGCAAGGGTATGCTGCCTAGTTGAAACAGTTGTAGCAAAATAGCACAAGTCTTATGCTCAAGGCTGCCGAACCTTATGGTTCTTAACATTCAAAGTCTCACCAACACAGCACAACCAAACAATTTTCTAAAAACCGTAAATCCAATACAGCAAAACAATTAACCCCACACAATACAGACTTCCCAATTCAAATCCAACCAATTTAACACAAACTGATACCAGATTTCTTAAACCCAAAATTATAATACAATACCAGAACTCTAAGTCCAGTAAACCAACACGACACCATCAAGCAATTTCCCGAAACCATAAACCCAATACAGAGACTAATTTACCAATACAGAGGACATTTTCCTCCAACATAAAGAGCAATTAAATTCAGTATGTAAAGACAAACATCCCAATACCGGGGAAGTTTTAGTTTCAACACCATACTCAGAACCAAATTACCCAAGGTAGTGCAACCAATACAATACAATACTACTATATTGTTTAAATCCACAATATTACAGTCCCAAAACAGGGGAACGACACAACCCTAATCGCAGAAGAAGAAAGTGAATGAACTGATTTATACCTTCCTGCCGATCGATTTGCTTGCCGCCTCCTCCTCCCAAAATAATTAACCCAAATGGACATTCACAGTGGCTTCCCGCTGGGTTTCTCTCCCTGAGGTTTCTAAATTTTCGAATTTCAAACCCTAAAGTTGCTAATTTGGAATCTCTAGACTTCTAATTGAGAACTTACAAAACCAAGGGATCGACAGTCTCAGGGTTTGGGGCTTGGAGTCTCAATTTATAGAAAAAAAATTACCCAGTTGGTTTGGACAATATCCTAAGGCTGGGTTATTACCCGACGGTAAGGAGAGAGTAACAACCGATCGTTCACATCAGCCCCATCAACACCCAGCTAGCTTCGATGGCACCCTCGAGCCGTGCGTTCCCATCAGTCAATCGCTGCGCCTCAACCCGTTGGTCCGATCAATTTACGCTCGGTCGTCGATACCTTTTCCCACTTCGACTGCTGGCTTCTTCGTGTCGCCGCCGGCGCACGCTGGGCGTCCCTCTTCCCCGTCACTCGCTCGCCTGACAGTTTGATTTGAGGTGTCTAGGGCTTAGGATTTCTTGGTTGCAACTGGTTTGAGAGTTTGGCTCGGCTGAAACCTCCTCCCCCAATTTGATTTGCTACTGATTCATTAACATGCCGGTTGTCCCAATATTGGAGGAAACGGGTCGACCCGTGGCCATGGCCCAACCCGGCTGGGTACAAAGATGGTTTAGGGAAATGGGCTCAGCCCAATTGATTTAATTAATGGGAAATTTTCCACTTGGTCGGCCCAACAAAGGAAATAAGCGGAATTGGGCTGGCTTAATGAATTTTGGGTCTATTGGAATAGAAGTAACTAGCCCAACTTGTTATTAAAATCCTCAACACTATGTTTTTAATATCAAATAATTAAATTAGTTAATACTTATTTCCACTATAATTCTTTATTTGAATTATTTAAATCCGATAATGATAAAATTATTTATTAATCTCCTTTCCAAATTTTCTTGCAATTAAAACTCTTAGGGTTAACCCACTAATTTAAATCGCACTATTAATGAGTCCCTTTGATGCAAGAAAATTATTGGGTCATATATTTATATAATTAAATAATAATACCTACCTGGATCCAATTCAATTCGAAAAATTATGTATAAAATGGATTTTATTTATTAGAATAAATTTGATACAGTGTTTAAAATTTTCGGACATTACACTTATTATTATTATTACAATTACTATTATTTAATTCCTAATAGGGATTGGGAATTAATTAATAGAAGTACTCTCTCATAAATTCCTAATTGGATTAGGAGTTTAATTAATTAAAGGAGTTTAATTAAAATAAAAACCCTAATCCTAAATAGTTTAGGAGGGTTCCCTATATCTATAAATAAGAGGAGTCTTATCATGATTTAGTGTTAGACAGTTACACACTCTTGCATGAGAATTGGAGAGAGAGAGTACTTGCAATTTCTATAGAGATAGAAACTAGGGTTTTGCCAACACCCATCTTCTTGAACAACTATCCTTCCTTGGTGGATCACCTCTAGAGGCCAAACACTTGAGTGGCTAACGTTGATCAAAGGAAGGAATTTTATCGGTGGAATTCAAGGAGAACGCGAAGGAATTGGAGGTGAACTTGTACCCGAGGAAGCACGGTTCTACGAGGGTATAATTTCTTAATCTTTATCTCTTTCGTTAATTGATAATTAAACACAAGGAAAGATCATGGTGATGGTTTGTATGAAAATTTTAAAATCCATTTTATCGCGTTTCCGCAATATATATGTAATTTGATTGCATGTTCGCGCTATATACAAACCTAACAGTTCTTCGAGAACTACTTTCCCAAGAGTAAGCAGAGTTAGATGGAGATAAGGTTTCTAGAGTTAAAATAAGGGGATATGTTGGTACCCCAATATGCTGCCAAGTTCAACGAACTGGCAAGGTTTACTCTACATCAAGTGGACACTGAAGAGAGGAAGGCGCGTAGGTTTGAGCAAGGGTTGAATCCTTCGCTCTACAGCAAAATATCGGTGTTACAGATAGATTCATTTAGTACGATTCTGGAGAAGGCTATAATAGCTGAGGAGGGAGATAAGGCGTTAAGCCAATTCATTCAAGAGGGACAAAGTAATAAAGCAAGAGGAAGCAAAGAAACCCAAAGAAGAGGGTTAGGGGGTGTAATAATTGTGGGAAATGGCATACAAGAGTATGTATGAAAGCAAAGAAGATGTGTTATAATTGTGGACAAGAGGGACATATCTCTCCTGATTGCCCCAATCCGAAGAAAGGAGTGCTTTAATTGTAGATCGGAAGATCACCAAGCAAGAAATTGTTTGCAGAAAGGGACAGATGGAGGAAGCAGAAGTAAGGGAAAGAGCGCTGGTAAATTAACACTAGCCAAATTTTTGAAGAAGTAAGATAATGCCTTATATAAAGGTGGTATGGATTAACTGTAATGCCAAAGAAGCTGTGTGGGAACTCGAAAGAAAAGATGCTAGGAATTATATCTGTATTTTGATGTAATTTTGTAATAGTGATTCCGCGGACGGAATCCTTATAAGGGAAAATAATATGACAACCCGAGAAATCAGATAGCCTTGTAATTAGATTTTCGATGTAAATATCTAATAAAGTAAATTTTATGGATATTATGATGTGTAAATGTGTTGGTATGTGTTTAAAGATCAGTTAACGACCTAGTTTATGTGTTACGTGATTATGTATGAGTGTTGGGAATTTTTGGGAGAAAATAATTTTTTTCGAAAAAAACACTATTCATAAAACGCAGAAACGCTAATAAACGTTTATTTTCAAAATTTTGAATTACGTCATATAATTTATTTGAGAAAGAGAGATGAAATCTTTAATAAAAGATTTTTGGAGAAAACCCGTAAAAACACTATTCACGCCAAAAACGTCTTTTTTATTTTTCGAATTTTTGAATTTTTGAATTTTTGAATCACGGGATAAAATTTATTTGAGGATAGGAGACGTAATCTCCAATAAAATCGACGAAAGAAATTTTGCAGTTTTGCATGTTAAACGAGTTAGGAAATCTAAATAGAATAGAAATCGAGTAATCGACTAAGTTTAGGGATGTAAACCCTAATCAAAAGTATAAAAGGGTAAAACCGACTTTTGTCGGCTAATTAAATAAGTTACGAAACGGAACCAAGAAAGTTAGAAAACCTAACTAGAAAGAAAATTAGTAACCAATTTAGTTTGGCCTAACTAAGCCTAGGATTTGAAAAGGTTTGGCTAGGGTTTGGCATGACTTGGCTACGGTTGAGTCATGAAAATTCCTAGGGTAGAGCCTAGAGTTTGACAAGCTTGGCTAGGGTTTTGCCACACTATTACAAATTTGGAGCCAAAAAATGGGAGGGACATGTGTACATGTGGGGAATTAAACACATAGGATAATTAAAAGCCTAAAAGGAGAAGTGAAGGAGGGGAGGAACCGGTGGATAAGGAGGGGATAATGTAGGATGGAGTCTCTTGTCTATCCTTTTGTTTTCCTTAGCTATTAAGTCTTAGAAACTCATCATTCTTCCTTCATTTCACCTTGTCATTTGAGAGAGCAAAAGAACTCTAGAGATAAAGAGAGAGAGAGAGAGAGAGAGAGAGCTTAAGCGGATCAAGGAAGAAGGAGAGGAAGATCAAGCTTTGATCATCCAATAGTTAGCTAAGAAGAAAAAGAAGAACACAAAAAGGTAAGCCTAATAACCTAACTCTTCATCTCTTTAAATTTCTTTTCTTTGAGTTGGTAGCTGTTGGTGGTTATTGATAAGTGAATATTATGATGGATCTTGAAGATATAAGGTGGTTATGAAGGAGTTAATCTTGTTAAATCACCTTAAGTATGCATGTTAAGTGAACCAAAGAATAAAACATACGCTTATGCATAATGGATGAAAAATCAATTAGTGGACTGTTAATGGGTTGATTTAGGGCCTTTTTCGTATGGTGTCCCAAATATGAAAATTAAGTTCTAGGGTGTTGTATCATGCTCCTAGGATTTACGAACATCACCCAATTGGAATGGAGGTAAAAGTTTGTGTAACGAAGTCATGGCGAATTTTTTTTGTAAAACTAGTTAAAAAGCAAAAAGCCTAGTGTGACCCCTGATTTTTGAGCAGATTTCTGTTCTATTTGAGTTACTGGAAAATTTTTCTAGTTTAAGTATTATGTAGTACGTAGAACAAGGAGTCCGTAGATGTAAGACTTGCCTTATTCCAAGTTCGAAGGTGAGAGTTATGCCCTTCGGAAGGAGGCTAGTCAAAGTTGCCAAAACTGGGGAAAAACAATGAGATTTTGGGGCTGTGAGTAAGCGTCGGGGCGCTGCTGGGCGTATGCGGGCACAGGTGTTGGGTGCTGGGGACGCGCGCGGCATGCAAGCAAGCTGGGGC
Source organism: Aralia elata (assembly GCA_034770075.1). Classification (NCBI taxonomy): domain Eukaryota; kingdom Viridiplantae; phylum Streptophyta; class Magnoliopsida; order Apiales; family Araliaceae; genus Aralia; species Aralia elata. The sequence continues at coordinate 44,015,674 of CM068382.1, forward strand.
CTCAGGCTATGGGGCGTCGGGGCTGCTGGTTGGGTGGGCTATGCACGGGCATGTCGTCGGGCTGTTTTCAAAGGTCGTGCGATGTCGTGCAACGCCGAACGATGTGATGCACGTCGGGGCATGTCAAGGAACGCCGAGCGACGTGGTGCATGTCAGAGCTTGTTGGGCGACGACGTGCATGTCGGGCATGTCGTCGTGCCGTTTCGCGACAACATACAAAATTTTTGACATTGTTCCAAAAATGTTCCAACTTATGAAAGATAAATATTATGAAATGAATAATAATAAATTCAAACCATCGTGGAGGAAGATTATAAGGGTCGTGGCATTCCCGAACGCCGCGACACCGACATACGTTTTTGAAATTTGGTCGCGTGAATTAAATTATAACATGCGAACCATTTGAAATGAAATGAAGTTAATAAGGTCATGAAGGGACTTTTAAATGCAAGTCTAAATTATGAATTAGGCTAAATAAAATTAAGTAAGCCGATGTATATAGATTTCAGAATGCCAAGTCGCTGTGCGACGTTTATTGAGATGTTTTCGAGTTATAAAACCCAAACATCGTAAGTTATGAAATAAGATAAAATAAACTAATATGAGCGTGCTAAGAGTATGCAAAGGCGCTTGGGTGTTCGAGCTAGGCAAGTCGGGCGTGCGACGTATGAACGTCGAGACGTCATTCCAAGTGTTAATAAACATGAAAAATATTTCGATTCAAATGAAACGAATGTTATAAAATGTGAAATAGAGTTAATGTAAACCAATTTAGAATGTCATTATATGGCTAATTAGTGTCGTCATACATTAACATGTGTAGGACGTTCGAAGAGCAATATAGCTTAAAGTTGTAAACAGCGCTTAAGGCAAGTTTTCTAAACTTACTCGGATAATTATTCTGTGCAAATTTTCTATCTATGTGCAAATATATTATGTTTGTACAAGATGTTTAGTTATTGTTGTGCTGTGTGCCAATATCTGTACGTATGTGTTATTTGAGATGAACTATTTTGTTTTTAAACTGCTCAAGTTATTTAAGTTCTGTTATTCACGAACTGTTTAAGAAAAATGTCGATGCCATTTGTTTTCGACTAGATAAAAGTGAAAGTGAGTTATAGAATTATTGAAATTTAATGAGGTTAAGTTGAGTTAATCCAAACTAAGTATCATTAGTGCGGATTCTGATGTTAGTAAGAAAAAGAGTAAGGTTCAGTGTTGATTCGGTGTCTCGATCACTTCATTGGATAATAAGTTGTGTTGATTTCTCAATAAATTTTATTTAAAAGTCTAAATATTATTTTAGATAATTTAATTATTCTTTATAATATTTTTAGAAGCTTAACATTATTTTTAAATGACTTAATTATCATTTATAATAATTTTAGAAATTTAATATAATATTTAAATGATTTAATTATCATTTATATTAATTTTTAAAAACTTAATATAATTTTTAAATAATTTATTTAGTATAATTATCAAATAGTTTTATTATCATTAATATTTAAATAAATTAAATCATTAATGAAATTTATGTTAAAATGTTAAAAGTTATTTAATATAACTTCAAATAAATTTTAAAACTTAAAACTTAATTATTAATATTTATTTATTATTTAATTCTTATTTATTTTATTATTTATTTATTTATTTATTTCTGTCGCTAAAGGCTATTGCGACGGTCATGAATGTCCCTACAGGTGTTCTTGAGGCTGGAAGGAGGTTGTGGCTATAGGGGGTCTATAGCGACGGACTGGTCTGTCACTATAGGTGTTCTTCATATGATGAAGAACAGCTGATTATGGTCTGGGAGGGAGTTTTGGTTTGATTCAATTCCTATCCAGTGTACTGTTGTAATATATGTAACGACCGTGAATTCTAGATAGCTTTGTAATTCGAACTTTATGTATATTGATGAATATTATGAATTTTAGTAATATAATTTTTGTGTTACATGTTTAAAGGTTGTGGGACAACCTGGATTAAGTGAATGCATGAATTCTTACGTGTTATAGTTTTGTATAAGGGAATAAATTGATTTCGCGTATTATCGCTAAATCGCATTTCACGGTTTACTATTCACGCCATAATATTTTTACGTCTTTGCTTTCGATTTGTAGTACTTCGTTAAGGCGTGTATTCAAATAGATAATTTTTCTAAGTGTTAGAATTTTATTTGGAGTCATTGGTGATTTATTTAGTGGCCTAAATGTTTATTATGGGTTGCCCAAAGAAATGGCCCAACCCATGACCCAAGACTTGACCCATGTGGACAATGGGCACAAAAATCAGCATTTTGGTATAAGGAAGATGGGGTGTACGGTTGGGAGGGGAGAGATCAAGTTTTGGGAGATTCGTTTCCCAAGCATGCATGCCAAACATTTAATTTCTCAACCTAGACAAATGTCTTGAGCTCTCCAACATCCCTCTCATCTCTTCCAAGACACCTAGGAGACCCAAACAACTTATTTCATTCTTCTCTCCCCATTCAAGTAAAAATCATCAGCTCATTTACAACAAGAGAAGAGAGTTGAGAGCTAAGCAAGAGAAGAGGATAGAGAGAGAACTTCATCTTCTCTATCTTCATCTTCTTCATCAAGCATTCACTATTCTAGAGAGAGAAAGAAAAACTGTAGAAAATAAAGGAAGAAGAAAGAAGAGAGCTCGGGAAGAAGGAGAAGGAGAAGCGGGTGAAGAAGGAAGGCACCAAAGTAAGAAGAAGAATTTAAGCAAGTTCCAAGCTCATCTTCTCATCATTTGGAACGAATTTGCAGAGGTAAACAACTAACTTAAACCCATTCCATTTGATTTGGTTGAGGTTTTTCCAAGTTTTCATGGTTTTAGAGCTTTTGTGCTTGAGGGTTGGTTTTGTTGCGATTCTTGTTGTTGTTGTTTGTTATGGACGGTTGGTAATGTTGTTAAGAGATTATGTAACCCATTAATAACATTAAAGTGGAACAAAAATAGAATAAATCTGTACCTGTGCTTAAAGGATGAAGAACATGAAGAACAATAGACATTTTGAACAAACCTTGGACGTTTAGACTGATTTAGAGGACTCGAGAGCTATATTGGTTAAATTTTTTGTTGTTATGATATTGTAGTTCCATGGGTTAAGAAGTTAACCTAGTTAGAATGGAGTTAAAAGGAGTTAAAACAAAGTTTTGGTGAAGAAATTTGTAAAAACACCAAAACAAAGCATGAACTTGAGCTTTGGCCAAAGATTTGAGCATGTTACTGTTAATGGGTATCTATAAATTTTTGATATGTTATAGCTTTATGTCTTAGGAGTCCATAGAGTCTGAAGTGGACCAATTTGGACATCTAGAGAAGGAGTTATGGTGGTTGGTAGCAAGATAGGTCAAGAATAACAAAAATCGTGAAGCTGAATCAAACGAGCACCTAGGGGCCTGTATATGGGTGCGGGGCGCGCCCACGGTAAGGTTATTTGTGAAAGTAGTATGTACACAAGCCAATCATATTTGATATGATGTAGCATATACTTTGTAATCTTATTCGGTTATTAAAGGCATTTTATATTATCTACATAGTGCTGTTATATTAAATGTGATAAACCCATAGTTTTGAGCAATACTTTTAGAATCATTATGGTGATCATGCTAATGAGATCTAAATTCTAGATAGCTCACAAACTAAAATCGTTCCTAATCGTTAGATTAATAAAAAAGGGATTAGTGAATCCGGATAGATTAGTACATACGTTGCTTGCTCTTAAAAACAGGATGATTGATCTCATAATCATTTGTGTGGAGACACTAAAGCAAGTATGTAGGTGCTTATTAGAGAATAAGTTTACTGAACGTGGCTCGCTAAGAAATACCTAATGGAGTTTTACTCGCTTGTCAATAGGAATTCCACTAGTGATAGTAGTACAAGTGATCCATAGACTTGATATCATCATAATATCTTGTGTATGATGAGTTATACTTTGACATGTACCTTAAGACCTTTAGGGTATAACAAAGGGTATGATTGGGTATAATAAGTTGTACATGGAGATAAGTAAATGATCAACAAAGAATCTACCACGTCTAGTAAAAGATGTGAATGTCCTATGTGATTCGATAAATGACAACTCAGTAGTCCTTGGCCAAGGCAGAATGAAATTAGAAAAGAGTTTCTAATTTGCATTATTTAGAGTTGTGCATTTGAGAATCAAAATACATATAATTAAATAAAATAAGACTTGACAGTAATTCCATGTCTTATATTTAATTGAGACATTGTATGGTAGAAGGATTGAATTGTATGGTAACTATGCACTGAAAGGTTCTTTTATGATTAATGTTGAAATCTATATTATCTAGAAAGTCGTTGATCGCTAAGGGGGCTTACCCTTATTGTAGAATAAATATTATTTATTTAAATAAATTAAATAGTTTAATTTATTTATTTAAATAAGATTAGAATTGTTCTAATTGATTTATTCACAACCGGTTTAATATGGAGAACCTAAAGGGTCACACCGCAAAAGAAAAATATTTATTTAAGAAGTAAATGGCGTAATTGTAATAATAAGTTAAGTGTATTTAATTTAGTCTATGGAGATAGAATAAATTAAATAGCTTAATATTTATTATTTAATATTTTAGAAATATTAAATATAAATTAATAAGAGGAGTCTTATTATTATTATTACTATTACTATTATTTAATTCCTAATAGGGATTGGGAATTAACTAATAGAAGTACTCTCACATGAATTCCTAATTGGATTAGGAGTTTAATTTAATTAAAGGAGTTTAATTAGAATAGAAACCCTAATCCTAAATAGTTTAGGGAAGGGTTTTCCTACATCTATAAATAAGAGAAGTCTTATCATAGATTAGGGTTACACACTCTTGCATAAGAATTGTGGAGAGTACTTACAATTTTTATAGAGATAGAAACTAGGGTTTTGCCAACACTCATCTTCTTGAACAAGTATTATTCTTTGGTGGATCACCTCTAGAGGCTAAACACTTGGGTGGCTAACGTTGATCAAAGGAAGGAATTTAATCGGTGGAATTTAAGGAGAACGCGAAGGAATTGGAGGTGAACTTGTACCTGAGGAATCTAGAATTCTACAAGGGTATAATTCTTATTCTCCATCTCTTTCGTTTAATTAATAATTGTGCATCAAGAAAGATCATGGTGATGGTTTGTATAAAATTTTAAAATCTGATTTTATCGCGCTTCCACTTTATTTATGCAATTTGATTGCATGTTCGCGTTATACAAACCTAACAATTTGGGCACGGGGCGCGCTGGTTCTGCAGTTGGCTAGACAGCTTTAGCGTCCTTTAGTCAAACGGACATAACTTTCTTATACGAACTTTAATTCAGATGATTCAAGATGATCCGGAACGAGAAAGAGTAGACCTACAACTTTCTTTTAAAAAGTTTTAACATTTGAGGTCGGGATTAACTCCTAAATTGTCCCTCTTTAAGACTGTTGTGTGGTTGGAGACAATCGTAGGGCGTCGGGCATACGCGTATGCAACGTGCAATGTTTTCGAAGCTAAATTATGTTATTCTAAGTTATAAAACATGAATGTTATGATTTATAATCATGCTTATCATTAACCAATGAGTATTAGATAAATCGAATGGGCATGCTAAGCATACGCAATGCGTGTTGCTTGGGCATTCGGGTAGACAAGGTTGGCGTACGGACGTGCAAGCGTCGTAACGCTGTAACAAGTATGTATAGTCATGTTTAATATCATGTTTCTAATAAGAATGAAATATTATAGAGTAGTATAAACTATTATTTGGTATCCAGTATGTGACTAATTATTATGTGAATATGTATTTATATATGTAGGATATTAAGGAGTGTGTGTTGTAATATTGTAGCAGACACACCATGAAAGTTTCCTAATTCCATTCATCTTATATATTGAGTGTAAGTTTCCCTAACCTTACTCGAATTATATTTGAGCAGGTTTCCTATCTTATACAAATGTTATATATTGTTGCAAGTTTCATGACTCAAATTGAGTTATTACTTCCAAATTATATTATTGGATTAATTATTGTCAATTACTCCACATCAAAGATAATTGTTGATATTTACACCTTGTGCATTTGAATTCATGATCTGTTGTTGGACTATGAAACGTTTAAGTTCCTCATTCATGAATTATTTAAGGAAATAGTCTACGCTAATTATTTCGGCTAGACATATATAGGTTATTATTTTAAAAGCTATCCAAGCTGGTTATTGGTATGAATTCTTGAACTAAGAGAGCAACCCTTATTAGGGGATTATAATGTGTCAGTTGTTCGATGCAGTCAGAGTTAAATGTTATGCATATATATGGGATACGAGAGGCTGATCCCCTCAAGTACTACTGACAGGGCTAGGTTTTAAAAGGGTCGGTTGAATGATTAACTCTTTGGCCAAAAAGTTCATGGTCTATTGGACCACTCAGCTGTAAATAATCAATATTCATTTCTCCATTTGAACGCCGGTTATGTTATTCAGCTACTTCATCAATGTTCTTAAATTGTTGATCTATGCGGTTATTATTCTTATTCATTCATGATATATCTTCATTCTTGTTGTTAAACTTCTGGGCAAATTCGTTGCTCACCCTTGCTATATCATGAACCATTTGCAGTTAAGCCAGAGAGTTCCAAAAAGGACAAGGGCAAAGGAAAACTTAAGGAATAGTTACATGTTGAATATTTCTATGTTACTATCCCATTGTGTAATCATGAAACCTTTCTATATTCTTTAAGTGTTTTGTGATGTATTTTATTTAAGGTTATAGGCCTTGGGACTGTAGTAAACCTTTTGTAATGAACAACATATGTTTATTCATTCCGCATTAGTTGATTTATGTTGTTTAGAGGTGTATGGATGTACTTTATTGTGAGCACCAGATTCGAGATATTGGTACCTGAATTTGGGGGTGTCATAAGTTGGTATCAGAGCTTTAGGTTATAAACTTTTGGAATGTGAAACCTAGGTTATAACCTTAGAATTAAACTCGTATAGAGTACGCTAGGTGATGGGTCGAGGAGATCCATGGAGTCGGCTTGTGTTTGGAGATGGATTGTGGAAATTCATCGAGTCGATGTTATGCATAATAAAATATTATTTCATTTCATCAATGAATATATTTTATTGTGACACTGTTGTCTTTTGTTATGGTTGTAGGATGCCTGAGATCGGTCAGTTGAGTAAGACCTTCGAGGGGGAGGAGATAGTTAATATCCATGTGGATACTGAGCAGCCGTTGGTGGCTGAGGTCGGGGTAGATCCGGAGGAGGATCCGGTGGATGAGACTAAGGAGGAGTTGTCATCTGAGGATCATCTGATTGAGCAGTTGGCAGATAGGAACATGCAGTTAGAGGATAGAGTCAGAGACTTAGAGGAGCAGAATCAGATCCACCAAGATATGGAGGATCAATACAAGTCGTTGGCATAACAGCTACTGGAGTAGAGGCTAAACTCGCAAAGAAGTTGGAACAGTCAGAGCTGGAGCTAGCAGAGCTGAAGGTACAGCATGAGGCCATGAAGGCCGAATTTAATCTAGAGATAGCGGATAAGATTCGTATAGAGGGATATTGGGTTAGGTCTGCTAGGAGGGTAGATCAATTGAAAAGAGAAGTTCACGCAGGTGCAATTAGGATTGAGACTCTAGGGTTAGCATTGGATGCAGCACATGGGAGTCAGAGTGGCAGGAATATGGTATATCCCATGGAGGAAGGTCAGACTAGTTGCTCGGTACGACGTCGAGTGGTGGACTGAGTTGCACAGCTGGAGTATACGGATGCGGTTCGTCGTGGCATGTAGTAATGTTATGGTTCATCTGTCTTATGTTGTATATAGATCTAGTTACAAACCCTTTTATTTCATAGGGTCATATATGATGTAAAACTCAAACTTTGAGAGGTAGAATATGATGATGATACATCACCATTTTTCAGATCTAAGGGAATGTAGTTTTTGGTTAATCCCATCTTTTGTGTTTTAATGGGATATTTAGCATTTATAGGATTATGTCAGGGACTGTAAGTGCTTGACGCTACCAATTAGCATATGTATATGAATGCGGTATTATTACATGTTGATTGTGATCGATGTGCGCTTTAACTTTTAAATGCTAACATTAGTAAAATGTTGCATGGGGTGTAAAACACGCAAAGGGATAATATAAGGTTTTGTTTAAAACAGACAATGCCGCCAAGAAGACAACCCCGATACACAAGGGTGGAAGAGTCGGTGAATAACGAGGAAGGTTAGGCAGACCCTATGAGGACTTTTGCAAACCTATTAGCAGAAGCGATGCAGGGCAGACCAGCCGCTGCAATTGATCAGTCAGGAAGTCACATGGCGAACTTTAAGGACTTCAAATTAGTAGGATAACCAGAGTTTCGCGGGATTCTACATCCGATAGAAGCCTAGACATGGGTGGAAGAAATGGAGAAAGTTTTTGAGGTCACAAGAGTGGTCGAGGAACAGAAGACGTCGTTTGCCACTTTTATGATGAAAGGTGAGGCAAATTACTAGTGGAAGGTGAACAAGGGCCGAGCTGGAGAAGGCGCGATTGCATGGGCTCGTTTTAAGGAGCTGTTTTTCAAAAATTACTTTCTAGCAAGCACACAGGAAAGTATGGAGATAAAGTTCTTGGAACTAAAACAAGGAGGCATGTCAGTTACGGAGTATGCCACAAAATTTAACAAGTTAGCTAGGTTTGCTCCACATCAGGTGCACATTGAAGCTAGGCGAGAGAAGAGATTTGAACAAGGGTTGAAGCCCTGGGTGTATAGTAAGGTTACAGTTTTGTAGATCAACACATTTTCTACGTTACTTGAGAAAACAATCATTGCGGAGGGAGGAAATGAAGCTTTGACAAAGAACAAGCAAGATCAGAAAAAGAAGAAGAGCCATGATGCTCATAAGGAAGGTAGCAGTGGGGGAAGTAACCCAAACAAGAGAAAATAGAATGACAGTCAGATGTCAGGTAGTAAACTTGGAGGGGATGCAAAGAAAGGACATAAATGCGAGAGGTGTGGAAAGAATCACTTTAGAGAATGCATGAAAGGAAAAGGAGTTTGTTTCAACTGTGGTCAATCGGGACACTTTGCTCCACAATGCCCAAAGGCGAAGCCAAGAAGTTATTTTTCTTGTGGCGCTTCGGATCATCAGAAGAAGGATTGCCCAAAGAGGAAGAGCAAAGCAAGCAGTGCTAACCAAGGGAACAATAGTAAGTTGATTATCGGAGGACCAGCACAGCAAAACAGACCAGTGGCACGCACCTTCAACATGACAGTGCAGGATGCGATGGAATCAAAGGACGTGGTGTCAGGTATTATTTCGATCAATAATATTAATGCATGCGTATTATTTGATTCGGGTGCTACCTGTTCATTTGTGATGGATGAATTTGCTAAATGGTTAAACTTACCTCGTGAGAAATTAGAGAATCCAATGAATATGGAAGTAGCTAATAAGGAAGTTATTCCCGTAGAATATATTCATAGAGATTGCTATGCTGAAATAAGAGGATATAGTTTGGGCGTAAATTTGATTCCGATACGACTAGGAGAATTTAACGTTATCCTTGGAATGGATTAGTTGTCTAATCATGGAGCTGTGATTGACTGCCAAAAGAAATATATACACCTGAAGACTCTGAATAAGTCAAGGGTTGTATTTTATAGAAGTAAATCGCCTAGACAATCTCGTTGTCTGACGATGATGCAAGCAAGGAGATTGCTTAGAAAAGGTTGCATAGGTTTTCTGGCTCACGTGGTTGATACTCAAAGAGTAGGGGGTGAAGTGAGACAGATATATGTAGTAAGGGAATTTCCAGATGTTTTTAAAAGTAGTATGCACACAAGCCAATCATATTTGATATGATGTAGCATATACTTTGTAATCTTATTCATTTATTAATAAAAGAATTGATTTTCTTAAAATGTATTTTACATTATCTACATTGTGTTGTTATATTAAATGTGATAAACTCATAGTTTTGAGCAATGCTTTTAGAATCATGATGATGATCATGCTAATGGGATCTAAATTCAAGATATCTCAAAAACTAAAATCGTTCTTAATCGTTGGATTACTAAAAAGGAGATTAGTGAATCCGAATAGATTAGTACATACGTTGCTTGCTCTTAGGAAGAGGATGATTGATCTTATAATCATTTGTGTGGAGACACTAGAGCAAGTATGTAGGTGCTTATTAGAGAATAAGTTCACTGAACGTGGCACGCTAAGGAATAACTAATGGAGTTTTACTCGCCTGTCAATAGGAATTCCTCTAGTGATAGTAGTACAAGTAATCCTTGGACTTGAGATCATCATAATATCTTGTGCATGATGAGTTATACTTTGACATGTCCCTTAAGACCTTTAAGGTATAACAAAGGGTATGATTGAGCATAATTAGTTGTACATGGAGATATGTGAATGATCAACAAATAATCTACCTCGTCTAGTAAAAGATGTGAATGTCCCATGCGATTCAATAAATGACAACTCAGTAGCCCTTGGCCAAGGCAGAATGAAATTTGAAAGGAGTTTCGAATTTGCATTATTTAGAGTTGTGCATTTGGGAATCGAAATACATATAATTAAGTAAAATAAGACTTGATAGTAAATCCTTGTCTTATATTTAATTGAGACATTGTACGGTAGAAGGATTGAATTGTACAGTAACTATTCACTGAAAGGTTCTTTTGTGAGTAATGTTAAAATCTATATTATCTAAAAAGTCGTTGATCGCTAAGGGGGCTTAGCCTTATTGTAGAATAAATGTTATTTATTTAAATTAATTAAATAGTTTAATTTATTTATTTAAATAAGATTAGAATTGTTCTAATTGATTTATTCACAACTAGTTTAATATGAAAAACTTAAAAGGTCACACCGCAAAAAGAAAATATTTATTTAAGAAGTAAATGACATAATTGTAATAATAAGTTAAGTGTGTTTAATTTAGTCTATGGAGATAGAATAAATTAAATAGCTTAATATTTATTATTTAATATTTTGGAAATATTAAATATAAATTAATAAGATGAGTCTTATTATTATTATTATTATTACTATTAGTAATATTTAATTCCTAATAGGGATTCAGAATTAATTAATAGAAATACTCTCTCATGAATTCCTAATTAGATTAGGAGTTTAAGTTAATTAAAGGAGTTTGGGGAAGGGTTTTTCTCACATCTATAAATAAGAGAAGTCTTATCATAGATTAGGGTTACATACTCTTGTATAAGAATTGTGGAGAGTACTTGTAATTTCTATAGAGATAGAAACTAGGGCTTTGCCAATACGCATCTTCTTGAATAGATATTATTCCTTGGTGGATCACCTCTAGAGGCCAAACCCTTGGGTGGCTAATGTTGATCAAAGGAAGGAATTTAATCGGTGCAATTCAAGGAGAACGCGAAGGAATTGGAGGTGAACTTGTACCTGAAGAAGCTAGAATTCTACAAGGGTATAATTTTTATTCTCCATCTCTTTCGTTTAATTAATAATTATACATAAAGAAAGATCATGGTGATGGTTTGTATAAAATTTTAAAATATGATTGTATCGTGCTTCCATTTTATTTATGTAATTTGATTACATGTTTGTGTTATATACAAACCTAACAGTGGTATCAAGAGCCAAACTTTATGCGACTTATTAATTGTTTTGATTCCGTATATGTATGGGTATGTGTTTGGAACAATTTATTGGGCATAATATATTGTATAAAATCATGAGTTTTGAAAACAATTGTAGAAAATCGAGCTTTGGATGAAAAACAGATCAAATTCGCAACTGCAGAAAAATTCAGGAACTGTTCCTGGAAGCCGGCGCCGCAGCGCCGTTTCCCTTCTTTAAACCGGCGCCGCAGCGCCGTATCTTTGTGTCAGACATGCCCCGGCGCCGCAGCGTTGTTTTGCTTTACAAAACCGGTGGTACAACACCACTGTAGCAAATTGTGCGATTTGGATTAATTTTTGCAATATTTCGAGAATTAAAATAAAGAGTTATTTTACATGGTTTTATAATTAAAATAAAGAGTAAATTGGATTTCATGCAACTTTAAATTGCCCATTAAATGATATCAATGCATATATGGAATAGTTTTATTATTTATGAGATGAATCTTATTTATTGATGCATATGGAGATGTGTATGATAATAAATGAGATTGATTATGGAATATTGACCAATGCGTGATTGGATTTATTTTAGAGGATGCTGAAATGAATGAGTTTTATAAATGGGGTGTGCGTACCTCGTCTTTTCTAGTTTTTCTTGATGTAAATTCTATCTTCCTCATATGTACTTCCCCTTGACTGCTGATCGTGGTTTCTATTTATTGTAAATAGTTCATGTAATAGGATTCGTTAGAATTATTTTGAATAATTGGAGACATAGGAGCAAGGAACGCTTGAAGACCCGTTTGTATTGGAGCCCGGGTTTAAATGTAATACTTATATTTAAATTTAATTCTTGTACATTAGGTTTGACCTTTTGGTTCACTTGATGGCTCTAGTGAACCAAACTAGAATAAAAGTCCATAATCAATTTGGGTAGAATATAGTATTCTATATGTACATGCTTACTATATATATATACTAGTAATTGACCGTGCCTAAAGTCACGGCGTAACGAAAAATTAAATTAAAATTTAAAAAATAAAAATATTATTATCTATATTATTATTAAAAAAATTATAAAATATAAAAATTATAAATATTATTATTAATCTTTTGAATAATAGATTGAATAATTTGTCAAATATACGATGAGAATGATATAATTTTTTAAAACTACTTTCGATCTTTAATAAGCGCCAATCTTCCGGAAGCACTAATAAATGGAACAAAAAGTAAAACTAATTAAAGAGCAAATCAAAAAGCAAAACTTTTACCATAATTTTCGTTATTTTTCAATATCAAAACCTGATATCCCTCCACCAAATAAAGAACATATCAAAACACACAACCATTTTCCACATATTCCATAGATCTATGATAATTAATCAAGTCAAATCTCCAAGAATGAGTCCAATAACACAGTAAAAAGTATCATCTCTAATAAAAAAATTACACAGATTCTGAAATTCATCCAACCAAACCTCAAGAGAAGAAATAATTAAAGTCATAAAGGACAATGTCCAGGAATTCTGATGACAAAAAGCAATTAAAATTATAAACATGAGTAAAAAAAAATACAACCACTTGGCACTTGTTCAATTAAGAAACTTTTACCCCAATAATGAAACTGGAGCAACAGAACATTAGTAGTTAAATTATAGCTACTAAAATCAGATGAGGTAATGAATTGTATATAAGATAATAAATAAGCTATGATAAGAAGTATGCATTTGAGATTCATTTGTAGAAGGTACATAAGCTGAGAAAAGAAGATGTAGAGGTAATAGTATGTTTAATAAAGGAATGTTAAAGACATACGAAGGGTAAGGGAACCACTGTCTGGTAGAGTCATTTAGCAGAGCACCAATTGAATCTTTTTGGCATACCAAGTTGTGTAGTGATTTATTCCTACAAAATCCAAGGTACCCTTGATATTTCAACCTTCCTAGAAGAGCTCGTGCTTCCTGTATAATTACAATAATAGCCTATGAGGTCCTATATGACACATGCATAAGAGTATTGCTATAACACAGGTCAACCGAAGCCAGGCTTTTTACCTTAATATTAAAATTTAAAAGAACCAAAATCTTTGAACCTACTTGAGAAGTTGGTTTACATGACGTTTCGGTTTTATATTCCGAATACAAAAAATTAGTAAAGATAAATCCTTCCATTTCATTATAGACATTTCAATGCTAACTTGAAGAAAATGTATCAAATCTTAACCAGAAATACAGAAACCACATTCACTGATGAATCAAGATGTAAGAAAGTAAGGCATGAACTTTAAATTTATAAAGAATTTTTTGACAAAAGCCAAACCTGGAAATTGAGTGACCCTCACGTAAGGCAGACTCTGCCTCTTGAATATTTCCCTCATCAAACTTCGCTTCGACTGTATTTGTTTCAATGCAAACCCCATTTGCACATATCATTCTCAAGCTGACCCGAATCTGCTGATACATTTTCTAACATATCTGCTTTGTTCACCAAAACAAACACAATTGAAAAAAACTTATCAATTACTTATCTGCATTCCATTCACATCGAATAAAAACATAATGCTAACTCCAATTATTCCAATTGAAAGAATTAAGATGTGCAAGAGGGGAAAAAAAACTTATAGGACTGAATTCATTGCAATAAAAAGATTTGTTCAAACTAAAATGTCTTACTCACACTATATCTAATTAGAACATTATAGGACTGAATTCATTGCAAGTACATTGGTAAAATAACAAATTTTCACATGCTTACAGGATTGTAAAAAAAATTAGGCACGACATTATAATAAGTTCACCTTAAATTACTCTTCCGATATTCGATGAGTAATTTCATCAAATAGTTGATAGGGATGCGAATCAATCTATAACAGTTCTTAACCTTACTTATGAGTAGATATCAAACTCCGAAGATCTTTAGCTTCACAAATAAAGAAAATATTGAAATTAAAATGAAAATTTCAAAATTAGAGTCAATTTTACTGAGAAATTGCAAGCAAGTAAAGTGAAACCAAAGCTTAAAAATATCTCAACTTATACTTTTTTGTGTGACAAAGAAGGAAAATTACAATTTCTTAGATTGGTCATAGGAACGGGCATGGGAAAAATTGAAGAGGTCTGTTACACCCGATATGGCACAACAAATTGTTGGGCATTAAAGTAGCGAGTTGATGAAGTCGAAACCATGCATCTTCAGCAGCTAGTTAAAGTAACAAACAAAAACACAAATATATTCCAGCCATTAATAAATTTTGACTAACCTTCAATGTTATGTTGAACAATCTCATAATATTTTTGGTCTTTTTTATCAAGCTCTGGCACCATCAGTTCTGGGTCTTCCTCAGTTTTTCATCCATTTCCTTGGAGATGTTGTATCTGGAATAAACCCATAAAACTCAACAATTAAAATGAGGTTGTTAAGGCAATAAATCAACAATACGCACATCTGGAAATTTAATATATTTTCCTAAAATATTGAAGTTAAAAGATGGGGACTACTACACATATATATGATAGTGGGTAAAATTATGCGCAAGAATGACTCACATTCTTTCAGCATTGGGTCCATACTTGGCAAATTGAACCATTATCTCCATCCCATCAACAACACTTCCTGATAGAAGTAACAAATTCAGAAAATCACAAATCAGCTCTCTTAAAAAAAATTCCAGGAAAATAACTAAAAGTTTAGAACTTGCCATCAAGCTTTTCCACTGAATAACCTTCATTCATCCTATTTTAAGTTCAATATATCCCCCCCTTTTATACCATAAAAAAACTTAAAAATATAACTATAAAAACCTTAAAAGATAACATATGCAATAATAATAATATGCTCAGTATTAGCATCAAAATACTACTAACATTTTCCACAATCAAGAATAGCTTACTTGCAGCAAATCATCTTCTCCTGATTATATTTTCTTTCCAAAGCCATCAATGAAGGCCCAATAATCCCACCACGAAGCCTCAGAACGAAATGTAATGTCGACTCTACATAGATTTGCAACTGATCAATTGCGGGGTAAAGATCAATTGCTGCTGATCCAGTGGAATACCTAAACAAATTATTCATAACTTTTTTAAATAAGTAAATGATGTCAAACCGTAAATGAGTACCTTCCTTATCTTGGATCTTAGCCTTAAAATTGTCAATGGTATCGCTCGAGTTGACCTCGAGAGTGATCGTCTTCCCGGTTAAGATTTTCAAGGAATGCTTTTTATGTGTAAAAGCTTGAAAGAAGAGGAGAAGAGGAGTAGGAAGAAGATGGGAAATAATCGCAGGAGGGGGTAGCGATTAGGGGTGAGGTGTTGGGTAAATAACTACATACTTGATTCCTCTACTTTGTGCTCTGGATCGTACATTAGGGGGTGGGTATGAGAGATTTAGGGATGAAATTAGGGCTGGTATGAGAGATTTAGGGCGTTCAGAGAGATCGAGTTATTTGGAAAATTTTTAGTATACCGAGAGTTTTGAGAGGTCTGGCAGCGTGAGTTTTGGGGGAAAATTTAGCAGGGAAGAATTAATCTGGGCCATTAAATTTGGGTAAATCAATCTGAGACGTTCTTGTGGTTTGTCAACTTAAGGATTCAAAAATGGTTCTGTTTTATTATATATATATATATATATATTATATTATCCAACATGCTTCGCATGTCAAATAATATGATGCGTATTTTATATATATATATATGTGCATGCGCTAAACAAGGCAAGTATTAAATATGAGTTTGTTGTGTCACACAAGGCAAGTATTAAATATTTAAGATGTTGCCTTATCACATTTGATGCTTATTAAGGAATTGAACATTACTGTTTTGTTGTGTCACACAAGGACGGTATTTTTCTCTTCACATATATGGAAGTGTTAGGTTGGACTTAACTTGGATAATTGTTATTCGGATGTGTCAAACTTGATCAAACTAATCTAAGAGGCAAAATACAAGGAATTACATAGTGATGTAATTGACAATAATTGTCTACCTATTTATTTATATATAGTTTGCTGTGTCACACAAGGCTATATACATTTGAAATAGGATCCTTATTCTCACTAGCAAGTCTTTAATTAGATTTGAACTATATATTGAGGGTAATATAGTTTGATGAAAATAGTGGGAGATACCAAATTAAATAAAGACCTAATTTATTTTGATGATTAATAAAATGAATGTATGTTAAAATGTTATTTATTTCACATGCAGAATTTAAAAATGTCAAACTCACTATCACTACGTAGCATACTTGATGCTAACAAACTGACCAAACCGAATTACATGGACTGGTTAAGGAATCTGAGAATTGTTCTCATTGCTGAAAAGATTTCTTATGTTCTAAATTCGCCAGTCCCTACAAATGTTGCAGAAACAGCCTCTGAGGAAGAGATTGCTACTTTAAGAAAGTGGCAAGATGATGCAATCTTAGCTCAATGCATCATGCTCGCATCGATGAGTAACGAGCTTTAGCGTCAGCATGAAACTATGGATGCTCCTACTATATTGATGCACCTCAAAGAGTTGTATGGTGAGCAAAGTAGGACTGCTAGATATCAGATATCTAAGAAGCTCTTCCAATCTCATATAACCAAGGGCACTACCGTTGAGACTCATGTCCTCAAGATGATCAATCTGATTGAACAACTTGGATAGCTTGGGTTCGTGATGGATGGGGAGTTAAGTCAAGATTTGATCTTGCAGTCACTCCCGGATAACTTCTGTGACACCCCCAAATCCGGGTACTTCGTTTCCTCAGGATTTGGTGTTCACTATCCAAATACATCACATCACATCTAACTACCCATTCAAATATAAATGAAAACTCTTAATAAAAATAGGAATTCCCCATTAAGGGTTACAACATCATTAATAAATAAATCGCAGGTCATCTAACCTTAACATAACATCAATGCGGAAAACGTAATCAAGTCTATTACATAAACATTGTTTAAACAAATAAAACAAGTCTTCATCACTTGTTTACCTTTCCTTTGCCCTTACTAGTGGATGACTCATCAACGCTTTCAACTTTAGCTGCAATGTTATTATGCAAGGGTGAGTAATGATTGTCCAACAAATACAACACAATAATACTAATAACATGCGAAACAATCAACGGATATTGAATAATCGAAGATTCAGCTTTTGAGTCAAGAATATAAGACAAGATTCAAAACAACGTCTGAGGGTCTGAAGACCACGAACTATGTCCTAGGTTATCAAGTATTTCTACTTTAAACCTTTAACAGTCGTAAGACTATATGGACCTTACTTCTCGTACTTAGGGGGATCAGCCCTTTGTACCATGTATGTGCACAACATCTTAACGCTAACGCGTAAATAAAATCCCCTGTATAAGGGTTGTTCATCTCAGTTTGACATCGGAGTCCGCACCAAAGGAAGTTTGGTTTGGATTTACTGTAATAACGTTTCTAGAATTTAGAACGCTCATCAACTATGGACTAGTCGAATCAATAAGGGTTCGCTAGTCAATCAAGGTTCAATAAAATGTAATAAATATTCGAGAATCAAAGACTAAATCTCGCAGAAAGTACGATTGGGTAAATTCTGTATAACTGAAGTGTTACAAAAAGGAAGATTGAACTTCTCATTGAATTTAATGAAATTGAATGAAATAGGAATAATAACTTGCTCAAGTAAGTAATAGCATTATGAAACTTGCATTCTAAGATAATGAAATTTAGGAACTTGCGTAATTGAAATCAAGGTAGTATTAGGTAGCTTGCTTTCAACGAAATAATAGATCAAGGTAGAAAAATTGTGTAAACGTAAAAGTAAGGATAAGATACTTGCCTCGTGCGTAGACTATAAATTTAAGACTCACGTTCTCTAATCAACCTATACATTCCATTTATAAAACAGTAACAATAATTAGTTACAGTATTATAAACACTTCAGGACTCATTCTCATCCAATTTCATTTAATACTTCAATTAACATGTTAGCCTAAGCTTTAGATATGTCTACGATAACATAACATGATCACAAAGAAAGAATAAAATTTTTACTCTCGTCTTTTACTCTTTTTTTTTGCTCCACCACCGGGCGCTGAGTTTCTTCACAAAATCCTCACCGGGGCGAGCTTACTGCCGGGGCGGGAAATGTAATACATTGCTACCGCCAGGGCGAGACTATCGTCGGGCGAGACTACCGCCGGGGCGGGAAATGTAGTTCATTTCTACCGCCGGGGCGAGAAATGTAGTTCATTTCTACCGCCAGAGCGGTGGACCTGAAACTCACTTCCTGCAGTTCGCGAAGAACACAGAAAAATGCCAAATTTGGCCAAAGTTTTCACAATTAACCGATTAAATTACTACCCATTCATCATATATGTTATGAAATCAAAATCCATAACAAACACAGTGATTTTAACATTACAGACAACCTAAACAAATCAATTAAAGGCTAAAAATCCATTGTTCATGTTCTGTATTTACATATTGATATAGTTAACGCAATTACTCATTGTGAATTCGTTTATTAACCAAATTAATCCGTTAAACTCTTGTTTTCTACGTTTTTACATGCATAAACATAATTAGTCACCAATTTAACCGATTAATATGCAAAACAAATATCAATTTCCTACATTCAAACCATGGTCGTACACAACTACTCTGTAACTTTCAAAACTTCCAATTAAAGGCGTAATCTCATAAATTAATCCAATTAAATAATTTATAAACATCATACAGTAAATTATACATGCATTTAAACAATTATAAATAATTTATAAACAATTACACATGAAACTCCATTATCAGAAAACTTACAGAATACTATCATGGAAGAATTTAAAACGTAACTTAAACTTAATTAAAAGAATTACCTTCAATTAGATGCTTTAAATAATGCAAGCAGATGAATGACAAGATTTCTTCTCAATTCTCTCTTTTTCTCTCTGGCTACTTTTCAAAACTGATGAACAATAATGTATGAAATAATAATACGTGAAAAACTAAATGGTAGAACATGGTGTCAGTTTAATAACTGGCACCAACTCCCACTAAGGCCATGTTTGGCTACCCATTTATTCTTCCTTCTAATTTATTTTAATAACTTACTTATTATATAGTTCATGTCACATATTTAAATTAATGAAATAATCTTACTAAAATCAATTAAATAAATAGAATAATTAAATCACATAATCACATAAATAAAATTCTCCTTTATTAATAATGACAATTTATTAAATCTCTAATTAATATTAAATTAATTAGAAATAACATTGTACTTATTTAAATAATGTATTTAATCAAATAAATTCAATTAAACACATATTTTGAATATAAAAATTCTTCACATCAATTTAATTAATGTAACACATATAATTAAATTAATCTACCAGAAATTCATCAATTAATCAATTAATTCAACAATCAAATCGTCGAAAAATATTTGTTCAATTTAATAAATATTTAAATTAAATTACAAAATCTTGTTCGTCACATCTTTCCCCCCTTAAAAGGATTCTGTCCCCAGAATCACGACTCAATTAACTCATCCCGTTACATTCTCCCCCCCCCCCTTACAAAGATTCTGTCCCCAGAATTGTTACACATAGATTAAGTAAACAGCTGTGGGTAATTTCTCATCATTTGATCTTCGAGTTCCCACGTAGCTTCTTCAGCGTTGTAGTTCCTCCAGATCACCTTAACAGAAGGTATAATTTTATTTCGTAGCACTTTTTCTTTCTTGTCAACAATCTGAACATGCTCTTCTTCATAAGACAAATGTTTCTCAAATTACATGGGTTCATACTCTATGACATGCTTGTAATCAGGTTTGTACGGTCGTAATATCGAGACATGAAAGACATTGTGGATGTGTTCTAGTGCTGGAGGTAGAGCTACCTCATAAGCGACCTCACCAACTCTTCTTAACACTTCAAAGGGTCCAATGAACCTCGGGCTCAGTTTTCCCTTCTTACCAAAACGAATCTTCCCTTTCCAGAGAGATACTTTCAAGAAAACGTAACTACCAGACTCAAACTCTCAATTCTTACGATGTTGATCGGCATATTTCTTCTGTCTATCCTGAGCTACTATCAATCTTGCCCTGATCACTTTGACGATTTCTGCAGTCTGTTGTACCAGTTCTAGTCCGAGCAATTGACGTTCACCAACTTCATCCCAGCATAATGGAGTTCTGCACTTTCTGCCGTACAACGCTTCGTAAGGCGGCATGCCAATACTTGCGTGGTAACTGTCGTTGTAAGCAAATTCCACCAACGGTAAATGATCATCCCAATTTCCTTTGAAGTCCATAATGCAAGCTCGTAACATATCTTCTAATGTTTGAATCGTTCTTTCGCTATGTCCGTCGGTTTGTGGATGATATGTTGTACTCATACGTAACTGCGTTCCCATGCATTCCTGTAGTCGTTTCTAGAAGTTCGATGTGAAGCGCGAATCCCTATCTGAGACAATAGATATTGGAACACCGTGCCTCGAAACAATCTCTTTGATGTATAACTTTGCCAGCTGATCTAAGTTGAATCTGATCTTGATTGGTAAGAAATGTGCTGATTTCGTCAGTCGGTCCACGATAACCCATACTGCGTCGAAACCTTTCTGAGTCGTCGGAAGACCTACTACGAAATCCATGGTGATGTGCTCCCATTTCCATTCTGGGATTTCTAACGGTTGTAATAGCCCACTTGGCCTCTGATGTTCTGCTTTAACTTTCTGACATGTCAAACACTTGGCTATACCATCGACAATGTCTCTCTTCATATTCGGCCACCAAAAATGCTGTCGGAGATCTTGGTACATCTTCGTACTTTCTGGATGAATTGAATATCTTGAATTATGAGCCTCGCTCAAAATTTCCTCCTTAACCTCTTGTAGTGGCGGAACCGAAATTCTTCCCTCAAATCTTAATACTCTGTCGTTATCCACCTTGAATTTCACTTCGTCACCTCCAGATATTCTTTTCCTGATTCTCTCACATTTGTCATCCTGATTTTGTATTTCCTTAACCTTATCCACCAAAGTTGAACCGATTCTCAACTGAAATAATTTTTCGTCACACTCTTCTGGAAATTTCACCTCCAACTCCAGTTTCGCCATTGCTGTAATTAGCTCCTCTTGAGCGGTAATCATAAACAATTTCTCCCGTCCTTTTCTACTTAAGGAATTGGCCACAACGTTCGCTTTACCTGGATGGTATAAAATCTCGCAGTCGTAATATTTTATCAATTCCAACCATCTCTTCTGTCGCATGTTCAAATCCTTTTGTGTAAAAATATATTTCAGACTTTTGTGGTCTGTATATATTTCACACTTCTCCCCGTAAAGATAATGTCTCCATATCTTCAAAGCAAATACCACCAAGGCCAATTCCAAATCATGGGTCGGATACCCCTTCTCATAGTCTTTTAATTGTCGTGACGCATACGCAATGACCTTACCATTTTGCATAAGCACACAGCCTAGTCCCTTATGCGACGCATCACTCTACACCACAAAATTTCCTGTGCTATCTGGTAGAGACAACACAGGCACCATACTCAACCTCTTCTTTAATTCTTGAAAACTTTCCTCACACTTCTCCGTCCAAATGAACTTCACCGTCTTTCTAGTCAAATTCGTTAATGGAGTCGTGATTTTGGAAAAATCTTGAATAAATCTTCTGTAGTAAATTGCCAACCCGAGGAAACTCCTTACTTCTGATGGCATTTTCGGCTGATCCTAGTTAAGCACTGCTTCAACCTTTGACGGATCCACCGAAATTCCATCCTTGTCAATCACATGTCCAAGAAATTGCACTCGCTCTATCCAGAATTCACACTTTGAAAATTTAGCATACAACTTCTCTCTTCTTAATGCTTCCAATGTCAACTTCAAATGCTCTGCATGCTCTTCCTTGGCTTTGGAATAAATTAGAATATCGTCAATGAATACTACTACAAACTTGTCCAAAAACGGCTTAAACACCCTGTTCATTAAGTCCATGAATGCTGCAGGAGCATTCGTTAGACCAAATGACATCACCAGAAACTCGTAATGACCATAACGAGTTCTGAACGCTATCTTCGGTACATCTTCCTTGCTCACCTTCAACTGATGATACCCACTCCTTAAACCCATCTTCAAGAAATATCTAGCTCCTTTTAACTGATCAAACAAGTCGTCGATTCTTGGCAACGGGTATTTATTCTTAATCGTGACCTTGTTCAACTCCCTGTAATCAATGCAAAGTCGCATCGATCCGTCTTTCTTTTTAACAAACAATACCGGCGCTCCCCACGGCGATACGCTCGGCTGAATATACTTCTTATCTAAAAGTTCTTGTAGCTGCACCATCAATTCTTTCATCTCTACTGGGGCCATACGGTACAGAGCTTTCGATATCGGGGCAGTTCCTGGCGCCAAATCGATTACAAACTCAACTTCCCTGTCTGGCGGAAGTCCTGGCAAATCGTCGGGAAAGACGTCTACAAAGTCCCTTACAACAGGTATCTCTTCTAATTTCGGACTCTCTTTTCGAGTATCAACTATATAGGCTAAGTATCCCACACAGCCTTGTCTTAACAACTTCCTGGCCTGCATCATCATCAGACAACTCGCTTGTCTAGGCGATTTACTGCCGTAAAATACTATCTTTAACGGAGTCATAAGGTTAATACGTTTATTTTGGCAATCAATTATCGCTCCATAATTGAATAACCAATCCATACCCAAAATAACGTCAAATTCCGCAAGTTTGATTGGGATCAGATCTACTGTCATCACGTTTCCCTTAATGTTCACTCTACAGTTCTTGTGTACGTACCTAATAGGAATCACTTCCCTATTCGCAATTTCTATGTTCAAAGGGTAATCTAATTCCTCCTTAGGCAATTCTAAGTTCTTAGCAAAGTCATCGGATATAAATGAACAAGTAGAACCTGAATCAAACAATACATAAGCATCTATATTATTGATTGGAATGATACCTGACACCACATCGCGAGACTGCACGGCATCTTGCACGGTCATGTTGAAAGTTCGGGCGGTAGGTCAGTTTGTTGGTGCAGATCCGGTTATAGTCAACGTGTTACCACCAATGTTTCCCTTATTCCCTCCTGTTCTTGCTCCTCCTGTTGTCTTCTTGGGATAATCCCTAGCCAGATGATCCTTTGATCCGCATGTGAAACAAGCACCCTTCTTTGGATTCGGAGAATTCGGCGCTATGTGGCCCTCCTGGTTGCAATTGTAGCAAACTTTTTTCCCCTTCAGGCAAATCCCCACGTGATTCTTTCCACATGTAACACACGCTTCTACCTTCTTCTTTTGACCTCCTTGCTGATTTCCAGTAGATCTATTATCATTCCACTTCCTCTTCTGGTTGTGACCTCCATTGTTACTACCACTCGCTTTGTTATTTTCATTTTCGCCTTTCTTCTTCTGCTCCTGGTTATATTTAGTCAGAGCATCACTCCCATCTTCGACGATAATCGCCTTTTCCAACACTCCAGCAAAAGTGTTCAATTGGAACATTGACACCTTGCTATACAACCACGGCTACAACCCTTGTTCAAATCTTCTCGCCTTCCTCTCATCTGTATTCATTTGGTAAGTTGCGAACCTAGCCAACTCATTAAACTTCGCCGCATACTCCGATACACTCATGGTACCCAGAGCTCGTCGGGAAGTACATCTCAAAGAACATCTCCTTAAATTTATCCCATGCGATTACACCCTGACCTCCTCGAACTTTATTCGCTTGCCACCAATAACTAACCTCTGACTTAAGCATGAATGTTGCAAAGGCAGTCTTTTGGCCCTCACTAGCCCTTACAACGTCAAATACTTTCTCCATTTCCATCACCCAGGTTTGGGCTTCGATCGGGTTCAGGGAACCCCTAAATTCTGGCTGCCCTACCGCCTTGAAATCTTTAAATGATGTCATTGGTGGAGCTTGCAGCTGATTCGCAAGTGCTCCAGCCAAAAGGTTCATCAACTGCTGAACAGGATTAACATTGGCGTCGTTGTTGTTAGTAGAGCTCTCCTGAGCTTGTTGACGTGGTTGGCGTCTCGGTGACATTTTCTGTTCAAGAATATGCGCTTATTAGATTAACACTCAATTTTCTTAAGTGTTCAACATTTAACTCAAATAATTCATGTTAAACATTTAACACATAACATCTTCAAATAAAACTGATATTTCATTAATTCAAAGGTCTTAAACATAGAAAGATAGCATCACTGCTATTTACATCATCTACCCTAAGATCAAACAATCTTTAGGATTAATTAGTCATATTCCATTGTGTATAATCACGCTAGAATTTACATCATAAACTACCATAAATATTTACACATAATTCAAAATGTCCCTATCACGGCTTACTAAGGCGTCGTACCGCCTTCCTACGTTCTTCCTCCATGATACAGAGCATTGTCCTGCGATCCAACATGTACTATGGCAAGTCCTCGAACTGAACTGGATAGTGGAAAACTCGATCCTGAGCTCTATCAATCGATGTCTGGAAAGTATAGTCCGTCTCCTCAATCTTAGCATTCTTTGCCTGTTCGCCTTCTTTAGAAATCTCTGCACGTCGAGCGTTGTTCATCCAAGCATCCTCTGCTCTAGCACGTTCCGCTGTCTCCTCATCAGATCATCCTTCAGTTTCTGAATCTCAAGTTTCATCTTCTCATTCTCAGCTAAAAGGTCTTCCTTTTGGCTTTCTGCCTGAACTAACTTCTATTCCACGTCTCCAAGACGTATATCAAGATCCTCAATTTTCTCGTTCTTCTGGTTTATAAGAGTCTGGCGTCTATTTTCCTGTCCCTCCAATTCTTTGACTCTGTCCTGCAACTCTATAGTACGATCATACAAGGCATCGTACATCTCAGCATCGATAGAGGTAAGAGGTACCTCCTCGGAATCCTCATCATCATCCTCAGCCTCTACCTCCTCAGGATCCTCCTCTAGATCAGACTCAGGCTCATACTCCTGACCTATAATCGTGATCAATGGAGATGGCTCTCTGTTTATCAACTGCTCCCGGATAACATGGATATCACGGGGCTCCTCTTCTCCAGCCACTCGGGGCTCAATCTCCCTAGGCTGACTGAATCCTCCAATATTCGACATCCTGACAATAAAGATTAAGTTTTAATTAATACTCGGCACTAGTCGCAGCACATAGATTGTTAACACATAAGCACATAGCACATAAAGTCTTTTATTATCTTTAATGAATTTCCTTAATTCATTCCTTAGAACTCGATGAGAGTTTATCACCACTATATTTTCTAACTCTTAAAAGACTACTACCCTAAGGTTTCCCCACCTAAGGTTCATAACCTATAGCTTTGATACCAACCTGTGACACACCAAATCCTAAGGAAACGAAGTACCCGGATTTAAGGGTGTCACACCTTTTCACAATTTGTTGTGAATTTTCACATGAATAAGTTGGACGTCGGTTTGCTTGAGTTACTTAACATGTTGAAAACTGCTGAAGGTTACTTCTCATCCAACAAGAATCAAGTCTTACTAGTGGATGATTCTTCTAAGAAAAAGAAGAGGCCCCAGGTATCTTCTGAAAAGAAGAAAAAGAAAAAGGCTAAGGGCAAGGCGAAAGGAAATGATAATAAGAAAGCTGATCCAGATAGCAAATGAATTTGTTGCCATTGCAATAAGCCAGGTCACTGAAAGAGGAACTGCAAGGATTATCTTGCGGATCAAAAGCAGAAGAAGCTTGGAGAAGCTTCGACTTCCGATCTAGGTTTGTTCATGATTAAAATTAATTTTTCTGAAAGTTAAAATTCTACTTGGGTATTGTATACCGGCTGTGGTTCTCACATATGTAATAATATGCAGGGACTAAGCAGAAGTAGAAAACTGAACAAGGAAAATGTTATCCTACGAGTGAGAAATAGAGCAAATGTTGCTGCATTAGCTGTAGGAATTTATTGTTTAGCACTGCCTATGGGCAAATCCATTAGTTTAAATAATTGTTATTATGTTCCAACACTCATTAGAAACATTATTTCAATTTCTGTATTAGATATGGATGGTTTTGATATTATAATAAAGAACAACAGTTGTTCTATTTGTCGACGCCGGGTTTTTCCGCTTAATGCGGTATTTGTCCTTTTCCAATTTTTTAGCCTTTTGATTAGATGATTTTTTGAAAAGGTCGGCATTAATGTCGACGGGGTTTTTGAAAGATCATTTTTTATGATGAGCCAATTAACCAGAGTCGCCAGTTGGTATATTTGAAATGGATGTACCAACTCATCCGAGTTTCGTTTTCGTAATCGCTGGCTCATATGTGACTCCGAATTAATTGGTCTGCGAATTGAGATTCATAGAGTTCGGGGGCTTGCTTAAGTGAGGGGAAGGTGTTAGGCACCCCTCGACTTCCGTGAAACACGGTTACCGCAATCTTGATGCTTTTCTATCCTTTAATTCATGAATGTGTGTGTGTATAGGTGCCCGTGCGTGTGTGTGTGTGCCTATGTAAATGTTGTGGTGAGTTTGTATGAAAGAGTCATTTGGATTTTAGGGAAAATCGTGCCTTAATTTGAGAACGCTTCGGAATGTCTTTTCGGTATACACGAGAAAGCTTTATTCTTTTGAGAAGGATTTGATTTTAATTATATAAAGCTATGGGATTTTTCTTTAGGTGTCGTTTTGGCAAAACAAGAGTTTTAAACCTTCGTCAAAATAGGAATCGAGATCTATACGTTGCTTTCATAAAATGATGGGCAATTTCTAGGATCTCTTTAACCCTATGCACAACGGTTTAATAAAACGTTACTTATTTGTAAAATCATTTTTGTGTGATGTTTGAAAACGATTTTCTTTAGCTTTTTCGTTAGATAGGAATCGACATTCATTAGCACTTCTCAAATTTTAACCTCGTGATTCTAATATCCTACTTTGATTGATTTTATAAAAAATCTTCATTTGTTTGGCTTTGAAATCAAATTTTCCAATATTGTCAATCAAATAAAACATTAATATGCATGAGGGTTATTCATGGGCATGTAAGCCATCAAAATAACCCACACGCCTACAATCACATACTTCACTATTTATGGGGCCTTAAACCCGATTCTCGCCTTAGCGTCGTTTTAAGGCCCGACGATTACATGTTTACAATGAAAACTACATCATTTCTACTTCTTACATCAAGATATGTCCATCATCGGATTTGGACCCCGGGGTCGCTTTCCTAGGCTCACAACCAAATATCCACACACCCACAATCGGATATTTCAAGAAATAACCAATACGAATAATCTACCAATATCAAAACATCCCAAAATAAAGATCTAAAAGAACCTATATCAATATAACACCAAAAAAACAAAACAAGAAATCAATAAATAAATATCATCGGGTTATTAGGAAGAATTTTGTTCCAAATGGAACCCTCACTAATACTCCCTAATTTATCGTTCCATAATCATATAAAAAAAAAACTTCATTTGATTTGACCAAAAGATGTGATAGAAATTGCAAAATTGAGGAGATTTTCACCTTGCAAATGAGATCAAAATGGATGTAAACTTGTGTATTGAATAGAAGAAGAAATATATGTGATACAATCAAATCACAAAAATATTATTCCTCTCTTTTTTCTCACTTTTTCTCCTATTTTTGTTGCAAATCTAGCTAGTTTCCTCTCAATTTTCGTGCTTTGTTGCTGCTGTATCCTCCTTCTTTTCCAATTCTGCTGAACTCCCTGTATGCTGTCCGAAGCTGTGCTTAAATAGGCTGGCCAAAGCCAGCCGCAGATCTATCTGCGGCTGGCCGCAGATGGATCTGCAGCTGGCCAGCTGGCGCGCCTCCCATCGCACTCAGCTGGTAGTGCTGATTTGCTGGTTTCCGTGCTGGCGCACTCACTTGGCCGCAGATCTATCCGCGGCTGGCGGGCTTGACTTTCTCGAATTTCGTGCCACGCCTCGATTTTCGTGCCGCAACGTCAGTTTTTGCTGACAGGCTCGTATTTTACAGTCCGGGAATCATTGAGAAGTGCGCCACATCTTCCGGGAATGCCAAATTCGGATAGCCCTGCTATCATGTCGATTTCGGCTGCAAACTATCAGGGTGGCGTCGAGTGTCCGTACTTTTTTTCCATCTTTTGCTCTCGCATGCCGATCCTTTTGACGAATTTGCCCTCCTGTCAAGGTTAGTATACGAAGTGCAAAATTTGGGTGTCTACAGCTGCCCCTCTTTATCATGTTTATGAAATGATAAATGAAATGAACAGGATAAAGAATAGACACTCGATGCATGAATGGGAATGCTCAAGGATGACAATGCAACACCTGTGATTTATGATGCAACGTAAGATGCAATGGATGCAAAATACTCCCAACAGGGTGTCGATGCGGATGATCGTCTTGTCGGGGCCGGGTTTCGTCGCCGGTCACCCATCTCGTAATCGCCGGTTATCGTCGTCGGTCGATCGTCTTGTCGGGGCCGGGTATCATCGCCGGTCACCCATCTCATAACCCCCGGTTATCATCGCCGGTTGGTTATCTTGCGAGTGCCGGGTCTCGTCTCCGGTCGCTCATCTTGTAATCGCCGGGTCTCATCTCCGGTCGATTGTCCTGCGAATGCCGGGTTTCGTCTCCGGTCGCTCGTCTCGCGATCACCTTATCCCATCGCATTGTCATCAAAGGACGTTATCCTCCTGACTAGTTTGAGAGGCATCCTTGGAGTTCGTCCTTGTACATCGTTCTTGGCCGCCATCGCTTTTGACTCTGATAGGCTAGGACCTTGACACCTAACCTGCTCGATTTTTTTTTCCTTTCATGGATCACAGACAGAATTATCATCTATTCATGCATGTGACCCAACATGTAAATTGAGAAAAAATGACTCCTGTACAGTCTTTTGATACTGTTCTACAGATGTCATCACTTGTAGTGGTTCGCTTGGATGCCTTCCCAGGTTGCTCACCACCTTGTGGTGGTTTGTTTGGATCTCAGCCCTTCCAAGGGTGCTCACCATCTTGTCGTGGTTTGCTTGGATGCCTTCTCAGGTTGCTCACCACTCTGTCGTGGTTTGCTTGGATGCCTTCCCAGGGTGCTCACCACTCTGTCGTGGTTTGCTTGGATGCCTTCCCAGGTTGCTCACCAACTTGTCGTGGTTTGCTTGGATGCCTTCCCAGGTTGCTCACCAACTTGTCATGGTTTGCTTGGATATCAGCCCTTCCCAGGGTGCTCACCATCTTGTCGTGGTTTGCTTGGATGCCTTCCAGGTTGCTCACCAACTTGTCGTGGTTTGCTTGGATATCAGCCCTTCCCAGGGTGCTCACCATTTTGTCGTGGTTTGCTTGGATGCCTTCCCAGGTTGCTCACCAACTTGTCGTGGTTTGCTTGGATATCAGCCCTTCCCAGGGTGCTCACCATCTTGTCGTGGTTTGCTTGGATGCCTTCCCAGGTTGCTCACCAACTTGTCGTGGTTTGCTTGGATATCAGCCCTTCCCAGGGTGCTCACCATCTTGTCGTGGTTTGCTTGGATGCCTTCCCAGGTTGCTTACCAACTTGTCGTGGTTTGCTTGGATATCAGCCCTTCCCAGGGTGCTCACCATCTGGTCGTGGTTTGCTTGGATGCCTTCCCAGGTTGCTTACCAACTTGTCGTGGTTTGCTTGGATATCAGCCCTTCCCAGGGTGCTCACCATCTTGTCGTGGTTTGCTTGGATGCCTTCCCAGGTTGCTCACCAACTTGTCGTGGTTTGCTTGGATATCAGCCCTTCCCAGGGTGCTCACCATCTTGTCGTGGTTTGCTTGGATGCCCTCCCAGGTTGCTCACCAACTTGTCGTGGTTTGCTTGGATATCAGCCCTTCCCAGGGTGCTCACCATCTTGTCGTGGTTTGCTTGGATGCCTTCCCAGGTTGCTCACCAACTTGTCGTGGTTTGCTTGGATATCAGCCCTTCCCAGGGTGCTCACCATCTTGTCGTGGTTTGCTTGGATGCCTTCCCAGGTTGCTCACCAACTTGTCGTGGTTTGCTTGGATATCAGCCCTTCCCAGGGTGCTCACCATCTTGTCGTGGTTTGCTTGAATGCCTTCCCAGGTGGCTCACCAACTTGTCGTGGTTTGCTTGGATATCAGCCCTTCCCAGGGTCATTTGGCAGGCTTTTCCGCTGCTTTGTTCAGTTCATAGTCGGGCGAAGTGAGATTTGCCCCATTCGGACATCTGCTTATGTGCAATGGTTGCACCGAGACTTTGCCATGGTTGGTTTGAGTCAGTTTGGAGTATTTGATGACTCTTGAGTGATTTTCACTGATGACACCGCCCCAGAGGTATTTATCCCCCCCCCCCCCGAGTCTACGGATATGTCCTCCAGATATGATTCCATCTCAGCTGATTTTGCCCCTAGTCGGGTCGCTGAGGATGGCCGGATCCGACTGGCCTTGATTACTACCGTTAGCCGAGCCATTTCTTTATTGGATCGTATCGACATGATGGGGCAGTAGATTGCAGGGGACGCCGATGCTTCAGACCTATCCACCACTTTATCCATCCTGCTTAAGTTAGTTTCAGATCTGTAGATCATTTTATCTCCTGCATAGATTATGTCAGTTTCATCTGTTATCGAAAAGGAAATCTTGTAACGAAATGACTTATTTATTGACATGCATTTATATTCAGTCATTTTCCCCTTTTTTTCGTATCGTTGCCTTTCATCGGATCCTCATTTTATCCAGTCAACCACGATTTTGATATCTTGCCCTCTTTTTCTTCTCAAGTCTTGATGGAGATTTGACAGATACTACCGCACACCCTGTTGATTTCATCGGACTGAGTCTTAGATTTTTTTGACTAAGTGTTTGGGTGGGTCCGGGTTATGTCACTTGAGATGAAGCTGATCAGGTGGCTGACTTCGGGAAGGTTTTGAGGGTATAGGAAGGCTTTTCTGGTTGTTGGGAATTGGTTTTGACAGAAGAAAGTATTATTTTGTAAGGAATGGGACCGTGCCACGATGGCTGCCTACGTACCCCCACAATTCGGGAGATCAGGTCCTACGTAGTTCGTTCTTTCAAAGAACGACGAGAAAATGATGATGACGATGGGTTCTTTCAAAGGCTTTTCTGGTTGTTGGGAATTGGTTTTTTTTTTTTTTTTTTTTTTTTATTTTTTTTTTTTATTTTTTTTTTTTAATGGAACCGCTTCACCGAGTCGGAATTGAGGGGTTATGGAAACACCTCTCCATCCCTCTCTTGCAATATGAGGGCTCCTCCGGATATCACCTTCTTAATCACGAAAGGCCCCTCTCAGTTCGGGGCAAGCTTCCCTTTGGCTTCGCTTTTTTTTTTTTTTTTTTTTTTTTTTTTTTAGAGAAGGCATGCCTTTCTTTAGCACTAGGTCATTTTCTTTGAACTTCTGAGGTCTTATCTTTTGTCGTAAGATTGAGAGATTCTTTGCTGATACAACTGGCCGCGTGAAATAGCAGCCACCCTTTTCTCATCAATTAGGGCCAATTGGTCGTATCGACCTTGCATTCAACCCTCCTCGTTTATCTGAGCATCTCAACCTCAAATGGCAGAACTACCTCTATTCCGTATACCAGAGTGTAAGGGGTTGCCCCTGTAGAAATACGCACCGATTTTCGGTACGCCAGCAGGGTGAAAGGTAGCAGATCCGGCCATCCCCGATGTTTAGCAGACATTCTCGCCATGATCTTCTTGATATTCTTATTCGCAGCCTCCACTGCCCCATTCATCTTAGGACGGCAAATGACAAAATTGAGGTGTTTGATCTTGAACTGGTCATATAATTCCTTCATAAGGGTACTGCTCAAATTTTTGGCATTGTCGGAGACTAAGGCCTCAGGTTGCCCATATCGGCAAATGATATCTCCATACTGGCTTAACAGCTCTGTTTTCTGGCTAGGGGTCAGATCTGTTCCTATTTTGAGCTCTCTGGGTTTGTCAGGGGTTCCAATTTTTTATGGTGATGGTTTGGTTTGAGTTGGGTTTGGGGTTTGTCTTCGACCCATCCTTTGATCTCGTCAGGCGTGCCGTCATTATCTGTCTCATCTTGCTCAATGCCCATTAAATCGAAATCCAGCCCAATATCAAAATCGTAGTCAACTTTCGAATTTGAAAAATCGTTTGTTAGGCAAGAGACACTCAAATTGGTACACCTGGCATGAAACAAAATGTTTGTCATATATATAAGGCATTTTCCCTGCAATGATCATCTTTAAGACAACATGACAAAATAACATAATCATGCAAAATTTTAAAATAAGGGACAACAACTGGCATCTACTCATGGTCCTTCTTCATAACCTCTGGCTGCTCTACCACGATCTTCCCGCTATCGATCATATTCTGAATTTTGTGCTTCAGAGCCCAGCATTCCTGAGTATCATGACCAGGAGAACCCGAATGGTACGCACACTTCTTACTCGGATCAAATTCTCCTCCTTTCGGATCAATTGGGGGTGCCAAATCGCCTATCCTTCTCTGTGCTATCAATACCGCCAAAATCTGTTCAAGAGGCTCCCCAAGCGGGGTGAATACCCGATCTCTTGCTGTCTCAAATCTTCTTCGTTCGCCCGACCTTTGATAATTGAGATTATGTTGTCGGGGTGGCACAATTCTCTGTATTTGCACTGGAGGATTGTTCTCTGCCTTTCTAGATGATCCCTGCAGGATGAGGGAAACATCTTCCTCCTTTTTCTGTTGAATTCTACGGGAAGTGCTGCCATAGTTTCCACACTGGATTTGCTCCGCAACCACTTCCAGAGCTGTGAGGTCCCGGATCTTACCAGATTTTAACCCCATGTCCACCATTTCTCCGTGTTTTATCATCTCGGCAAAATGTCTCCCAATCCCCGATATCACCCGCTCATAATAGGGTGCCTCCTGAATGTCCACAAAGGTCATTACCATTTCCGCCTCGTTCATTGGGGGATTTACCTGTGCAGCCATACCCCTCCATCGTTGTGCATAGTCCCTGAAAGATTCTTTTGGTTGCTTCTTGATTTTTGTCATTTGATATCTATCAGGGGCCATCTGGGCCTGAAAGCTGTATTGAGTTAAGAAGGTATGGGCCAACTCCTCCCAGTTGTGGATTCGGGCATTGTCAAGGCGGGCATACCAGATCCTTGCCTCCCCTGTTAAGCTTTTCTGGAATAGCTGTATCCTCAGCCCCTCGTCCTCGGCATAAGACCCGAGTTCTCCAATGTATATTTTCAAGTGCGTGTAGGGGTCTCCCTTTCCATTGTATTTTTCGAACTCGGGGACCTTGAACCTCTCTGGATATCTGGTTCCGGGGAAGACACACAGATCTGAGTAATTAACCCTACCCAGGGAGCCTATGCCTCTTAGAGATTGGATGGTCTCCTCCATGTGTTTCATTTTTTTCCGAAGGTCGTCCGTGTCCCCTTCCTCTGGGATAGCAATCACGGTCCTGTTAGATATGGGAACGGCCTTTGGGATGACTGGCTCGTCCTTGAGTCGGGGTTGGTCAT
Organism: Aralia elata; assembly: GCA_034770075.1. Lineage (NCBI taxonomy): Eukaryota > Viridiplantae > Streptophyta > Magnoliopsida > Apiales > Araliaceae > Aralia > Aralia elata. Next base: position 44,049,770 of record CM068382.1, read on the forward strand.
CTTTAAGCAGGTTTGCACCATTTTTAGGAGGATTCTGGTCATCCCCTGGTGGTGGAATATTATGCGATCCTTGGTTTGACGGATCCTGTCTGATCAAGAACTGTTCCTTTAGCATTGTGGCCATTTCCATCATCTGCTTTTTAAAATCATCAAACTCTTCCCGAGATATGGAACTATGATTGGGAAGATCAGCCATTTCAAAGGTAGAGACCTGGGCTTTCTTAGACTGCGAACGGGTTTGAGGAGCAATCCTGCAGGCAAACGGTTCGAAGTTTAGTCTTTGGGCAATGAAAGGATGCGGATGCATGCTAAAGCTATAAATTTTTGGTGTTTTTGGGTTTTTTAATCTTTTTCTGCAAAACAACACGTTAGCGGTCCTTTATTGAAATAATGCATGCTGGATACGATTTATTATGCTTCCCGTGCCGTTCCCTGCAAAACACAGAGGTTAGTATTTTCTTTTGACATAAAGGGGAAGCATATATGAATATGTTGCAATGGGATTATGACATTTATACGTATAAACGTAAAAGGGCATGATGAGACTTTTCCTGCGTTGGGTTAATCTGGGGCTGACCTATCCTAGGATTACTCTCACGGGCTTTTCGGCATGAAGGTTCCCAAATCTTCGCAATCTACTCGTTTGAGCCCTTTTGATTGGAGCGGATTTGAGTGGTGCGTTTCCTGAGCCATCTCCGGGGAGCAGCCCCTTCGAGTCCAGTAATAAGCGACCGACGGGTTCGCCTCAGGAGGAGGTACAATCTCAACATACATTCACATTCATCGTCCTCACCGTATGCAAATGATTACTTTAAGGTAAATCAACTCCATTCAATCATTCATTCATTGGACAGAAGCACACATTCACACAATAATAAGTAAAACAGGCAAAAATGTTGCACGCACATACATTCATAAATTTTAAAGGATAGGAGAGTATCAAGATTTTAATGCGGCTTAAGCCCTCTAATGTCCCCAGCAGAGTCGCCAGCTGTCGACGCCGGGTTTTTCCGCTTAATGCGGTATTTGTCCTTTTCCAATTTTTTAGCCTTTTGATTAGATGATTTTTTGAAAAGGTCGGCATTAATGTCGACGGGGTTTTTGAAAGATCATTTTTTATGATGAGCCAATTAACCAGAGTCGCCAGTTGGTATATTTGAAATGGATGTACCAACTCATCCGAGTTTCGTTTTCGTAATCGCTGGCTCATATGTGACTCCGAATTAATTGGTCTGCGAATCGAGATTCATAGAGTTCGGGGCTTGCTTAAGTTAGGGGAAGGTGTTAGGCACCCCTCGACTTCCGTGAAACACGGTTACCGCAATCTTGATGCTTTTCTATCCTTTAATTCATGAATGTGTGTGTGTATAGGTGCCCGTGCGTGTGTGTGTGTGCCTATGTAAATGTTGTGGTGAGTTTGTATGAAAGAGTCATTTGGATTTTAGGGAAAATCGTGCCTTAATTTGAGAACGCTTCGGAATGTCTTTTCGGTATACACGAGAAAGCTTTATTCTTTTGAGAAGGATTTGATTTTAATTATATAAAGCTATGGGATTTTTCTTTAGGTGTCGTTTTGGCAAAACAAGAGTTTTAAACCTTCGTCAAAATAGGAATCGAGATCTATACGTTGCTTTCATAAAATGATGGGCAATTTCTAGGATCTCTTTAACCCTATGCACAACGGTTTAATAAAACGTTACTTATTTGTAAAATCATTTTTGTGTGATGTTTGAAAACGATTTTCTTTAGCTTTTTCGTTAGATAGGAATCGACATTCATTAGCACTTCTCAAATTTTAACCTCGTGATTCTAATATCCTACTTTGATTGATTTTATAAAAAATCTTCATTTGTTTGGCTTTGAAATCAAATTTTCCAATATTGTCAATCAAATAAAACATTAATATGCATGAGGGTTATTCATGGGCATGTAAGCCATCAAAATAACCCACACGCCTACAATCACATACTTCACTATTTATGGGGCCTTAAACCCGATTCTCGCCTTAGCGTCGTTTTAAGGCCCGACGATTACATGTTTACAATGAAAACTACATCATTTCTACTTCTTACATCAAGATATGTCCATCATCGGATTTGGACCCCGGGGTCGCTTTCCTAGGCTCACAACCAAATATCCACACACCCACAATCGGATATTTCAAGAAATAACCAATACGAATAATCTACCAATATCAAAACATCCCAAAATAAAGATCTAAAAGAACCTATATCAATATAACACCAAAAAAACAAAACAAGAAATCAATAAATAAATATCATCGGGTTATTAGGAAGAATTTTGTTCCAAATGGAACCCTCACTAATACTCCCTAATTTATCGTTCCATAATCATATAAAAAAAAACTTCATTTGATTTGACCAAAAGATGTGATAGAAATTGCAAAATTGAGGAGATTTTCACCTTGCAAATGAGATCAAAATGGATGTAAACTTGTGTATTGAATAGAAGAAGAAATATATGTGATACAATCAAATCACAAAAATATTATTCCTCTCTTTTTTCTCACTTTTTCTCCTATTTTTGTTGCAAATCTAGCTAGTTTCCTCTCAATTTTCGTGCTTTGTTGCTGCTGTATCCTCCTTCTTTTCCAATTCTGCTGAACTCCCTGTATGCTGTCCGAAGCTGTGCTTAAATAGGCTGGCCAACTGGCGCGCCTCCCATCGCACTCAGCTGGTAGTGCTGATTTGCTGGTTTCCGTGCTGGCGCACTCACTTGGCCGCAGATCTATCCGCGGCTGGCGGGCTTGACTTTCTCGAATTTCGTGCCACGCCTCGATTTTCGTGCCGCAACGTCAGTTTTTGCTGACAGGCTCGTATTTTACAGTCCGGGAATCATTGAGAAGTGCGCCACATCTTCCGGGAATGCCAAATTCGGATAGCCCTGCTATCATGTCGATTTCGGCTGCAAACTATCAGGGTGGCGTCGAGTGTCCGTACTTTTTTTCCATCTTTTGCTCTCGCATGCCGATCCTTTTGACGAATTTGCCCTCCTGTCAAGGTTAGTATACGAAGTGCAAAATTTGGGTGTCTACACTATTTATAATAAAAATATTTTATATGGTGTTGGCAATTTACTAAATGGACTTTACATACTTGACTTACATGAAAATATACTTCAAATTGAACAAACTAAGAAAAGAAAAAGAGATGATGTTAATTATACCTTTATGTGACACTATAGATTTGGTCATATCAATGAAACAAGATTAACCAAGTTGCATAAAGATGGACTTTTAGAGCTATCTGATTACGACTCATATCTAACTTGTGAATCTTGTCTCATGGGTAAAATGACTAAATCTCCTTTTAGTAGAAAAGGAGAAAGAGTTACATAGTTGTTAGCGTTAGTACACACAGACGTATGTGGACCTATGGCAACGAATGCATAAGGAGGGTATTCTTATTTTATTACTTTCACTGATGATCATCCTAGATTTGGATATGTGTATTTAATGAAATACAAATCTGAATCGTTTGAAAAGTTCAAAGAATTCAGAAGTGAAGTAGAGAAGCAAACTGGTAAAAGTATTAAAATTCTTTATTCGGATCGAGGAGGGGAATACTTGACTAATGAGTTTTTCAATTGTCTCAAAGAAAAATGGTATAATCTCACAATGGACTCCACCAGGGATGCCACAGTTGAATGGTGTATCTGAAAGGAGAAATCGAACATTGTTGGACATGGTTCGTTCCATGATGAGTTTTACCGACCTTCCAATATTCTTCTGGTGTTATGCCCTAGAAACAGCTGCATATCTACTTAACAAGGTACCTACCAAAATCGTCCCAAAGACCCCATATGAATTATGGATAGGGAGGAAACCAAATCTTAAGTATGTTAAGCCTTGGGGTTGTCCAGCTTATGTCAAAAGGTTTGAGCATGATAAGCTAAAGACTAGATCCGACAAGTGTAGATTTGTAGGATACCCTAAAGAAATTGTAGGGTATTAGTTCTATCATCCTACTAATCAAAAGGTGTTTGTAGCGAAGCACGCTGCCTTCTTGGAAAATGAGTTTATCCTTGAAGGGGCAGCGGGAGTAAGATATATCTTGAAGAAGTTCAAGAACCACAAAATACTATGGATCAAAGTCAGGTACCTGACCAAGTAGAAGAACCTAATGTACCACAACCTATTCGTAAATCTGGAAGAGTACCGAAGATACTTGATAGGTATGGATTCATCATAGAGGATGATGATGAGGTACACATCATAGGAGATGATGATGTATTGCCTTACGAAGAGGCTATGAGTAGTAAAGACTCATAGAAATGGCTTGAAGAAATCCGAGATGGACTATATGTATGAAAACCAAGTACGGGCTTTAGTTTCAGCACCTAAGGGCATTAAGCCTATTGGGTGTAAATGGGTCTTTAAAAGAAAGACTGGAGCGGATGGCAAGGTAGAGACCTATAAGGCCCGACTGGTTGCAAAAGGTTTCAAACAAAGACAAGGAGTTGACTATGATGAAACCTTCTCAACAGCGGCAATGCTCAAGTCCATTCGGATTTTACTTGCAATTGCAGCTTATTATGACTACGATATCTGGCAAATGGACGTGAAAACGGCCTTCCTCAATGGAGAGCTTGAGGAGAATGCATATATGATATAACTAGAAGGTTTTGTTTCAACAGTCGGAACAAATCAAGTCTGTAAGCTACAACTATCTATTTATGGATTGAAGCAAGCTTCTCAAAGATGGAACATCTGTTTTGATGAGATAATCAAAAATTTTGATTCTATCAAAAATGAGGATGCACCTTGTGTGTACAAGAAGGTTAGTGGGAGCGTTGTTTCATTCCTTGTATTATATGTTGATGATATATTACTGATAGGGTGTCGACGCCGGGAAATGTCGCTCCTTTTGTGTGGTTATCGCCCTTCCCAATTTTAGCCATTTTTAGGTGATTTTGGGAAAAGGTCGGCATAAATGTCGACGAGGTTTTGAAAAGATCGTTTTTTTATGATGAGCCAATTAACCAGAGTCGCCAGTTAGTATATTTGAAATGGATGTACCAACTCATCCGAATTTCGTTTTCGTAAATCGCTGGCTCATGTGTGACTCCGAATTAATTGGTCTGCAAACCGAGATTCATAGAGTTCGGGGGCTTGCTTAAGCGAGGGGAAGGTGTTAGGCACCCCCCGACTTCCGTGAAACACGGTTACCGCAATCTTGATACTTTCCTATCCTTTAATTCATGAAATGTGTATGTGTTTTTTAGAGTGCTTTAGAGTGTCCTTCAATTTATACGAGAAAGCTTTATTCTTTGGAAAGGTTTGATTTTGATTGTCAAAACGGTAAGGTTTTCAATTGGGTGTCGTTTTGGCAAAGCAAGAGTTTTTAAACCTTCGTCAAAATAGGAATCGAGATCTATACGTTGCTTTCATAATTCAAATGATGGGCAACCTCTAGGATCTCTTTAACCCTATGCACAAGGATTTAATAAAACATTATTTATTTTTATAAAACCATTTTTGGTGATATTTGAGCATGATCTTTCTTTTGCCTTCTCGTTAAAAAGAATCAACATTCATTAGCACTCCAAAATTTTAGCCTCGTGATTCTAATAACCTAATTTGATTGATTTTATGAAAATCTTATCATTTAGCTTGGAAATCAATTTCGTGTCATAAATCAAATCAAGCATTAAAATGCGTTGGAGCTATTCATGGGCATGTAAGCCATCAAAATAACCCCGGACGCCAACAATTGCATACTTTCACTATGACGGGGCCTTAAACACGATTCTCGCCTTGGCGTCGTTTTAAGGCCCGATGATTACATGTTTACAATGAAGATTACATCATTCCTACTACCCACATCAAAAAATGTCCATCATCGGATTGGACCACGGGGTCGTGTTCCTAGGCTCACACCCGAAATTTCCACACACCCACAAAGCGGAGATTAAAAGAAATAATTAACACGAATAATCTAACGATGCCAAGACATTCCTAAATAGCAACCTAGGGGAACCACGCCCAATATATCACAGTAAAACAAACAAACAAAAATCAACAAATGAATATCATCGGGTTATTATGAAGAATTTTGTTCCAATGGAACCCTCACTAATAATCCCTAATTCATTGTTCCATCATAAATTACATGAAAACTACATTTAATTTGGCCCAATGATATGATAGAAATTGCAATAATAAGGAGATTTTCACCTTGCAAATGATACCAAAATGTATTTGAATAGAATGATGAGTATTAATGGTACAACCAAATCAAAAGAGTATAAATCCTCTCTTTTTTCCTCCTTTCTCTCCTATTTTTGTTGCAAAATTCTCCTATTTTTCTCTCTTTTTCTGAGCTGCTCTGCTGCTGTTTTCTTCTTCTCCGCTTGCTTAACCTCTTCTCCCTTTTTTTCCCTGGATGCTGAAGGAATGAGCTGAAATAGGCTAGCCAAAGCCAGCCACAGATGGATCTGCGGATGGCCGCAGATTGATCTGCGGCTGGCTGGCCGCCAACCCCCCACTCAGCTGATTTTCGGTTTCCGTGTTTCGAGTTCCGTGTTTTCAAAAGGCGCACTTATTGGCCGCAGATCAATCCGCAGCTGGCTGGCTTGACTTTCTCGATTCTCGTGTTACGCTTCGATTCTCGTGCTGTGACGTCAGTTTTCACCGACAGGTTCGTATTTTGCAGTCCGGGAATTACTGGAAGACGTGTCACATCATCCGGGAATGCTCAATTCAGACAGCCTTGTTGTCACGTCGGTTTCGGTTGTAAATCGTCGCGGTGGCGTCGATTGTTCGCACTTGTCCATCCTTTGCTCTCGCAGGCCGGTTCATTTACCGAATTTGCCCTCCTGTCAGGGTTAGTATACGAAGTGCAAAATTTGGGTGTCTACATCTGCCCCTCTTTATCATGTTTATGAAATGTTAAATAGAATGAACAGGATAAAGAAATAGACACTCGATGCATGAATGACAGTGCACAAGAATGACACTACATATATGATGCAACATATACAACTTATGATGCAACGCACGATGTAAAGTATGCAAAACATTCGTAAGAGTGTCAATGCATCAACCCCTGACCGCATTTGTTAGTCGTCGGGTTTCGTCCTCTAATCGATTGTCTCGTCTGCGCCGGGTCTCGTATCCGGTTGCTAGTCACGTAATCACCGGGTCTTGTATCCGGTTAATTGTCCTGTGAGTGTCGGGTCTTGTATCCGGTCGCTCGTCTTGTCGGGGCCGGGTCTCGTATCCGGTCATCCATCTCGTAATCGCCGGGTCTCGTATCTGGTCGATTGTCTTGTCGGGGCCGGGTCTCGTATCGGGTCACCCATCTCGTAATCGCCGGGTCTCGTATCCGGTCGATTGTCTCGTCGGGGCCGGATCTCGTATCCGGACACCCATCTCGTAACCGCCGGGTCTCGAATCCGGTCGATTGTCTCGTCGGGGCCTGGTCTCGTATCCGGTCACCCTTCTAGTAACGGCCGGGTCTCGTATCCGGTCGATTGTCTTGTCGGGGTAGGGTCTCGTATCCGGTCACCCATCTCGTAACCGCCGGGTCTCGTATCCGGTCGATTGTCTCATCGGGGCCGGGTCTCGTATCCGGCCACCCATCTCGTAACCGCCAGGTCTCATATCCGGTCGATTGTCTTGTCGGGGCCAGGTCTCGTATCCAGTCATCCATCTCGTAACCGCTGGGTCTCGTATCCGGTCGATTGTCTCGTCGGGGCTGGGTCTCGTATCCGGTTAATTATCCTGTGAGTGTCGGGTCTCGTATCCGGTCGCTCGTCTTGTCGGGGCCGGGTCTCGTACCCGGTCATCCATCTCGTAATCGCCGGGTCTCGTATCCAGTCGATTGTCTTGTCGGGGCCGGGTCTCATATTGGGTCTCATATTGGGTCACCCATCTCGTAATCGTCGGGTCTCGTATCTGGTCGATTGTCTCGTCGGGGCCGGATCTCGTATCCGGTCACCCATCTCGTAACCACCGGGTCTCGTATCCGGTCGATTGTCTCCTCGGAGCCTGGTCTCGTATCCGGTCACCCTTCTCGTAACCGCCGGGTCTCGTATCCGGTCGATTGTCTTGTCGGGGCCGGGTCTCGTATCCGGTCACCCATCTCGTAACCGCCGGGTCTCGTATCCGGTCGATTGTCTCGTCGGGGCCGGGTCTCGTATCCGGCCACCCATCTCGTAACCACCAGGTCTCGTATCCGGTCGATTGTCTTGTCTGGGCCGGGTCTCATATCCAGTCACCCATCTCGTAACCGCTGGGTCTCGTATCCGGTCGATTGTCTCGTCGGGGCCTGGTCTCGTATCTGGTCACCCTTCTCGTAACCGCCGGGTCTCGTATCCGGTCGATTGTCTTGTCGGGGCCGGGTCTCGTATCCGGTCACCCATCTCGTAACCGCTGGGTCTCGTATCCGGTCGATTGTCTCGTCGGGGCCGGGTCTCGTATCCGGCCACCCATCTCGTAACCGCCGGGTCTCGTATCCGGTCGATTGTCTTGTCGGGGCAGGGTCTCGTATCCGGTCACCTATCTCGTAACCGCCGGGTCTCGTATCTGGTCGATTGTCTTGTCGGGGCTGGGTCTCGTATCCGGTCACCCATCTCGTAACCGCCGGGTGTCGTATCCGGTCGATTGTCTCGTCGGGGCCGGGTCTCGTATCCGGTCACCCATCTCGTAATCGCTGGGTCTCGTATCCGGTCGATTGTCTTGTCGGGGCCGGGTATCGTATCGGGTCACCCATCTCATAATTGTCGGGTCTCGTATCCGGTCGATTGTCTCGTCGGGGCCGGGTCTCGTATCCGGCCACCCATCTCGTAACCGCCAGGTCTCGTATCCGGTCTATTGTCTTGTCTGGGCCGGGTCTCATATCCAGTCACCCATCTCGTAACCGCTGGGTCTCGTATCCGGTCGATTGTCTTGTCGGGGCCTGGTCTCGTATCTGGTCACCCTTCTCGTAACCGCCGGGTCTCGTATCCGGTCGATTGTCTCGTCGGGGCCGGGTCTCGTATCCGGTCACCCATCTCGTAACCGCTGGGTCTCGTATCCGGTCGATTGTCTCGTCGGGGCCGGGTCTCGTATCCGGCCACCCATCTCGTAACCGCCGGGTCTCGTATCCGGTCGATTGTCTTGTCGGGGCCGGGTCTCGTATCCGGTCACCCATCTCGTAACCGCCGGGTCTCGTATCTGGTCGATTGTCTTGTCGGGGCCGGGTCTCGTATCCGGTCACCCATCTCGTAACCGCCGGGTGTCGTATCCGGTCGATTGTCTGGTCGGGGCCGGGTCTCGTATCCGGTCACCCATCTCGTAATCGCTGGGTCTCGTATCCGGTCGATTGTCTTGTCGGGGCCGGGTATCGTATCGGGTCACCCATCTCATAATTGCCAGGTCTCGTATCCGGTCGATTGTCTCGTCGGTGCCGGATCTCGTATCCGGTCACCTATCTCGTAACCGCCGGGTCTCTTATTCGGTCGATTGTCTCGTCGGGGCCTGGTCTCGTATCTGGTCACCCTTCTCGTAACCGCCGGGTCTCGTATCCGGTCGATTGTCTTGTCGGGGCTGGGTCTCGTATCCGGTCACCCATCTCGTAAGCGCCGGGTCTCGTATACGGTCGATTGTCTCGTCGGGGCCGAGTCTCGTATCCGGCCACCCATCTCGTAACCGCCAGGTCTCGTATCCGGTCGATTGTCTTGTCGGGGCCGGGTCTCGTATCCAGTCACCCATCTCGTAACCGCTGGGTCTCGTATCCGGTCGATTGTCTCGTCGGGGCCGGGTCTCGTATCCGGCCACCCATCTCGTAACCGCCGGGTCTCGTATCCGGTCGATTGTCTTGTCGGGGCCGGGTCTCGTATCCGGTCACCCATCTCGTAACCGCCGGGTCTCGTATCCGGTCGATTGTCTTGTCGGGGTTGGGTCTCGTATCCGGTCACCCATCTCGTAACCGCCGAGTCTCGTATCCGGTCGATTGTCTTGTCGGGGCCGGGTCTCGTATCCGGTCACCCATCTCATAACCGCCGGGTCTCGTATCCGGTCGATTAACTTGTCGGGGCCGGGTCTCGTATCCGGTCACCCATCTCGTAAACGCCGGGTCTCGTATCCGGTTGATTGTCTTGTCGGGGCTGGGTCTCATATCCGGTCACCCATCTCGTAACCGCCGGGTCTCGTATCCGGTCGATTGTCTTGTCGGGGCTGGGTCTCGTATCCGGTCACCCATCTCGTAACCGCCGAGTCTCGTATCCGGTCGATTGTCTTGTCGGGGCCGGGTCTCGTATCCGGTCACCCATCTCATAACCGCCGGGTCTCGTATCCGGTCGATTGTCTTGTCGGGGTTGGGTCTCGTATCCGGTCACCCAGTCGAATCGAGAAGTCGTGTTTGACACCCAATTCATCAAAATCTCATATTTTATTACCACATTATGAGTCAAATGGGCTTTAGAATCGATTAAGCTTGCAATGGACAAAGGGGGAATCACTGGGCCCAGCCGCAGATGGATCTGCGGCCAAGATCGGGCATATAGGCGGCCAGCCGCTTCCCAGATCTATCACTCTCATTCGTACCCCACGCGATTTTCACACCTTTGCACATCCTTTTTGCCGACTTTTCCAATCTTTTCGCAAAAACCGCTCCGGTTAGATCGATCTACGCGCTACAGGTAACACTTTGACCGATTGTTTTCCAATTTCGTCAATGTTTTGCTATACATTTGCTATTCTGCATGTTTGGAGATATAAATGTATCCTTTGAAATGCTATGCCATGTATTATTGCATGTATATGCTATGTATGAACTGCGCAAGTCACATTTTATGCTCATGATGCGATCCCACATACTTGTTGTTTCTTTTTGGAAGAAAATCATGCATTAGGGTCTTTTCATGTTGTAATTATCCATATAAATGAAATTTTTATCTGTTGTGGCTTGGATTAATTTGAAAACATGCTTGGCTATGCATGGGATGCCCATTTTATAGACGAAACTCTGCCGATTTTTTTTTTTGGATAGTAGACACGCATCATGCTGCATTAATTCTATGATGATGGTAGGAAATTAGAATGTTTGTGACATAATTCAAAATGGAATTTACCTTCCTCCTCGCCTGTTCTATTCCAGCTATGGATCCTGACACTCCTAGTAGCTCCACCGCGTCTCGGACCTCGGGCATTCGCCGCCGTAGGGTTGCACCCGTTCCTGCTTTGCCCCGGACCCGCCAGGCTCGCCGACTGGCAGAGGCTGTCATCCAACCCGATCACCCCGATATTGAGGAGGCTGCTCTTCCGGATGTTGCGGTAGAGGGGCCATCCTCCAGCACACCAGCTCTATCTCCTCATCGCGCCCTGTCTGGCGCCTCTGTGCAGATACCCGATCTATTGGGTCAGGATCTCAGTCGTCACCCCTCAGCATCTCTCGTTGCTAATGAGGTATATTCAATTCTACTCTGAATTTATTCTCAATTTCTCAATTTCTGTTCGTATCTGGACTGACCCATTGGTTATTGCCACAGGTGCCCGAGTTTACTCAGCCGAGGGGTAACTGGTTTAACATTTACTCCCTCTACACGGCTTTGCACAGCGATTACCGCGCAGTGGTGGATGCTTGGGGTTTTCGTCATTTCTTCACCATCATTCCCCGTCAGTGCCCCTGGGGTTATATGAGGGCTTTATCCGAGCGATGGTTTCACCAGACCCAGTCCCTTCACCTTTTGGACTGTGAGGTCGTGCTGACTCCCTGGGACTGGAGGTATATCATGGGTATCGAGTTCACCGGGTCCCGTGTCCCTCTGGATCTTGATATCACTCCAGCGGAGGTTCGAGCTTTATTGGGCTTCGCTGCCGAGGACTGGGTCTTCAAGGCCCGCAGTATTCGGTCCGGCGCTTTGGCTGTTGACGCTGTCGGGGGCATATATGCGACGCCATTCCCAGCGGATCGAGCCACTCATGATATTCTGCTCCGACGTTTGTTCCTGACCATTATGAGGGGTTGTTTCTTAGGGAACAACTCCTCTACCATTCATTTCAGCGTCGTCGGAGATGTCAGAGATGTAGACCGGATCAGCGACTATGATTGGGGGTCCTTCACCTTTGCCTACTTCCACCACGGTCTTCGTCTACGCTCGGAGGGACGGACAGATGCTTGGCTCGGATTCTACCACTTTCTGCTGGTGAGCCTTCTCTTCCTCTTTTCTTACTGTACTTCCCATCATTTCATTTCTCTTTTCTGCTTTTGTCGGTTACTCATGCCTTGCCTTATTTTTGTTTACAGTTCTGGGCCTACGAGCGTCTTCCCTGTCTGAGGCCTGTCACTACCCTCGGTCTGGATACCTATCCCCGGGGTCGGCGATGGCACCACAGCACCCTGGAGGAGGTCCCGGTGTCTGGCAGCTTTGCCCATTGCCGCATTTAGCTGGAGCTGATCACTGCTGCAGAGGTCGTTTGGACTCCTTATTCTCCTGAGCATCTGGATGTGGGGTTCACAGATGGGTATCCTACCGGCCCGGAGTTCGCACTTTCCACCCGTCGCCTAACTTTGCAGAGTGTCGGGGGCTGGGTGATGTATCTGGGAGAGAGCGCATTCAGATGCGTCACCGGAGAGATCCGCATCCCACACTCCCTTCCCTTCACTACCTCCTGGCCGTTGGATTCTCAGCCTTCGGAGATTATGCTTGCGGGGGAGGATGGCCGTACACTTTCTTCGGATCCCACCACGAGCGAGGCATTTCGTACTTGGTGGGTGCCCCGCACCATCGGTCCTCAGACCCGAGCCACATTCTTTCTCGGAGATATGGTTCCTGGCTCGGTGATGATGACCGATTGGGCTGCTTGCGTTCGGAGTCCCACTCATGCTGAGCAGATTGCCACTCTGACCCGCCACGTGGAGCAGCTGTCGCTGTATCTCCGGGTGCTAGGCCGGACCCTAGAGGACGCCTATGCATATGATCCTGATAGTACGGGCTTTGACACAGGCCCGAGCTCGTCTGATGCTCCAGTACCGCCATATATCCCGAACATGAACTTTGGGCCCCCGTCATCGACGACTCCAGGGGATCAGTTCGAGGATCCCGCCTTCTTAGACGATCTCACCTTTGACTAGATCAGGCTAGGAGAGGGCCTTTTGTACCTGGACCTTTTAGATGTTTTATTATTATTATTTCATGCACTATGTATTGAACTCATTTGTTTATTTATGCACAGTTTTTTTTATCATTATGACCGTTCAATTGCTTTATTATTAACTGTATAATGCATGCTTTTTCTTTTTGTTCATGGATAGAGAATGACCCCTGTACGGTCTTTTTGATACTATTTTTCACAGATGTCGTCACCAGATGACGTGGTACGTTTGGATCCCCTTCCTCCCACAGGGTTGGTCGGCAGTCTCCTCCGCTGGTTGGACAGTTTATCGCCGGCCGACAGGGTTATCGCAGATGGTCTTTTGGGACATTCTTGGTCCTTATTATCCTTTCAGGTGCCAGCGGGCTTTGTGGAGGGTATTCTGAGCTATTGGGCCCCTGCCCGTCAGGTGTTCAGATTAGGGACAGTAGAGCTGACCCCCACTCTCGAGGAGTATGCTCGCTTTACCGGCTTGCCTTTGGATGGTCCTTGTGCCAGGGTCACAGCTGGTTCCATGCGCTGTCAATTCTTGACTTTCACTGGTTTGCGGAGGACAGTCTTGTTATCGGTGATCACATCAGACCATCAGGTTCCCCTTCATTTCTTGATTGACCGATTCGGCTCACCCGACAGTTTTCGTCTTTTCTCCGGTGATTTTTCCGTGTCTGAAGAGCGCTGGGGCGCTTTGAGAGTAGACGTTTTGATGGCCTGTGTCATTTCAGTTTTGTACTTGCCAGCCGGACCAGATCAATTGGATATGCGAGTTGTCGCGGCCGTCAGAGCCCTTCAGGAGGATCACACCGTTCTTCCCATGATATTGGCCGATACTTATATGTCAGCCTCATATTGTCAGTCTTTCCGAGGCAGAGTATTCAGAGGGAGCTCGACCTTATTGTATGCGTGGTTAATTAGTCATCTCAGTCCCATCGGCCATTTTCGTCGCCAAGGGTTTTGCTTCCTCCATGACATAGCCACGCAATTTTCGTTTCGTCCCGTGAGCTGTACTGATGCGGCTTCCTGGGTAGAATTCTTGTCAGTTATTGAGGATCCTTTTAATCTCATGATCTACTCGGGTTATTACTCCTTTATGAGCTTCTTGACTCACGTGCCCAACCTGGATTTCATCCCTATCGCTGGCTTGAGGGGTGTGACGACTTATCATCCATTGGCGGTTACAGGGCAGTTTGATCAGACACAGGATTTTCACTCTTTCACGGGTGCAGCCGCCTACCGATTCCTTATATCATCCCAGACAGAGAGGGATCTACTGCGGGTATACGATCTTTGGTCTCGCAGGATCTTTGCCGAGTATAGTGAGAGCTGCCACATCCAGACATTTGCTTATGTGCAGTGGTTGCGCGGGGACTCAGATCCGGTTGGTTTGAGTCAGACTGGGGCTATTGATGACTCTAGAGTGATTTTCCCGGATGATACCACAGATCATTCCATCTCGGCCGATTCTGCCCCTAGTCGGGTTACTGAGGATACCCGACTCCGCCTGGCCTTGATTACTACTAAAGCTGAGAGGGATGTCGCTCTTGTTGAAAGAGATGATGCCATTCTGGCTAGAGACGCTGCCATTGCTGACAGAGACGCCATTGTATTTCAGACCAGGGCAGTTATAGATGCTCATTCTGGGATTGTCAGCCGAGCCACTGCTTTATTGGACCGCATCGACATGATGGGGCAGCAAATTGCAGGGGATGCTGATGCCTCAGATCTAGCCACCACTTTATCCATCCTGCTTCAGCTAGTTTCAGATTTGTAGATTATTTTATTTCCTGTATAGACTATGTCAGTTTCATCGGTTATCGAAAGAGAAATCTTGTAACAAAATGACTTATATATACAGACATGCATTAAATTTAGTCAATTTCCCGTTTTGTCGTATCGTTGCCTTTCCTTAGATCCTCATTTTATCCAGCTGACCATGATTTTGACATTTCGCTTTCTTTCTCCTCTCAAGTCTTGATGGAGATCTGACAGATATTGTCGTACCCTTGTTGATTTCATCGGACTGGGTCTTAGATTTTGGCTAACTGTTTGGTTGGGCTAGGGTTATGTTACTTGGGATGAATCTGATTAGGGGCTTATTTCGGGGAGGTTTCGAGGGTATAGGAAGGTTTTTCTGGCTGTTGGGAATTGGTTTTGTTTAGGGAAAGTATTGTTTTTAAGGAATCGGACCATGCCATGATGGCTGCCTATGTACCCCCACAAGTTGGGAGATTAGGTCCTACGTAGTTCGTTCCTCAAAGAAAAAGGGGAACTGATGATTCAAGCGTAGAACCGCTTCACCGAGTCGGAATTGAGGGGCTGTGGAAATACCTCACCATCCATTTCTTGCAATATGAGGGCTCCTCCGGATAGCACTTTCTTAATCACAAATGGTCCTTCCCAGTTCGGGGCAAACTTCCCCTTGGCTTCGTCTTGACAAGGCATGACTCTCTTTAGCACTAGGTCATTTTCCTTGAACTTTCGAGGTCTTATCCTTTTGTCGTATGATCGAGAGATCCTTTGTTGATATAACTGACCGTGCCAAACAGCAGCCACCCTCCTTTCATCAATTAGGGCCAATTGGTCGTATCGACTTTGCATCCAATCCTCCTCGCTTATCTGAGCATCGATCAATATTCTGAGGGACGCCATCTCAACCTCAACTGGCAGAACAGCCTCCATTCCATATACCAAAGAGTAAGGGGTTGCCCCTGTAGAAGTACGTGTTGACATTCTGTATGCCAGCAGGGTGAGGGGTAGCAGATCCGGCCATCCCCGATGATTAGCAGACATTTTTGCCATGATCTTCTTGATATATTCTTATTTGCAGCCTCCACTGCCCCATTCATCTTAGGACGATAAATAACAGAATTGAGGTGTTTGATCTTAAACTGGTCACATAATCCTTTCATGAGGGCGTTGTTCAAATTCTTAGCATTGTCGAAGACCAAAACCTCAGGTTGCCCGTATCGACAAATGACATTATTCCTGATGAAACCGACGATGACCTCCTGAGTTACTTTGGGGAAAGAAGCTGCTTCTACCCATTTAGTGAAGTAATCGATCATGACAAAAATGAATCGGTGTTCGTTGCTTGCTTTGGGCTCTATCGGTCCGATTACATCCATTCCCCACATTGAGAATGGCCAAGGGGAGGTCATACAGTGCAGTTCAATGGGAGGCGTATGGATCACATTACCGTGCGCCTGGCATTGGTAACATCGTTTGACATGATCATCGCAGTCGGCCTTCAGTGTTAACCAATAATACCCCGTCCTCAAGATCTTTTTGGCCAGCATCGGTCCACTCATGTGTGGCCCACACACTCCACCATGTATTTCGTCCATAATCCTTTGGGCCTGCGTCTCATCTACGCATTGCAACAGTCCCAAACCAGCATCCCTCTTGTAGAGTGAATCTCCACTCAAGTAAATCTTCATTGCCATCTTTTGAATTCTCATTCTCTCCGTTCGGTTTGCTTGGTCGGGAATGGATCTATCCCTCAGGTACTCCCTTATGTCGTGATACCAAGGCTGCTTTGGTAGAACCACCTCATCTGATAATACTGCAACATGTTCCTCGTATGCCGGGGTATTCTGTACTGCTATCTCAATCTGTGGAACATCTTTTCTTTTGATTATATGGATTAAGGAAGCCAGGGTTGCCAATGCATCCGCAAAATCATTCCGTCCCCGGGGAATATGGCGGAAAGCGATATCTTCGAACTCTTGCATCAACTGGGTAACACAACGATGGTATGGAAGTAACCGAAGCTCTTTAGTGTTGTACACCCCGATCGCTTGTCTGATTACCAGTTCCGAATCCCCAAACACCGCTAATCTCTTCACTCCCATATCACGGGCAAAACGGAGTCCCAATATACACCCCTCGTACTCAGCTGTATTGTTTGAATTACTGAACTGCAATTTAGTAGCCACAGGGTATTGCTCTCCGGTGATAGAGACCAGTACTGCTCCGGCTCCTGCCCCCTCAGCATTCATGGCACCATCAAAATACAGCTTCCAGAACTGCCCCTCGTCGTCACAATTCGTGTGCAATACCCAAAATATATCTTCGCCCAGCAAAGGAGTTTCTAACGGCTCCATCCCTCCTGATGGCGTTTTTGCCAACTGATCTGCAATTCCCTGCCCCTTCATGGCTTTCTGAGTTACGTATACAATGTCGAACTGCTGTAAGATTAACTGCCATCTTGAAAGTCGACAGTTCAGCATGGGCCTTTCAAAGATATATTTCAAGGGATCCATTCTCGATATCAGGTACGTAGTATGCCCATGGAGGTAGTGTTGTAATCTTCCTGCAGCCCAGGCCAAGGCACAACAGGTCTTCTCGATGGGAGTGTAATTCTGTTCACATCGGCTAAAACTCTTGCTGAGGTAATAGATGGCCTGCTCTTTACCTGCCTCATTCTTCTGTCCCAGCATGCATCCCATCGCAATGGCATTGACCGATATATACATAAACAGAGGGATCCCATCCTTCGGGGGTACTAGCATTGGTGCCTCTATCAGCTGCTTTTTAATGGTCTAAAAGGCTTTCTGACATTGTTTATTCCACTCTTGGGAAGCATCTTTCCTTAATAGTTTGAAAATCGGCTCGCATGTAGTCGTCAAGTGGAATATGAAGCGGCTGATGAAGTTTATTCTTCCCAGGAATCCCCTTATCTCCTTCTCTGTGTGAGGTGCCGGCATATCCACAATGGCCTTAATCTTCGCCAGATCCAACTCAATGCCCCGATCACTAACCAGGAATCCCAAGAGCTTGCCCGACTGCACTCCGAAAGCACACTTTGCTGGATTGAGCTTCAAATTATATTTTCTTAGCCGGTCAAATAGCTTTTTGAGATGGGCTATATGATCAGACTCTACCCTTGATTTCACGATAATGTCATCCACGTAGACCTCTATCTCCTTATGCATCATGTCGTGGAACAGGGCCATCATGGCTATCTGATAAGTAGCCCCCACATTTATGAGACCGAAAGCCAATCGTCTATAGCAGAAGGTGCCCCAAAGGGTGATGAACGCGGTCTTTTCCCGGTCTTCTTCCGCCACCATTATCTGATGATACTCCGCAAAGCAATCAACAAAAGAGTACATCTCGTACTGGGCTGTGTTATCCACCAGGATGTGTATGAAAGGCACCGGGAAGTTATCCTTGAGACTGGCCTTGTTTAGATCTCTATAGTCGACACATACCCTCACCTTCCCTCCAGGCTTAGCCACTGGGACTACATTGGACAGCCATTCTGGGTAAGTGGACACCATAATGATTCCAGCCCTGAACTGCTTAATGATCTCTTCCTTCACCTTCAAGCTCCACTCCGGTTTCAACTTTCTTAGTTTCTGCTTGACAGGCCTGAAACCCTCCTTGATGGGCAACCGGTGTACCACAATGTCGGTGGATAATCCGATCATGTCCTCATGAGACCAGGCAAAGACATCCTCATACTGGCTTAGCAACTCAGTCATTTCTGCTTTCTGGCTATGGGTAAGGTCTGTCCCTATCTTGAGCTCTTTGGGTGCGTTAGGGGTTCCAATATCTATGGTGATGGTTTGGTCTAAGTTGGGTTTGGGTTTATCCTCGACCCATCCTTTGATCTCGTCAGGCGCGTCGTCGTAATCTGTCTCGTCTTGCTCAATGCCCATTAAATCGAAATCCAGCTCAATGTCAAAATCATAATCATCATTCAAATTTGAAAGACCGTTTGTTAGTCAAGGATTACTCAAATTGGTACACCTGACATGAAACAAAATATTTGTCATATATAAGTTATTTTCCACAACGATCACATTTTCAGATAACATGAAGAAACGACATAATTATACAAAACACCAAACAACAAAAAATGAACTTCTTCATCCTCCCATCCTCTGGGGTCTACCACCCTGATGTCGGGTTTTACCCTTGTTTGGATATCACTGGTTTTTATGGTCCAGTTGTCGATGGTCAGGTCAGATGAAATGCGCTGGATGAAAGGTGGCTTCACATCAGAAACTTCCCCGATGACCACGGCTACATCGCCTGAGTCCATCTTCCTACCCTCTTCAGGAATAATTAGCCCTGCCCAATCGATGACAGGCACACCTTGTTGCGCTCCCGGTGGCATGACAACATCCGTCCCCTCTCCATTGCTTGTTAATTGTCCGGGGATATAGCATCTGGTTTCGAACTTTTGTGCGACCTCCTGTAGGAAACTTTCCCTCTTGGTTGACTCATCACTTGTGGGGGTCAATTCTTCATCCATTGTCCCAATCACAGGCTTGCTAGTCCCTCGTTCATTGTTGACCTTGGTCATCGGATTTCTAGCCAGTCGAGTCGAAGCCGCACCTTGACGGTGTCTCCGTGCTACGCCTTCACGATATCCCAACCCTGCTTTACCTATCTGATGGGGTAGTTGAATGGGCTCGCTGATTCCTTGGCTACTCTTCCCTAACCCTTGTCCAGGTTGAAATTTCATCTTCATCATTTCCTTTGCAACGAAGGTGAGTTCTGGAGAGACTCTAGGTTTTACGGCTGGAGCCCCCAGGCATCTGTAGTGGGAAGTGCTGATTTCCAGCGCCTGGAAACTGGCAGGTGCCGCCGACTCGTCCACATTAATCACTGGCAGGCCACTCCTGGGAGGAGAAGGGTCATCACATTCTGCCGAGATCGTTACCAGATTCCCGTCGATGCTTAGTTTGATTTGCTGGTGTAGCGTGGAAGGAACTGCTCCGGCCATGTGTATCCATGGCCTCCCCAATAACAGGTTATAACTTGCCGCAATATCTAGGACTTGGAAAGAGATATCAAAAGTACAAGGCCCTATTTCCACCGGCAATTCTATCTCTCCAATCGTATCTCTTCGGGAACCGTCGAAGGCTCGTACTACCACATGACTGGCCCGTAGGCACTTAGGATTGATGTTCATCTTCTACAATGTACTGAGGGGACATATATTCAACGCCGATCCCCCATCAATTAGCACCCCATTCATGATATAACCTGAGGAGATTACCGCAATGTGCAACGGTTTTCGATGCCCCCTTCCCTCTTTAGGGATATCATCATCTGTAAACGATATTACATCACTCTCCAATAGATGGTCCACCAGATTGCCGAAACCTTCCTTGCTAATTTCTTTGGGAACGTATGCCTCCTCTAGGACTTTCGCCAGGATTTTGCAATGATCATTGGACGATAACACCAAATCCATGATTGATGTCAGGGTCGACTCCTCGTTTAATATCTGGATCCCTCTTGCTTCCGGATGATCCATCTTCCTCAAGAATTCCATGGCTTTCTCCTCGGATATCTCTTCATTTTTCTTCGTTTTGCTCTCCAGGACTCGTCCAGGAAGATATAAGGGGTTCCCCTTTGTTGTTACAGAAGCACAACTGGCCGCTTCCTCTGACACTCCCCCATAATTCTATAGTACCATTTTCAGACTGTGGACAGGGATTTGCGGCCTCGCTGTAAGGGTGAGGGGTTTTGGAGCTGCTAACTTGATAGGCCCCTCTATGATATTTCTGCTTACCCCCGCTAACCTAATTGGCGCTCCCCGTGCATTCTCGTGATCACTTATCATGCTGATCATCTCATCAATTTTCTTCACATACATCAGCCTTGACGGCCCCTCGGCTTCACTGACTTCCGCCACATTGACCCCCCTCCATCATGCCTAAGCAGGGGATTGACTTTAACATTTGGGGAGTCCGGCTGTTCCACCACAATTTCCCCACTATCAATCAAGTTCTGAATTCTGTGCTTCAGTGTCCAACATTCCTGCGTATCATGACCAGGGGAACCTGAATGGTATGCGCATTTCTTGCTTGGGTCAAACCTTCTTCCATTCGGGTCACTCGGGGGTGCCAAATCGATTATTTTCCTCTAGGCTATCAATACTGTCAACACCCGCTCAAGAGGATCCCCGAGTGGGGTGAATACTCGATTTTTCGAGGCCTCGAATCTCCTTCGCCCATCCGCCCTATGATCAGTGAAGTTAGGCTGTCGGGATGGTCCTACTCTCTGCACCTGTACTGGAGGATTGCTTTCTGCCTTTCTAGATGATCCATGCAGGATGAGGGAAACATCTTCTTCCTTTTTCTTTTGAACCCTACGGGAAGTGCCGCCATAGTTTCCACTCTGTATTTGTTCCGCAGCTGTTTCCAAAGCCGTGAAATCCCGAATCTTGCCAGATTTCAACCCCATGTCCACCATTTCTCCGTGTTTAATCATCTCGGCAAAAGGTCTGCCAATCCCCGATATAACCCGCTCATAATAAGGTGCCTCTTGAATGTCCACGAAGGTCATCACCATCTCCGACTCACTCATGGGGGGATTCATCTGTGCAGCCATACCCCTCCATCGCTGTGCATAATCCCTGAAAGATTCCTTTGGTTGTTTCTTGATCTTCGTCATTTGATATCTATCAGGGGCCATTTGTGCCTGGAAGCTATACTGTGTTAAGAAGGTGTGGGCCAACTCCTCCCAATTGTGGATCCGGGCATTATCAAGACGGGCATACCAGATTCTCGCTTCTCCCGTCAGGCTCTTTTGGAATAGTTGAATCCTTAGACCCTCGTCTTCTACATAAGATCCCAACTCCCCAATGTATATTTTCAGATGTGTATAAGGATCCCCCTTCCCGTTGTATTTCTCAAATTCGGGGATTTTAAATTTCTCCGGATATCTGGTTCCGGGGAAGACACAAAGATCTGAATAATTCACCCTGCCTAGGGACCCTATGCCCTTCAGAGATTGGATAGTTTCCTCCATTTGTTTCATTTTCTTTCGCAGGTCATCAGTATCTCCTTCCTCTGGGATAGTAATCACTGTCCTGTTAGGTACAAGAATGGCCTTTGGGACGACTGGCTCGCCCTTAGGTTGGGGTGGATCCTCTTTAGGTGGATCCTGTCTAGGTAGCAATTGTTCCTTCAGCATCATGGCCATTTCCAACATCTGCCTTTTAAAGTCATCAAATTCCTCCCTAGATATGGAACTAGGATTAGTAGGTGGAAGATCAGCCATTTCAGATGTAGATTCTTTGGCCCTTTTATACTGTAAACGCGTTTGAGGAGCAATCCTACAGAAACAACGGTTTAAAGTTTAGTCCTGGGCAATGAAAGGATATGGATGCATGCTAAAACGAAATTTTTTGTGTTTTTTGGGGTTTTTTAATCTTTTTCTGCAAAACAACATGTTAGCGGTCTTTTATTGCAATAATAAATGCTAGACACGACTTATTATGCCTTCCCAGCTATTCCCTACAAAACATGGAGGTCAGTACTTTCTTTTGACAACAGGGAATGTATATGACAGTTGTATGACATTTATTTATTCGACTGAATGATAAAAGGGTATGAAGAAGCTTCCCTTTCGTTAGGTTTATCAGAGGCTGACCTACCCTAGGGTTACTCTCGCGGGCTTTTCGGCATGAAGGTTCCCATATCTTCGCAATCTACTCGTCTGAATCCTTTCAATTGGAGCGGATATGGGTGGTGCGTTTCCTGAGCCATCTCCGGGGAGCAGCCCCTTCGAGTCCAGTAATAAGCAACCGACAGGTTCGCCTCAGGAGGAGGTACACTCTCAACATACATTCACATTCAGCGTCCTCGCCGTATGCAAATGATTACTTTAAAGTAAAGCAATCCCATTCAAATCATTCATTTATTGGGCAAAACACACATTCACACAACAACAAAAAAATCAAAATATCGCACACACATACATTTTATGAATTTTTAAAGGATAGGATAACATCAAGATTTGAACGCGGCTTAAGCCCTCTAATCTCCCCAGCAGAGTCGCCAGCTATCGACGCCGGGAAATGTCGCTCCTTTTGTGTGGTTATCGCCCTTCCCAATTTTAGCCTTTTTATTAGGTGATTTTGGGAAAAGGTCGGCATAAATGTCGACGGGGTTTTGAAAAGATCGTTTTTTTATGATGAGCCAATTAACCAGAGTCGCCAGTTGGTATATTTGAAATGGATGTACCAACTCATCCGAATTTCGTTTTCGTAAATCGCTGGTGTCGACGCCGGGTTTTCGCTTTCTTGTCTTTTCCAATTTTAGCCTTTTGATTTAGATGACGTTTGGAAAAGGTCGGCATTGATGTCGACGGGGTTTTGAAAGATCGTTTTTTATGATGAGCCAATTAACCAGAGTCGCCAGTTGGTATATTTGAAATGGATGTACCAACTCATCCGAATTTTCGTGTTTTTATAAATCGCTGGCTCATATGTGACTCCGAATTAATTGGTCTGCGAATCGAGATTCATAGAGTTCGGGGGCTTGCTTAAGTGAGGGGAAGGTGTTAGGCACCCCCCGACTTCCGTGAAACACGGTTACCGCAATCTTGATACTTTCCTATCCTTTAATTCATGAAATGTGTGTGTGTGTGGTGCGTTGCGGTGTGTGTGTATGTGTGCCTATGTGAATGTTGTGGTGAGTTTGTATGAAAGAATCATTTGGAGTTTTTATGGAAAATCGTGTTTTACTTTGAGAATGCTTCGGAATGTCTTTTCGATTTATACGAGAAAGCTTTATTCTTTAGAAAGGTTTGATTTTGATTGTCAAAACGGTATGAGGTTTTCAATTGGGTGTCGTTTTGGCAAAACAAGAGTTTTTAAAAACCTTCGTCAAAATAGGAATCGAGATCTATACGTTGCTTTCATAATTCAAATGATGGGCAACCTCTAGGATCTCTTTAACCCTATGCACAAGGATTTAATAAAACATTATTTATTTGCAAAACCATTTTGTGTGGTGTTTTGGAGCACGATCTTTCTTTTGCCTTCTCGTTAGATAGGAATCGACATTCATTAACATTTCTCAAATTTTAACCTCGTGATTCTAATATCCTACTTTGCTTGATTTTTATGAAAATCTTATTCGTTTAGCTTTGAAATCAATTTCGTGTCATAAATCAAATCGAGCATTAACACGCGTTGGAGCTATTCATGGGCATGTAAGCCATCAAAATAACCCCGAACGCCCACAATCACATACTTTCACTATTTCGGGGCCTTAAGCACGATTCTCACCTTAGCGTCGTTTTAAGGCCCAACGATTACATATTTACAATGAATATTACATCATCTCTACTTCTTACATCAAAAAAATGTCCATCATTGGATTGGACCCTGGGGTCGCTTTCCTAGGCTCACAACCGAAATTTCCACACACCCCACAAAGCGGAGATTACAAGAAAATAAACCAACCCGGATAAATCTAACGATACCAAGACATTCTTAAAATAGCAACCTAAAGGAATTGATACCCAATATAACACCTTAAAACAAACCAAAAAATTAATGAACGAATATCATCGGGTTATTAGGAAGAGTTTTGTTCCGATGGAAACTTCACTAATAATCCCTAATTCATTGTTCCAACATAAATTACATGAAAATTACATCTAATTTACCCAAATCAATAGGATATGAATTGCAAGAACAAATAGAGATTTTCACCATGCAATTGATACCAAAATGGATGTGAACTTGTGTATTTGAATAGAATAAATGATGTATTAATGGTACAACCAAACTCAAAAGAATTAATTCCTCTCTTTTTTTCCTCTTCTTTCTCCCTATTTTTGTTGCAAAATTCTAGCTATTTTTCTCTCTATTTCCGTGTTTTTTTTGCTGCTGCAAGAAATTCTTTCTTCTTCTTCCAAAACTGCTGACACCCCTGTTTGCTGCCGATGCTGGCTAAAATAGGCTGGCCAGCTGGCACGCCCCCCATCGCACTCAGCTGCTGAGTGCTGATTTCCCGGTTTTCCGTGCTGGCGCACCCAACTTGGCCCGCAGATCTATCCGCGGCTGGCGGGCTTGGACTTTCTCGATTTTCGTGCCACGCCTCGATTTTTCGTACCGCAACGTCGGTTTTCGCTGACAGGCTCGTATTCCGCAGTCCGGGAACTTCCGGGAGACGTGCCACCTTATTCGGAAATGCCTTGCCTCGGACGGTCATGCTGTCATGGTCGACTTGGGCTGCCCAAATCATTGTCGGCGTTGCCGGGCGCTCGCCCTTGTGCCCGCTCCTTTGCTTCCGCAAGCCGGTTCAATTGTCGATTTTGCCCTCCTGTCATGGTTAGTAGAAGGAAACGCAAAATTTGGGTGTCTACAGCTGCCCCTCTTTATCATGTTTTATGAAATGAATAAAGGAAAATGAACAGGATAAAGAATAGACACTCGATGCATGAATGACAGTTCGTAAGAATGGACTAGTACATACATGATGCCACACATATAGCTTATGATGCAACACAAGATGTAATGCATGCAAGACACTCGTAAGAGTGTCAATGTATTAACCCCTTGACCGTGTTTGTTAGTCCTTGGGTTCACTCTTTCAATCTATCGTCTCGTTCGGGGCCCGGGTATCGTCGCCGGGTCACATCCCATCGCGTAACCCCCGGTTATCGTCGCCGGTTGGTTATCTGTCGGAGCCGGTTATCGTCGCCGGACATCCATCTCGTGATCGCCGGTTATCGTCGCCGGTCGATCGTCATGTCGGGGCCGGGTATCGTCGCCGGTCACCCATCTCGCAACCTCCGGTTATCGTCGCCGGTCGGTTATCTTGTCGGAGCCGGTTATCGTCGCCGGTCATCCATCTCGTGATCGCCGGTTATCGTCGCCGGTCGATCGTCATGTCGGGGCCGGGTATCGTCGCCCGGTCACCCATCTCGTAACCCCCGGTTATCGTCGCCGGTTGGTTATCTGTCGGTGCCGGTTATCGGCGCCCGGACATCCAACTCGTGATCGCCGGTTATCGTCGCCGGTCGATCGTCATGTCGGTGCCGGGTATCGTCGCCGGTCAGCGATCTCGGAACCCCGGTTTATCGTCGCCGGTTGGTTATCTGTCGGAGCCGGTTATCGTCGCCGGACATCCATCTCGTGATTGCCGGTTATCGTCGCCGGTCGATCGTCATGTCGGGGCCGGGTATCGTCGCCGGTCACCCATCTCGTAACCCCCGGTTATCGTCGCCGGTTGGTTATCTTGTCGGAGCCGGTTATCGTCGCCGGTCACCCATCTCGTAACCCCCGGTTATCGTCGCCGGTTGGTTATCTTGTCGGAGCCGGTTATCGTCGCCGGTCATCCATCTTGTGATCGCCGGTTATCGTCGCCGGTCGATCGTCATGTCGGGGCCGGGTATCGTCGCCGGTCACCCATCTCGTAACCCCCGGTTATCGTCGCCGGTCGGTTATCCTGTCGGAGCCGGTTATCGTCGCCGGGACATCCATCTCGTGATCGCCGGTTATCGTCGCCGGTCGATCGTCATGTCGGGGCCGGGTATCGTCGCCGGTCACCCATCTCGTAACCCCCGGTTATCGTCGCCGGTCGGTTATCCTGTCGGAGCCGGTTATCGTCGCCGGACATCCATCTCGTGATCGCCGGTTATCGTCGCCGGTCGATCGTCATGTCGGGGCCGGGTATCGTCGCCGGTCACCCATCTCGTAACCCCCGGTTATCGTCGCCGGTCGGTTATCCTGTCGGAGCCGGTTATCGTCGCCGGACATCCATCTCGTGATCGCCGGTTATCGTCGCCGGTCGATCGTCATGTCGGGGCCGGGTATCGTCGCCGGTCACCCATCTCGTAAACTTTTCACTTCAACACGTCAAATGGCTGCAAGGGAGCAAGGTGGGACCCACCAGGGCCAGCCGCAGATGGATCTGCGGCCAGCCGCAGATGGATCTGCGGCCAGCCGCAGATACATCTGCGGCCATGATCGGGCCTTAAATCCAACGCGGCTCCTCCAGATCTGTCACTTTCAACTTGTAATCCAAAGAGATTCTCTCGATTTTTCTTGTTCGCAAAGGCTCTTTGTCGATTTTTTCAACTTTCCTGCAAAAACTGTTCCGGTAGGATTGATCTACACGCTACAGGTAACACTTTGACCGGTCACTTTTCAATTTCGTCAATGTTTTGCTATACATTTGACTATTTGCATGTTTAGAGATAAAATGTATGCTTTACAATGCTATGTAATGTACCATCATATATACATGCTATGTATCAACTATGTGAGTCCTATTTTATGTTAATGAGGCGGTCCCACATACTGTTATTCCTTTTCTGCAATAAACTCATGCATTACATGCTGTAATTACATATATGAATGCAATTTAGATCTGTTTGAGGCTTTGATTGATGGAAAACACTTTTGGCTTATGCCTGGGATGTCCAATTTACAAACGGAACTCTGCCTTTTTTTTTTTTTTTTTTTTTTTTTTTTTTTTTTTTTTTTTTACCATAACCATGCATCATGTTGCATTAATCATATGATGAGGCTAGAAATTTAGAAATGTTCATTACATAATTTTAAAAGGAAACTTACCTTCTTTCTCGCCCGTTCTATTCCAGCTATGGATCGTGATGCGCCCAGTAGCTCCTCCGCCTCTCGGACTTCGGGTGTTCGCCGTCGTAGGGCTGCACCCACTCCTGTTCCTCCTCGGACCCGTCAGGCTCGTCGTTTGACGGAGGCTGTTATTCGTCCTGGTCATCCGGACGTTGAGGAGGCTGTCCCTCCGGAGGTCGCGGCAGAGGGGCCATCCTCCAGCACACCGGCTCCATCTACTCATCAGGCTCCTTCTGGCGCCTCTGTGCAGATACCCGATCTTTTGGGTCGGGATCTCAGTCGTCACCCTTCAGCATCTCTCGTGGCTAACGAGGTATATTTCAGCTCTATTCTGATTTCACTCTCAATTTCTCCATTCCCCTTCTATCCGGATTGACCTCTTGGTGATTGCCCCAGGTACCCGAGTTTACCCAGCCGAGGGGTAACTGGTTCAACATCTACTCCCTTTACGCGGCCCTGCACAGTGATTATCGGGCGATGGTGGACTCTTGGGGCTTCCGACATTTCTTCACTATCATCCCCCGCCAGTGCCCCGGGGGTTACATGAGGGCTTTATCCGAGCGATGGTTCCACCAGACGCAGTCTCTTCATCTCCTCGACTGCGAGGTCGTGTTGACCCCATGGGACTGGAGGTACATTACTGGCATTGAGTTTACCGGGTCCCGCGTCCCCTTGGATCTGGATATCACTCCTGTGGAGGTTCGAGCTTTGCTGGGCTTCGCTGCTGAGGACCGGGTCTTTAAGGCCCGTAGCATTCGATCCGGCGCTTTAGCTGTCGATGCTGTTGGGGGTCTGTACGCACTGCCCATTCCCGCGGATCAGGGCACCAGGGACATTCTGCTACGACGCCTGTTCCTGACCATTATGAGGGGTTGTTTTCTGGGGAACAACTCCTCCACTATTCATTTCAGCGTCGTTGGAGCGGTCAGAGACGTGGACCGCATCGGTGACTATGACTGGGGGTCATTCACCTTTGCCTATTTCCTCCATGGCATGCGTCTACGCTCAGAGGGACAGACTGATGCCTGGCTCGGCTTCTACCACTTTCTGCTGGTGAGTCCCTTCCTCCTCTCTATTACTGTATTTCTTTTCTTTTTCATCCTTTTCTGTATTTGATAGTGACTCATGCCTTGCCTTGTTTCTATTCACAGTTCTGGGCTTACGAGCGGCTGCCATGTCTGAGGCCTCTCACTACTCTGGGCCCGGATACCTATCCTCGGGGTCGGCGATGGCATCATAGTACTCTGGAGGAGGGCCCCGTGGCGGGCAGCTTTGCACATTGTCGTATTCAGCTGGAGTTGATCACGGCTTGCCGACGTCGTCTGGATTCCCTACCTCTCCGAGCATCTGACTGTGGGGTTTGCTGGCGGGCATCCTTCCGGCCCAGAGTTCGAGCTTTTCCACCCGTCGCCTCACTTTGCAGAGCGTTGGAGGCTGGGTGATGTATCTGGGAGAGCGCGCATTCAGATGCGTCACTGGGGAGATCCGCATCCCGCACTCCCTTTCTTTCACTACTTTCTGGCCGCTGGATTCTCAGCCTTCAGAGATCATGCTTGCCGGGGAGGAGGACGGTCGGATGCTTTCCACGGGTCCCACTACGAGTGATGCATTCCGTACATGGTGGGTGCCCCGTACCATCGGTCCTCAGACTCGGGCCACTTTCTTCCTTGGAGATATGGTTCCAGGCTCAGTGACGATGACCGACTGGGCTGCCTGTGTTCGGACTCCCACCCACGCTGAGCAGATCGCCGCATTGACACGTCAGGTAGATCAGTTATCGCTGTTTATTCGGGGGTTGGGCCGGGCCCCGGAGGAGGCTTACACCTACGATCCTGACGGTGCAGGTTATGATGCAGGCCCGAGTTCATCTGATGCCACAGCGCATCCCTACATCCCTGATATGAACTTTGGTCC
This sequence comes from Aralia elata, assembly GCA_034770075.1. Lineage (NCBI taxonomy): Eukaryota > Viridiplantae > Streptophyta > Magnoliopsida > Apiales > Araliaceae > Aralia > Aralia elata. The sequence goes on from CM068382.1 coordinate 44,079,139, forward strand.
TCCGAGCTCGACGACTCCAGGGGATCAGTTCGAGGATCCTGCTTTCATAGATGATACTGATTTTATTTAGACCAGGATAGGATAGGGTCTTTTGTATCAGCACCTGCTTAGATTTCTTTTTTTCATTTTATGCACTATGTACATGAACTCATTTATTTATTTATGCACAGTTTTCTTTTTCATTTTTTATGGGATTCACCCGGTTTATTATTAACTGTATGATGCATGCTCTTTTATTTATGGATAGAGAATGACCCCTGTACAGTCTTTTTGATACTATTTTTTTCACAGATGTCGTCCTCGGATGCCGTGGTTCGTTTGGATTCCATTCCTCCCACAGGGTTGATTGGCAGCCTCTTCCGCTGGTTGGACAGTTTACTGCCGGCAGACAGGATTATCGCAGATGGTCTTTTGGGACATTCTTGGTCCTTACTGACCTTTCAGGTGCCAGCGGGTTTTGTGGATGGTCTTCTGAGCCATTGGGCCCCTGCCCGTCAGGTGTTTAGGTTTGGGACAGTAGAGCTGACCCCCACCCTTGAGGAGTATGCTCGCTTCACCGGCTTGCCCTTGGATGGTCCTTGTGCTAGGGTTACTGTTGGTTCCATGCGCCGTCAATTCTTGACTTTCACCGGTTTGCGGAGAGGGCTGTCGTATTACCGGTAACCACATCAGACCATATGGTTCCTCTTCAATTCTTGATTGACCGATTCGGCTCACCTGACAGTTTCCGTCTTTTCCTCGGTGATTTTTCCGTGTCCGAGGAGCGCTGGGATGCCTTGAGAGTGGACGTTCTGATGGCCTGTGTCATCTCAGTTTTGTATTTGCCTGCAGGATCCGATCATTTGGACATGCGGATTGTTGCGGCCGTTAGGGCCCTTCAGGAGGATTACACCATTCTCCCCATGGTATTGGCGGATACCTACATGTCGGCCACATATTGCCAGTCCTTCCGAGGGAGATTCTTCAGAGGGAGTTCGACCTTGTTGTACATATGGTTCATGAGTCATCTTAGCCCCATCGGTCATTTCCGTCGCCAAGGGTTCTGCTTCAGCCATGACATAACCACGCAGTTTTCGCTTCGTCCTGCGAGTTGTACTGATGTGGCCTCCTGGACATCATTTTTGTCTATCATTGAGGACCCTTTTCATCTATTGGTTTACTCGGGCTATTGCTCCTTCATGAACTTCTTGACTCATGTGCCTGGCATGGATTTCATTTCCCATTGCTGGGTTAAGGGGTGTGTGACGACCTATCATCCCCTGGCGGTTATGGGGCAGTTTGATCAGACACAGGATTTACACCCCTTCGCGGGTGCAGCCTCATACCGATTCCTTATATCATCCTGTACAGAGAGGGATCTATTGCAGGTATACGAGCTTTGGGATTGCAGGATCTTTGCCGAATATAATGAAAGCTGTCACATCCAGACATTTGCCTACGTACAGTGGTTGCGTGGAGACCTGGATTCGGCTAGTTTGAGTCGGACTGGGGCCTTTGATGTCTCTGGAGTGATTTTCGCAGAAGATACCACAGACCATTCCATTTCAGCCGATTCTGCCCCGAGTCGGGTCGCTGAGGATTCTCGACTCCGCCTGGCCCTGATTACTACTGAAGCCGAGAGGGATGCCGCCCTTGCCGAGAGAGATGAGGCCATTCGGGCTAGAGATGCTGCCATTGCTGATAGGGAGACCATTGTATTTCAGACCAGGGCAGTGGTAGATGCTCATTTTGGGACTATCAGCCGAGCTACTGCTTTACTGGATCGTATTGATATGATGGCTGGGGGCAGCAGATTGCAGGAGATGCTGATGCTTCAGATCTATCCACCACCCTATCCATCTTGCTTCGGCTAGTTTCAGATTTGTAGATTATTTTATTTCCTGCATAGACTATGTTGGTTTCATCAGTTATTGAAAGAGAAATCTGGTAATAAAACGACTTATATATATAGACATGCATTTGAATTTAGTCATTTTCCCCCTTTTGTCGTATCATTGCCACCCATTGGATCATCATTTTATCCAACTGACCATGATTTTGACATTTCGCCTTCTTTCTTTCCTCAAGACCTGATGGAGATTTGACAGATATTGCCGCACACCTTTGATTTCGTCGGATTGAATCTCAGATTTTGGATAACTGTTTGGGTTGGATCAGGGTATGTATTCTGGGATGAAACTGGTTAGGCAGTTGGTTTCGGGAAGGTTTTGAGGGTGTAGGAAGGTTTTATCTGGCTATCGAAAATTGGTTTTGGTTTGGGAAAGGATTATTTTTAAAGGATCGGACCGCGCCATGATGGCTGCCTATGTACCCCCACAAGTTGGAAGATCAGGTCCTACGTAGTTCGCTCTCAAGGAAAAAGGACCTGATGATTCAAGCGTAGAACCGCTTCACCGAGTCAGAATTGAGGGGTTGTGGAAATACCTCACCATCCATTTCTTGCAATATGAGGGCTCCTCCGGATAGCACTTTCTTGATCACAAATGGCCCTTCCCAGTTCGGGGCAAACTTCCCCTTGGCCTCGTCTTGACAAGGCATGACTCTTTTCAACACCAAATCGTTTTCCTTGAACTTCCGAAGTCTTATCTTTTTATCGTACGATCGAGAGATCCTCTGTTGATATAGCTGACCATGCCAAATGGCAGCCACTCTCCTTTCATCAATCAGGGCCAATTGGTCATATCGACTTTGCATCCAATCCTCTTCGCTTATCTGAGCGTCGATCACTATCCTGAGGGACGCCATCTCAACCTCGACTGGTAGAACAGCCTCCATTCCATACACCAAAGCGTAAGGGGTTGCCCCTGTAGAAGTACGCGTTGATGTTCGGTATGCCAGCAAGGTGAGGGGTAACAGATCTGGCCATCCCCGATGATTAGCAGACATTTTTGCCATGATCTTCTTGATGTTCTTATTGGCTGCTTCCACTGCCCCACTCATTTTGGGACGGTAAATGACGGAATTGAGGTGCTTGATCTTGAACTGGTCACACAGTTCCTTCATGAGGGCGTTGTTTAAATTCTTGGCATTGTCGGAGACCATAACCTCAGGTTGCCCATATCGGCAAATGACATTATTCCTGATGAAGTTGACGATGACCTCCTGAGTTACTTTGGGGAAAGAAGCTGCCTCTACCCATTTGGTGAAATAATCGATCATGACGAAAATGAATCGGTGCCCGTTGCTTGCTTTGGGCTCTATTGGTCCGATTACATCCATTCCCCACATCGAAAATGGCCACGGGGAGGTCATACAGTGCAGTTCATTGGGAGGCGTATGGATCACATTACCGTGCGCCTGACATTGATAACATCGTTTGACATGATCATCGCAATCAGCCTTCAGCGTTAACCAATAATACCCTGTCCTCAAGATCTTTTTGGCCAACATCGGTCCACTCATATGGGGCCCACACACTCCACCGTGTACTTCATTCATAATCTTTCGGGCCTGTGTTTCATCTACGCACTGCAACAGTCCCAACCCGGCATCCCTTTTGTAAAGTGAATCGCCACTCAGGTAAAAACTTCATCGCCATCTTTTGAATTCTCATCCTTTCAGTCCGATTTGCCTGGTCGGGAAGGGATCTGTCTCTCAGATATTCCCTGATGTCGTGATACCAGGGCTGCCTTTGTTAACACCACCTCGTTTGATAACACTGCCACATTTTCCTCATATGCCGGGGTATTCTGTACGGTGATCTCAATCTGTGGACTGTCCCTACTCTTGATCACGTGGATTAAGGAAGCCAAAGTCGCCAATGCATCGGCAAAATCATTTCGTCCCCGAGGAATATGGCGGAAGGCGATATCTTCGAACTCTTGCATAAGCTGGGTGACACAACGATGGTAGGGAAGTAACCGAAGCTCCTTAGTGTTGTATACCCCGATTGCTTGTTCTGATTACCAACTCTGAATCCCCGAACACCGCTAGTCTTTTTTACTCCCATGTCACGGGCCAATCGGAGTCCCAAGATACACCCCTCGTATTCAGCGGTGTTGTTCGAATTGCTGAAACGAAGCTTGGTGGCCACGGGATATTGTTCTCCGGTGATAGAGACTAGGACCGCTCCGGCTCCTGCCCCCTCGGCATTTATGGCACCATCAAAATACAGCTTCCAGAATTGTCCCTCGTCATCACATTTTTCGCGCGATACCCAGAATATATCCTCGCCCGGGAGAGGGGTTTCTAACGGCTCCATCCCTCCCGTTGGGGCTTCTGCCAACTGATCTGCAATTCCCTGCCCTTTCATGGCCTTCTGGGTTACGTACACCATGTCAAACTGTTGTAAAATTAACTGCCATCTGGATAATCGACAATTCAGCATGGGTCTTTCAAAAATATATTTCAAGGGGATCCATTCTTGATATCAGGTACGTTGTATGCCCATGGAGGTAGTGCTGTAATCTCCCTGCCGCCCAGGCCAGAGCACAACAAGTCTTCTCGATGGGAGTGTAATTCTGCTCACATTGGCTAAATCTTTTGCTGAGGTAATAGATGGCCTGCTCCTTACCCGCCTCATTTTTCTGTCCCAGCATGCATCCCATCGCAATGGCATTGACCGATATGTACATAAACAGAGGGATCCCGTCCTTCGGGTGGGTACCAGCACTGGTGCCTCAGTCAATTGCTTTTTAATGGTCTGAAACGCCTTTTGACATTGCTCATTCCATTCTTGGGAAGCACCCTTTCTTAACAATTTAAAAATCGGCTCACATGTAGTCGTCAAGTGAGATATAAAACGGCTGATGAAGTTTATTCTCCCCAGGAATCCCCTTATCTCCCTCTCTGTGCGAGGTGCTGGCATATCCACAATGGCCTTAATCTTTGCTGGGTCCAACTCAATGCCCCGATCACTAACCAGGAAACCCAAGAGCTTGCCCGATTGTACTCCGAAAGCACACTTGGCTGGATTGAGTTTCAAATTATACTTCCTGAGCCGATCGAATAGCTTTTTGAGATGAGTTATATGATCGGACTCTACCTTCGATTTCACAATAATGTCGTCCACGTAGACCTCTATCTCCTTATGCATCATATCGTGGAACAAGGCCATCATGGCTCTCTGATAAGTAGCCCCTGCATTTGTGAGACCGAAAGCCAGTCGTCTATAGCAGAAAGTGCCCCAGGGGGTGATGAATGCGGTTTTTTTCCCGATCCTCCTCCGCCACCATTATCTGATGATATCCTGCGAAGCAATCCACAAAAGAGTACATTTCGTATCGGGCTGTGTTATCCACCAGGATGTGTATGAAAGGCACCGGGAAGTTGTCCTTGAGACTGGCCTTGTTTAGATCTCTGTAGTCCACGCATACCCTCACCTTTCCTCCAGGTTTAGCCACTGGGACCCACATTGGATAGCCATTCCGGGTAAGTGGACACCATAATGATTCCCGCCCTGAACTGCTTGATGATCTCTTCCTTCACTTTTAAGCTCCACTCAGGTTTCAACTTCCTTAGTTTCTGCTTGACAGGCCTGAAAACCCTCCTTGATGGGTAACCGGTGCACCACAATGTCGGTGGACAATCCGATCATATCCTCGTGCGACCAGGCAAAGACATCCTCATATTGGCTCAGTAACTCAATTATTTCTGCTTTTTGGCTGGGGGTAAGGTCTGTCCCTATCTTGAGTTCTTTTGGATTGTCAGGGGTTCCGATATCTATAGTGATGGTTTGGTCCAAATTGGGTTTGGGTTTATCCTCGACCCATCCCTTGATCTCGTCAGGTGCGTCGTCGTAATCTGTCTCATCTTGTTCAATGCCCATTAAATCGAAATCCAGCTCAATGTCAAAATCATAATCATCATTCAAATTTGAAAGACCATTTGTTAGGCAAGGATTACTCAAATTGGTACACCTGACATGAAACAAAATTACTTGTCATATATAAATCACTTTTTCACGATGATCGCATTTTCAAATAACAAGAAGAAACGACATAATGATGCAGAATTAAAACAACAACAAAAATAAACTTCTTCATTTCCCCATCATCTGGGGTCAATCACCCTGACGTCGAGCTTTACCCTTTTTTGGACATTACTGGTTTCTGGGTCCAATTGTCGATGGTCAGGTCAGCTGGAATGCGCTGGATAAAGGAGGGCCTCACATCGGACACCTCCCCGATGATTACGGATACGTCGCCTGAATCCTTCTCCATATCTTCTCCAGGAATAATCAGCCCTGCCCAATCGATGACAGGCACAACTTGTTGGGCTCCCGGTGGTGCGATAACATTCGTCCCCTCCTTACTGCTTGTTGATTGTCTGGGGATATAGCATTTGGTTTCAAACTCCTTTGCGAACCTCCTGCAGGAAACTTTCCCCTCCGGGCCAACTGATTTCGTGTGGGGGTTAACTCTTCATTCCCTGCCCCAATCACAGGTCCGCTGATCCCCTGCTCATTGTCAACTCTGGTCGCTGGATTGCCAACTAGTAGAATCGGAGTCGCACCCCGACGGTGTCCTCGTACTGCGCCCACATGGTATCCCAATCCTGCTTTGCCTATTTGCTGTGGTAGGTGGATGGGCTCGGTGATTCCCTGACTGCTTTTCCCTAGTCCCTGTCCAGGTTGGAAGTTCATTTTAATCATTTCCTTTGCCACAAAGGTGAGTTTCCGGAGGGACCCTTGGTTTCACAGCTGGAGCTCCCAGGCATCTATAATGGGGAGTGCTAATCTCTAGTGCTTGAAAGCTGGCAGGCGCCGCTGACTCATCCACATTGATTACTGGTAGGCCACTCCTGGGAGGAGAAGGGTCCATCACATTCGGCCGAGATTGTTACCAGATTCCCATCGATGATCAACTTGATTTGTTGGTGGAGCGTGGAAGGAACTGCCCCGGCCATGTGTATCCACGGCCTCCCTAACAGCAGGTTGTAGCTTGCCGTGATATCCAGGACTTGGAAGGAGATATCAAAAGTACAGGGTCCTATCTCCACTGGCAGTTTCTTATCTCCCCGATGGTGTCCCTCCGGGATCCGTCAAAAGCCCGAACCACCACATGACTGGCCCGCAGGCGCTTGGGACTGATGTTCATTTTCTTTAGCGTACTGAGAGGACATATATTCAATGCCGATCCCCCGTCGATCAGTACCCCATTCATGACATATCCTGAGGAGATTACCGCGATGTGTAGCGGTTTTCGGTGCCCCCTTCCCTCTTTGGGAATGTCCTCATCCGTAAAGGATATTGCATCGGTTTCCAATAAGTGGCCTATCAGCTGGCCGAAAACCCTCCTCACTAATTTCTTTGGGCACAAATGCCTCCTCCAGAACCTTCATCAGGGCTTTGCAATGCTCACTGGATGACAACACCAAGTCCATGACTGATGTTAGGGTTGATTCCTCATTTAAAATCTGGATCCCCCTCATTTCTGGGTGATCCATCCTTTTCAAAAACTCTATGGCCCTTTCCTCGGAAACCTCTTTATTTTTTCTCCTTTGGCTCTCAAGGACTCTCCCGGGAAGATATAAGGGGTTCCCCTTGGTCGTCACGGAAGCACAACTGGCCGCTTCCCTCTGGTATTCCCCCATAATTCCAGGGTACAGTCTTCAGACTACTGATAGGGAGTTGTGGCCTTGTAGCAAAAATGATGGGCCTCGGAGCTGTCAACTTGATAGGTCCCTCTATGTTATTCGTACTTACCCCTATCAACTTGATGGGCGTTACCCTCGCACTCCCATGGTCATGTATCACATTTATCATCTCCTCAATTTTCTGCACATAGTTCAACCTTGGCGGCCCCCCCAGCCTCACTTGCCTCCGTCACATTGACTCCCCCCCCATCATGTCTTGGCAGGGGATTTGCCTTAACATTCGGGGAGTCCGGTTGCTCCACCACAATTTCCCCGTTGTCGATCATGTTCTGAATTATATGTTTCAATGTCCAACAATCTTGTGTATCGTGACCCGGGGAACCCGTTGAGAGTGATAGGCGCACCGCTTGCTTGGATCAAATCTCCTTCCCTTCGGGTCACTTGGGGGAGCCAAATTGATTATCTTCTTTTGGGCCACTAATACCGCTAATACTCGTTCAAGCGGCTCCCCGAGCGGGGTGAACACTCGGTTTTTTGCGAGGCCTCATATCTTCTTCGCCCCTCTGTCCTTTGATCTGTGAAGTTTGGCTGACGGGATGGCCCTCCCCTCTGTACCTGAACCGGAAGATGGCTTTCTGCTTTTCTGGATGACCCTTGTAGGATGAGGGAGACATCCTCTTCCTTCTTCTTTTGGGACTCTCCGGGGAAGTGCTGCCATAGTTTCCATTCTGTATTTTGCTCGGCAGCAGTTTCTAAAGCAGTAGTAAGGTCCCGGAATTTTACCCGATTTCAACCCCATGTCTACCATCTCTCCATGTTTAATCATTTTCCGCAAAAGGTCTTCCAATTCCCGAGATGACCCTCTCATAATATGGTGCCTCCTGGATGTCTACAAAGGTCATCACCTATCTCTGATTCGTTCATTGGGGGGGTTACCTGTGCGGCCATGCCACCTCCATCGTTGGGCATATTCCCTGAAGGACTCCCTAGGCTGTTTTTTAAATTTTTTTAAACCTTTGTCATTTGGTACCTGTCAGGGGCCATCTGGGCCTGAAAGCTGTATTGGGTCAAGAAGGTATGGGCCAATTCCTCCCAGTTGTGGATTCGGGCGTTGTCGAGGCGGGCATACCAGATTCTTGCCTCCCCTGTTAAGCTTTTCTGGAATAGTTTGCATTCTTAAATCCCCTCGTCTTCGGCATAAGACCCGAGTTCTCCAATGTATATTTTCAAGTGTGTATAGGGGTCTCCCTTTCCATTGTACTTTTCAAACTCGGGAACTTTGAACTTTTCTGGATATCTGGCCCAAGGGAAAACACATAGATCTGAGTAATTAACCCTGCCCAGGGAACCTATGCCCCTTAGAGATTGGATGGTCTCCTCCATGTGTTTCATTTTTCTCCGAAGGTCGTCATTATCCCCCTCTTCTGGGATAGTAATCACTGTCCTGCTAGGTATGGGAACGGTCCTTGTAATGACTGGCTCGTCCTTGAGTCGGGGTTGGTCCTCTTTAAGCAAGTTTGTACCATTTTTAGGAGGATTCTGATCATCCCCTGGTGGTGGAGTATTATGCGATCCCTGGTTTACCGGATCCTGTCTGATTAAGAACTGTTCCTTTAACATTGTGGCCATTTCCATCATCTGTCTTTTAAAATCATCAAACTCTTCCCGAGATATGGAACTATGATTAGGAATATCAGCCATTTCAGATGTAGAATTTTGGGCTTTCCTAGACTGCGAACGGGTTTGAGGAGCAATCCTGCGAAACGATGGTTCGAAGTTTAGTCTTGGGGAAATGAAAGAATGGATGCATGCTAAAACCGTAACTTTTTGTGTGTTTTTGGATTTTTTAATCTTTTTCTGCAAAACAACTTGTTAGCGGTTCTTTATTGAAATAATACATGCTAGATATGATTATTTATGCTTCCCGTGTCGTTCCCTGCAAAACACAGAGGTTAGTATTTTCTCTTGACATAAAGGGGAAGCATATATGAATATGTTGCAATGGAATTATGGCATTTATACGCAGAAACGTAAAAGGGCATGAAGAGACTTATCCTGCGTTGGGTTAATCTGGGGCTGACCTATCTTAGGGTTTACTCTCACGGGCTTTTCGGCATGAAGGTTCCCAAAATCTTCGCAAATCTACTCGTTTGAGCCCTTTCGATTGGAAGCGGATTTGAGTGGTGCGTTTCCTGAGCCATCTCCGGGGAGCAGCCCCATCGAGACCAGAGAAATAAGCAAACGACAGGTTCGCCTCATGAGGAGGTAATCTCTCAACATACATTAACATTCATCGTCCTCACCGAATGCAAAAGATTTCTTTAAAGTAAAGCCATTCCATTCAATCATTAATTCATTGTACAACACCACACATTCGCACAACAAAAGTAAAAAAATCCAAAATATCGCACACACACACATTTTATGAATTTTAAAGGATAGGACAGCATCAAGATTTGAAGGCGGCTTAAGCCCTCTAATGTCCCCAGCAGAGAGTCGCCAGCTGTCGACGCCGGGTTTTTCGCTTTTCTTGGTCTTTTCCAATTTTAGCCTTTTGATTTAGATGACGTTTGGGAAATAAGGTCGGCATTGATGTCGACGGGGTTTTGAAAGATCGTTTTTTATGATGAGCCAATTAAACCAGAGTCGCCAGTTGGTATATTTGAAATGGATGTACCAACTCATCCGAATTTTCGTGTTTTTTATAAAATCGCTTGGCTCATATGTGACTCCGAATTAATTGGTCTGCGAATCGAGATTCATAGAGTTCGGGGGCTTGCTTAAAGTGAGGGGAAGGTGTTAGGCACCCCTCGACTTCCGTTGAAACACGGTTTACCGCAATCTTGATGCTTCTCCTATCCTTTAATTCATGAAATGTGTGTGTGTGTGCGTTGCGTGCGTGTGTGTGTATGTGTGCTTATTGTGAATGTTGTGGTGAGTTTGTATGAAAAAATCATTTGGTTTTTTTTAGGGAAAAATCGTGGTTTTTGTTTTACTTTGAGAATGCTTCGGAATGTCTTTTTCGGCATACACGAGAAAGCTTTATGAGAAAAAGGTTTGATTTTAATTATCAAAACTATGAGATTTTCGTTTAAGTGTCGTTTTAACAAAACAAGAGTTTTAAACCTTCGTCAAAATAGGAATCGAGATCTATACGTTGCTTTCATAAAATGATGGGCAATTTCTAGGATCTCTTTCACCCTATGCACAAAGATTTAATAAAACGTTACTTATTTGCAAAATCATTTTGTGTGGTGTTTTGGAAAACGATCTTTCTTTAGCTTCCTCGTTAGATAGGAATCGACATTCATTAAACATTTCTCAAATTTTAAACCTCGTGGATTCTAATATCCTACTTTGCTTGATTTTTATGAAAATCTTATCATTTAGCTTTGAAATCAATTTCGTGTCATTAATTCAAATCGAGCATAAACACGCGTCGGGCTATTCATGGGCATGTAAGCCATCAAAATATCCCCGAACGCCAACAATCACAAATTTCACTATTTCGGGGCCTTAAGCACGATTCTCGCCTTAGCGTCGTTTTAAGGCCCAACGATTACATATTTACAATGAGGAACTACGTCATCTCTACTTCTTACATCAAGATATGTCCATCATCGGGATCGGGAACCCTGGGGTCGCTTTCCTAGGCTCACAACCAAATATCCACACACAAACAATCGGATATTACAAGAAAATAAACCAACCCGGATAAATCTAACAATACCAAGACATCTTAAAATAACGATTTAAAGGAATTGATACCGAATATAACACCTTTAAAACAAAACCAAGAAATTAATGAACGAATATCATCGGGTTATTAGGAGGAGTTTTATTCCGATGGAAACTTCACTCATAATCCCTAATTCATTGTTCAACAAGATACATGAAAATTATATCTAATTTACCCCAAATCAAGTAGGACATGAATTGCTAGAACAAATAGAAATTTTCACCTTGCAATTGAATCTCAAATGGATGTGAACTTGTGTATTTGAATAGGATAAATGATGTATTTTGATACAACCAAACTCAAAAGAATTAATTCCACTCTTTTTTTTCCTCTTCTTTCTCCCTATTTTGTTGCAAAATCTAGCTATTTTCTCTCTATTTCCGTTTTGTTTTTTGCTGTGCTGCAGAAATTCTTCTTCTTCCAAAACTACTGACCCCCTGTTATGCTGCCGAAGCTGGCTTAAATAGGCTGGCCAGCTGGCACGCCTCCCATCGCACTCAGCTGCTGAGTGCTGATTTCCCGGTTTTCGTGCTGGCGCACCCACTTTGGCCGCAGATCTATCCGCGGCTGGCGGGCTTGACTTTTCTCGATTTTCGTGCCACGCCTCGATTTTCGTAACCGCAACGTCGGTTTTCGCTGACAGGCTCGTATTCCGCAGTCCGGGAACTTCCGGGAGACGTGCCACCTTATTCGGAAATGCCTGCCTCGGACGGTCATGCTGTCATGTCGACTTGGGCTGCCCAAATCATTGCGGCGTTGCCGGGCGCTCGCCCTTGTGCCCGCTCCTTTGCTTCCGCAAGCCGGTTCAATTGTCGATTTCGCCCTCCTGTCATGGTTAGTAGAAGGAAACGCAAAATTTGGGTGTCTACAGCTGGCTCATGTGTGACTCCGAATTAATTGGTCTGCAAACCGAGATTCATAGAGTTCGGGGGCTTGCTTAAGCGAGGGGAAGGTGTTAGGCACCCCCCGACTTCCGTGAAACACGGTTACCGCAATCTTGATACTTTCCTATCCTTTAATTCATGAAATGTGTATGTGTGCGTGTGTGTGTGTGTGCCTATGTGAATGTTGTGGTGAGTTTGTATGAAAGAATCATTTGGAGTTTTTATGGAAAGTCGTGTTTTTTAGAGTGCTTTAGAGTGTCCTTCGATTTATACGAGAAAGCTTTATTCTTTAGAAAGGTTTGATTTTGATTGTCAAAACGGTAAGGCTTTCAATTGGGTGTCGTTTTGGCAAAGCAAGAGTTTTTAAACCTTCGTCAAAATAGGAATCGAGATCTATACGTTGCTTTCATAATTCAAATGATGGGCAACCTCTAGGATCTCTTTAACCCTATGCACAAGGATTTAATAAAACATTATTTATTTTTATAAAACCATTTTTTGTGATATTTGAGCACGATCTTTCTTTTGCCTTCTCGTTAATTTGATTGATTTTATGAAAATCTTATCGTTTAGCTTGGAAATCAATTTCGTGTCATAAATCAAATCAAGCATTAAAATGCGTTGGAGCTATTCATGGGCATGTAAGCCATCAAAATAACCCCGGACGCCCACAATTGCATACTTTCACTATGACGGGGCCTTAAACACGATTCTCACCTTGGCGTCGTTTTAAGGCCCGATGATTACATGTTTACAATGAAGATTACATCATTCCTACTACCCACATCAAAAAATGTCCATCATTGGATTGGACCACGGGGTCGTGTTCCTAGGCTCACACCCGAAATTTCCACACACCCACAAAGCGGAGATTACAAGAAATAATTAACACGAATAATCTAACGATGCCAAGACATTCCTAAATAGCAACCTAGGGGAACCACGCCCAATATATCACAGTAAAACAAACAAAAAAAATCAACAAATGAATATCATCGAGTTATTATGAAGAATTTTGTTCCAATGGAACCCTCACTAATAATCCCTAATTCATTATTCCATCATAAATTACATGAAAACTACATTTAATTTGGCCAAATGATATGATAGAAATTGCAATAATAAGGAGATTTTCACCATGCAAATGATACCAAAATGGATGTAAACTTGTGTATTTGAATAGAATGATGAGTATTAATGGTACAACCAAATTAAAAGAGTATAAATCCTCTCTTTTTTCCTCCTTTTTCTCCTATTTTTGTTGCAAAATTCTCCTATTTTTCTCTCTTTTTCCGAGCTGCTCTGCTGCTGTTTTCTTCTTCTCCGCCTGCTTAACCTCTTCTCCTTTTTTTTTCCCTGGATGCTGAAGGAATGAGCTGAAATAGGCTGGCCAAAGGCAGCCGCAGATGGATCTGCGGCTGGCCGCAGATTGATCTGTGGCTGGCTGGTCGCCAACCCCCCACTCAGCTGATTTTCGGTTTCCGTGTTTCGAGTTCCGTATTTTCAAAAGGCGCACTCATTGGTCGCAGATCAATCCGTGGCTGGCTGGCTTGACTTTCTCGATTCTCGTGCTACGCTTCGATTCTCGTGCCGTGACGTCGGTTTTCGCCGACAGGTTCGTATTTTGCACTCCGGGAATTACTGGAAGATGTGTCACATCATCCAGGAATGCTCAATTCGGACAGCCTTTTTGTCACGTAGGTTTCGGTTGTAAATCGTCGCGGTGGCGTCGAATGTTCGCACTTGTCCATCCTTTGCTCTCGCAGGCCGGTTCATTTGCCGAATTTGCCCTCCTGTCAGGGTTAGTATACGAAGTGCAAAATTTGGGTGTCTACATAGGGAATGATGTTCCTATGCTACAGTCGATCAAAATTTGGTTATCTAAACAGTTCTCCATAAAGGACTTGGGTGAGGCATCCTACATTTTGAGAATAAAGATCTATAGAGATAGATCTAAAAGGATGCTTGGCTTGACCCAAGGAAAGTACATTGACTTGATGCTAAAGAAGTTTAGCATGAAAGATTCCAAGAGATGTCTCATGCCGATGAGCCATGAAATACATCTCTCCAAGAAACAGGCCCAAAGACACCTGAGGAGAGAGACCGTATGAGTAAGATTCTTTATGCTTCAATAATAGGATCTATCATGTACGATATGATATGTACTAGACCAGATGTCGCTCATACACTTAGTGTAACAAGCAGATATCAGTCGAATCCAGGAGAAGAGCACTAGAAGGCAATGAAAAACATCGTACAGTACTTAAGAAGACCTAAGGATGTATTTCTTATCTACGGTGGGTCTGAATTGAAACTAGAGGGTATACAGCCTCAAGTTTTCAAATGGACCAAGATGACAGTAAATCCGTTTTAGGGTACGTGTTTACCTTAAATGGTGGCGCAGTGAGTTGGAAAAGTTCCAAGCAGTAAACAGTTGTTGATTTAGTGATAGAGGCAGAGTACATAGCTGCAAGTGAGGCTGCAAAGGAAGCTGTTTGGATGAAGAAGTTCATAACTGAACTTGGAGTGGTTCCTAGCATTAGAGGAGCCATACCTTTATTCCGTGACAACACCGGAGCTATTGCGCAGGCTAAGGAATCCAGGTCTCATCAAAAATCCAAACACGTATTGCGGCAGTTTCACTTGATTAGAGAGATCATTGAAAGAGGAGATGTCACCCTGGAGCATGTGGATTCTCAAGACAATATTGCAGATCCATTTACTAAAGCTTTAACACAACAGTAGTTTGATCATCACTTAGAGAAGATGGGTATTAGATACCATAGTAATTGGCTTTAGTGCAAGTGGGAGATTAAAAGTAGTATGCACACAAGCCAATCATATTTTATATGATGTAGCATATACTTTGTAATCTTATTCATTTATTAATAACATAATTGATTTTCTTAAAAGGCATTTTACATTATCTACATGGTGCTGTTATATTAAATGTGATAAACCCATAGTTTTGAGCAATGCTTTTAGAAGCATGATGATGATCATGCTAATGAGATCTAAATTCAAGATAGCTCACAAACTAAAATCGTTCCTAATCATTTGATTACTAAAAAGGGGATTAGTGAATCCGAATAGATTAGTACATACGTTGCTTGCTCTTAAAAAGAGGATGATTGATCTCATAATCACTTATGTGGAGACACTAGAGCAAGTATGTAGGTGCTTATTTGAGAATAAGTTCACTGAACGTGGCTCGCTAAGGAATACCTAATAGAGTTTTACTCACCTGTCAATAGGAATTTCTCTAGTGATAGTAGTACAAGTAATCCTTGGACTTGAGATCATCATAGTATCTTGTGTATAATGAGTTATACTTTGACATATCCTTTAAGACCTTTAGGGTATAACAAAACGTATGATTGGGTATAATTAGTTGTACCTGGAGATAGGTGAATGATCAACAAAGAATTTACCTCGTCTAGTAAAAGATGTGAATGTCCTATGTGATTCGATAAATGACAACTCAGTAGTCCTTGGCCAAGGCAGAATGAAATTAGAAAGGAGTTTCGAATTTGCATTATTTAGAGTTAAGTATTTGGGAATCGAAATACATATAATTAAATAAAATAAGACTTGACAGTAAATCAATGTCTTATATTTAATTGGGACATTGTATCGTAGAAGAATTGAATTGTACAGTAACTATTCACTGAAAGGTTCTTTTGTGAGTAATGTTGAAATCTATATTATCTGGAAAGTCGTTGATCGCTAAGGGACTTACACTTATTGTAGAATAAATGTTATTTATTTAAATGAATTAAATAGTTTAATCTATTTATTTAAATAAGATTAGAATTGTTCTAATTGATTTATTCACAACCGGTTTAATATGGAGAACCTAAAGGGTCACACCGCAAAAGAAAAATATTTATTTAAGAAGTAAATGACATAATTGTAATAATAAGTTAAGTGTATTTAATTTAGTATATGGAGATAGAATAAATTAAATAGCTTAATATTTATTATTTAATATTTTAAAAATATTAAATTTAAATTAATAAGAGGAGTCTTATTATTAATATTATTACTATTACTATTATTTAATTCCTAATAGGGATTGAGAATTAATTAATAGAAGTACTCTCTCATGAATTCTTAATTAGATTAGGAGTTTAATTTAATTAAAGGAGTTTAATTAGAATAGAACCCTAATCCTAAATAGTTGAGAGAAGGGGTTTTCCTACATCTTTAAATAAGAGAAGTCTTATCATAGATTATGGCTACACACTCTTGCATAAGAATTGTGGAGAGTACTAGTAATTTTTATAGAGATAGAAACTAGGGTTTTGCCAATACTCATCTTCTTGAATAGATATTATTCCTTGGTGGATCACCTCTAGAGGCCAAACACTTGGGTGGCTAACGTTGATCAAAGGAAGGAATTTAATCGGTGCAATTCAAGGAGAACGCGAAAGAATTAGAGGTGAACTTGTACCTGAGGAAGCTAGAATTCTACAAGGGTATAATTCTTATTTTCCATCTCTTTCGTTTAATTAATAATTGTGCATAAAGAAAGATCATGGTGATGGTTTGTATAAAATTTTAAAATCTGATTTTATCGCGCTGCCGATTTATTTATGTAATTTGATTACATGTTCGCGTTATATACAAACCTAACAGTTTTCCCAGATGAATTACCAGGTTTACCACCGGACAGAAAGGTTGAGTTCGTAATCGATTTAGTACCGGGGACAACACCGATATCGAAAGCACCGCACAGGATGGCTCCGATAAAGATGAAGAAATTGATGATACAACTAAAAGATTTATTGGATAAGAAGTACATTCAGCCGAGTGTGTCACCATGGGGAGCACCAGTGCTGTTTGTAAAGAAGAAAGACGGATCGATAAGGCTTTGTATTGACTATCGGGAGTTGAACAAAGTCACGATTAAGAACAAGTACCCGTTGCCCATGATAGACGATCTTTTCGATCAACTTAAAGGGTGTCGACGCCGGGAGGAATCGCTTAACGCGGGGGTTGTAACCCTTTTCCGATTTTAGCCTTTTTATTAGATGATTTTTTTGGAAAAAGGTCGGCATTAATGTCGACGGGGTTTTTAAAGATTGTTTTTATGATGAGCCAATTTAACCAGAGTCGCCAGTTGGTATATTTGAAATGGATGTACCAACTCATCTGAGTTTTCATTTTTTATAAATCGCTGGCTCATATGTGACTCCGAATTAATTGGTCTGCGAATCGAGATTCATAAAGTTCGGGGGCTTGCTTAAGTGAGGGGAAGGTGTTAGGCACCCCTCGACTTCCATGAAGCACGGTTACCGCAATCTTGATGCTTTCCTATCCTTTAATTCATGAAATGTGTGTGTGTGCGCGTGGTGTGTGTGTGTGTGCCTATGTAAATGTGTGTGATGAGTTTGCATAAAAGAATCATTTGGATTATTAAGGAAAAATTGTGTTTTTCTTTTGAGAATGCCTTAAGAATGTCCATCGGCTTAAACGAGAAAGCTTTGCGAGAAAGGGTTGATTTTAGTTGGCAAAACTAATGAGATTTTCCTTAGGTGTCGTTGTGGCAAAACAAGAGTTTTTTTTAAACCTTCGTTAATAAAAATAGGAACTCGAATCGAAATCTATACATTGCCTTCATAAACATGATGGGCAACTTTTAGGATATCTTTCACCCTACGCACCAAGATTTAATAAAACGTTGTTTTATTTTTATAAAACCATTTTTGTGACGTTTGAAAACGGTGACTTTCTTTAGACTTCTCGTTTAATAGAAACCGACATTCATTAACACCTCCAATTTTTTAGCTACGTGATGCTAACCTCCTAGTTTGCTTGATTTTAAGGAAAAACCTTCCTCTGTTTAATCTTTGAAATCATTTTTCGTGTTCCGAAATCCAATCAAGCATAAACACGCGTCGGGGGCTATTCATGGGCATGTAAGCCATCAAAATAACCCCAAAACGCCCACAATCACAAGTTTCACTATTTCGGGGCCTTAAAACACGATTATCGCCCTTGGCGTCGTTTTAAAGGCCCGACGATTACATATTTACAATAACGGATACATCCACCCGATTACATACATTCAAAAATGTCCATCATCGGATTTGGACCACGGAGGTGGTCGCATTCCTAGGCTCACATCCGAACTTATTGCACAACCGCCAAACGGATATAACGAAAATAAACAACCAACGGGATGCCTAACACTCTAGGATATCTTACAATTGACGATCGAAATAACACTATGAATGATACCAATACCATAATAGCTAAGATTTGCCACCAAACGGGATATCATCGGGCTATTAGGGGGAATTTCATTCCGATGAGACCCTCACTAATAGTCCCTAACCCATGGTTTCAACAATAACATATGAGAAAAAACTACATTCAAGGTAATTTGGATAACCAAAAGATTAACAAAATGGTATAACAAAAATGCTAAGAACAAATGGTTTTTTCACCTTGCAATTAATCCCCACAATATGTATGGAATTTGTGTATTGAGTAGAGTAGAAAATATGAGATACAAATCTCACAAAATTGGTACAATTCCTCACTCTTTTCACTCTTTTCTCTCTCTAATTTTTGCTGTTTTCTTGCTTGTTGTTTTCTTCTCTTCTCCCGAACTGCTGCTTGCTGCGCTGAATCCTCTCTCCTCTTTTTTCTTCCTGTATGCGAACTGGCCTAATTATAGCACTGCCAAGGGCAGACCGCAGATCTATCTGCGGCTGGCACGCAGATATATCTGCGGCTGGCCCTTGGTTCTCCCCCCAGCCGCGCTCGAGTCCCGTGCGCTTCGAGTCCCGTGCTAGCCTCGAGTTCCTGTCCTTAGGCCGCGAATTGATCTGCGGCTAACTGTGCTGATTTTTCTCGTTTTCCGTGCCTCGTCTCGATTTTCGTGTCGTTACCGTTGGTTCCCGCTGACGGTTTGCGCTCGGCAGTCCGGAAACCGTCGGGAAACGTGCCACGTCATCCGGGTATAAGCACAGTGATCAGTAACTGACTCTCGACATTCGCTTGTTGTCGTGTCGGCTTCAATATCATACCCGTCGTGTGTGGTTTTGAGGGTTCGTCTTTATGTCCACCCTTTATTCTCGTGTGCCGGGTCAATTGACGATTTTGCCCTCCTGTCAGGGTTAGTATAGGAAATGCAAAAATCGGGTGTCTACAGCTGCCCCTCTTTATCATGTTTATGAAATGATAAATGAAATGAACAGGATAAAGAATAGACACTCGATGCATGAATGACAGTGCACAAGAATGACAATACATACGTGATTTGCTTGGATCTCAGCCCTTCCCAGGGTTGTAGTTGGTTGGGATCTTAGCCCTTCCAGGGTTGTGGTTTGTTTGGATCTTAGCCCTTCCCAGGGTGTTAGTTTGGATCTCAGCCCTTCCCATGGTGTTAGTTTGGATCTCAGCCCTTCCCAGGGTTTTTGTTTTGGTTGGATGCCTTCCCAGGTTTGCTCACCACTCTGTCGCGGTTTGCTTGGATCTCAGCCCTTCCCAGGGTTTGTTGTTTTTTTGTCTTTTTTCTTTTGTGGATATCAGCCCTTCCCAGGGTTGCTCACCATCTTGTTGTGGTTCGCGTGGATCTCAGCCCTTCCCAGGGTTTGCTCACCACTCTGTCGCGGTTTGCTTGGATGCCTTCCCAGGTTTGCTCACCACTCTGTCGCGGTTTGCTTGGATCTCAGCCCTTCCCAGGGTTTATTGTTTTTTTGCCTTTTTTTTCTTCTTGTGGATATCAGCCCTTCCCAGGGTTGCTCACCATCTTGTTGTGGTTCGCGTGGATCTCAGCCCTTCCCAGGGTTTGCTCACCACTCTGTCGCGGTTTGCTTGGATGCCTTCCCAGGTTTGCTCACCACTCTGTCGCGGTTTGCTTGGATCTCAGCCCTTCCCAGGGTTTGTTGTTTTTTGTCTTTTTTTCTTTTTGTGGATATCAGCCCTTCCCAGGGTTTGCTCACCCATCTTGTTGTGGTTCGCGTGGATCTCAGCCCTTCCCAGGGTTTGCTCACCACTCTGTCGCGGTTTGCTTGGATGCCTTCCCAGGTTTGCTCACCACTCTGTCGCGGTTTGCTTGGATCTCAGCCCTTCCCAGGGTTTGTTGTTTTTTGTCTTTTTTTCTTTTAGTGGATACCAGCCCTTCCCAGGGTTGCTCACCATCTTGTTGTGGTTCACGTGGATCTCAAGCCCTTCCCAGGGTTTGCTCACCACTCTGTCGCGGTTTGCTTTGATTCGTCGTGTTCGACGTCCGACGACTTATTCAGAATTTTTGTATTTTATTTTCACATAACGAGGCATGTATGATGCAAGCTTTTTATTCATGGATAGAGAATGACCCCTGTACGGTCTTTTTGATACTATTCTCTACAGGTGTCGTCGCCAGATGCCGTGGTATGCTTGGATCTCAAACTTCCCACAAGACTGGTCGGCGGCTCCTCCGCCGATTGGACGGTTTGTCGCCGGTGACAGAGATATGGCAGATGATCTTCCGGAATGTTCCTGATCCTTATTATTCTTTCCGGTGTCGGCGGGCTTTGCGGAGGGTATTCTGAGCCATTAGGTCCCTGTCCGTCCGGTGTTCATGCATCTCGATTACTACCGAGGCTGAGAGGTATGCTACTCTTGTTGAGAGAGATGCTGCTATCCTGGTCAGGGATGTTGTTCATGCTGATAGAGACGCCATTGTATTGCAGACTAAGGCAAATATAGATGCTCACTCTGAGACCGTTAGCCGAGCCACTGCTTATTGGATCGCGTCGACATGATGTTGGCAGCAGATTGCACGGAAACCCGATCCCTCACATCTATCCACCACATTATCCATCCTGCTTCGATTAGTTTCAGATTGGTAGATCATTTTTATTTCCTGCATGGACTGTGTCAGTTTCATCGGTTATCAAAAGAGAAACTTTGTAACAAAATGACTTATTTATATAGACAGGTATTTAAATTTAGTCATTTTTCCCTTTTTGTCGTATCGTTGTCTTTCATTGGACCCTCATTTTATCCAGCTAACCATGATTTTTGATATTTCGCCTTCTTTCTCTTCTCAAGTCTTGATGGGGGACTTGTCAGATAGTGCCGCATATCCTGTCGATTTTCATCGGCTGAGTCTTAGATTCGGGCTAACTGCTTGGTTGGGTTAGGGTTAGGTTTATTTGAGATGAAACTAGATCAGGTGGCTGGTTTCGGGGGAGAGTTTTCGAGGGTGTAGGAAGGTTTTCTGGCTGTTGGGAATCGGTTTTAATAGAAGAAAGGGTTATTTGTAAGGAATGGGACCGTGCCACAATGGCTGCCTACGTACCCCCACAAGTCGGGAGATCAGGTCCTACGTAGTTCGTTTTCCATTCAAAGAACGAGGAGAAAAAATGATGAGGGATATATATATATATATATATATATAGTATATATATCTTTTTTTTTATTATTTTTTTTTTTTTATGCATAGAACCGCTTCAACCGAGTCGGAATTAAGGGGTTGTGGAAACACCTCCCCATCCATTTCTTGCAGTATGAGGGCTCCTCCGGACAGCACTTTCTTAATCACAAAAGGGCCCCTCCCAGTTCGGGGCAAACTTCCCTTTGGCTTCGTCTTGACAAGGCATTACTCTCTTTAACACTAGGTCATTTTCTTTGAATTTTCGAGGTCTTATCTTCTTGTCATATGATCGAGAGATCCTTTGCTGATATAACTGACCGTGCAACACAGCGGCCACCCTCCTTTCATCAATTAGGGCCAATTGGTCGTACCGACTTTGCATCCAATCCTTCCTCGTTTATCTGAGCATCAATCAAGATTCTGAGGGACGCCATCTCAACCTCAACTGGCAGAACTGCCTCCATTCCGTATACCAGAGCGTACGGGGTTGCCCCTGTAGAAGTACGTACCGACGTTCTGTACGCCAGCAAGGTGAGAGGTAGCAGATCCGCCATCCCCGATGATTAGCGGACATTTTCGCCATGATCTTCTTGATATTTCTTATTTGCAAGCCTCTACTTGTGCCCCATTCATCTTTAGGACGGTAAAGTGACAGAATTGAGGTGCTTGATCTTAAACTTGGTCGCATAATCCCTTCATGAGGGCATTGTTCAAAAATTCTTGGCATTGTCGGAGACTAAAACCTCAGGTTGCCCGTATCGGCAAATGACATTATTCCTGATGAAACCGACGATGATCTCCTGAGTTTACTTTTGGGGAAGGAAGCTGCTTCTACCCCATTTAGTGAAGTAATCGATCATGACGAAGATGAATCGGTGGCCGTTACTTGCTTTGGGCTCTATTGGTCCGATCACATCCATACCCCACATTGAGAATGGCCAAGGGGAGGTCATACAGTGCAGTTCATTGGGGGGCGCATGGATAACATTACCGTGCGCCTGGCATTGGTAACACCGTTTGACGTGATCATCACAGTCGGCTCTCAGCGTCAACCAAGTAATGCCACCGTTCTCAAAATCTTCTTGGCCAGCATCGGCCCACTCATGTGTGGCCCACACACCCCACCATGTATTTCGTCCATAATCTTTTGGGCCTGTGTTTCATTTACACATCGTAGCAATCCCAAATTGGCATCCCTCTTGTACAGTGAATCTCCGCTCAGATAAAATTTCATTGCCATCTTTTGAATTCTCAACCTCTCCGCTCGGCTGGCTTGGTCGGGGGAATGGATCTATCCCTCAGATATATTCCCTTATGTCGTGATACCAAGGCTGCTTTTGGCAGAACCCCCTCGTCCGATAGTACCGCCACGTGCTCCTCGTATGCCGGGGCGTTCTGCACTGCTATCTCAATCTGTGGAACGTTTCCTGTTCTTGATTGTGTGGACTAGAGAAGCTAAAGTCGCCAATGCATCGGCGAAATCATTCCGTCCCCGGGGGATGTGTCGGAAAGCGATATCTTCGAACTCTTGCATCAGTTGGATAACACAACGGTGGTATGGGAAGCAACCGGAGCTCTTTAGTGCTGTACACCCCGATCGCATGTCTGATTACCAGCTCCGAATCCCCGAACACTGCTAACCTTTTCACCCCCATATCGCGAGCCAAACGGGAGTCCCAATATACATCCCTTCATACTCAGCTGTGTTGTTTGAGTTACTGAACTGTAATTTAGTGGCTACGGGGTATTGCTCTCCTGTGATAGAGACCAGGACTGCTCCGGCTCCTGCCCCCTCCGCATTCATGGCACCATCAAAATACAATTTCCAGAACTGCCCCCCGTCATCTTCTCTCGCGCGCAAGATCCAGAATACGTCTTCGCCCGGCAAAGGAGTGTCTAAAGGCTCCATTCCCCCTGATGGCGCTTCTGCCAATTGATCTGCAATTCCCTGCCCTTTCATGGCTTTCTGAGTTACGTACACAATATCGAACTGCTGCAAGATTAGCTGCCATCTTGAAAGTCGACAGTTCAGCATGGGCTTTTCAAAGATATATTTCAGGGGATCCATCCTTGATATCAGATACGTGGTGTGCCCATGGAGATAATGCTGTAATCTCATTGCAGCCCAAGCCAACGCACAACAGGTCCTTTCGATAGGGGTGTAATTCTGTTCACATCGGCTGAATCTTTTGCTGAGGTAATAAATGGCCTGCTCTTTGCCTGATTCATTCTTCTGCCCCAGCATACAGCCCATCGCAATGTCATTGACTGATATATACATGAACAGAGGGATCCCATCCTTCGGTGTTCGTGGTACCAACAGCACGGGTGCTTCCGTCAACTGCTTCTTAATGATCTGAAAGGCTTCCTGGCATTGTGCTCATTCCATTCTTGGGAGACATCTTTTCTTAACAGCTTGAAAATTGGCTCGCACGTGGTTGTCAAATGGGATATATGAAGCGGCTGATGAAATTTATTCTTCCAGAAATCCTCTTATTTCCTTTTCAGTGCGGGGGGGGCCGGCATATCCACAATGGCCTTAATCTTGGCCGGATCCAACTCCGATGCCCACGATCACTAACCAGGAATCCCAAGAGTTTGCCCGATTGCACTCCGAAAGCACACTTTGCCGGATTGAGCCTTAAATTATATTTCTGAGCCGGTCAAATAGCTTTTGGAGATGGGTCACATGATCAGATTCTAATCTTTGACTTGACGATAATGTCATCCACGTAGACCTCTATCTCCTTGTGCATCATATCGTGGAACAGGGCCATCATAGCTCTTTGATAAGTAGCCCCCTGCATTTGTGTGACCGAAGGCCCAACCGTCGTATAGCAGAAAGTGCCCCAAGGGGTTGATGAAGGCCGTTTTCTCCCTCCGGTCCTCCTCTGCCACCATTATCTGATGATACCCCGCAAAGCAATCAACGAAAGAGTACATCTCGTATTGGGCTGTGTTATCCACCAATATGTGTATAAAAGGTACTGGGAAATTTATCCTTGAGACTGGCCTTGTTCAGATCCCTATAGTCAACACTATACCCTCACCTTTTCCTCCAGGCTTAGCCACTGGGACCACATTGGACAACCATTCTGGGTTAGGTGGACACCATGATGATTCCAGCCCTGAACTGTTTGATGATCTCCTCCTTTACCTTCAAGCTCCATTCTGGTTTTAGCTTTCTTAGTTTTTGCTTGACAGGCCTGAAACCCTCCTTGATTGGGCAGCTGGTGTACCACAATGTCGGTGGATTAATCCGATCATGTCCTCATGAGACCAAGGCGAACACATCCTCATACTGGCGTAGCAATTTGGTCATTTCTTCTTTCTGGTTAGGGGTCTGGTCTGTCCCTATCTTGAGCTCTTTGGGTTGGTCAGGGGTTCCGATATTTATGGTGACGGTCTGGTCTAAGTTGGGTTTGGGTTTATCCTCGACCCATCCTTTGATTCTCGTCAGGCACGTCGTCATAATCTGTCTCATCCTGCTCAATGCCCATTAAATCGAAATCCAGCTCAATATCAAAATCATAGTCATCATTCAAATTTGAGGGATCGTTTGTCAAGCAAGGAATACTCAAATTGGTACACCTGACATTGAAACAAAATACTGTCATATATATAATTTCATCTTTCCACAAATGATTCGCTCTTAAAATAACATGACAAACTAACATAGTTATGCAAAATATAAAATGAAGAACCAAAACTGGTTAGACATTCATCCCCCACTCTCCGGGGGGTCTACCACCCCGGCACCATGTTTTTACCCTTGTCTGGATATTATTGGCTCCACCGTCCAGTTATCGGTGGTCAGATCAGCCGGGATGCGACATATGACAGGCGGCTGTGCCCCAGAGACTTCCTTGACGACTACCGCCACATCGTATCGGTCTTCCCTCATAGCCTTGTTAGGATAAACTAACCCTGCCCAATCGATGACAGGGCCATACTCTGTTGGGCTCCCGACGTTGTGGCCGTATCCTTCCCTTCTCCAATGTTTATTGATGGTCCAGAGACATAGCATTTGGTTTCGAACTGCTGCATGACCTCCTGCAGGAAAACTCTTCCTTTTGACTGACTCATCATCCGCAGGAGTCAATTCCTTACCTTTTAATTCGGACACAGGCTTGTCCGTCCCTTGCTCACCGTGGACCCTCGGCATTAGAATTCCGGAGTCGATCGAAATGGGGTTTCCCTTTGAGAGTGGTTCCGCTCTATGCCTCCATGATATCCCAACCCTGCCTTGCCTGTCTGGTTGGGCAGTTGAATAGGCGTGGAAATTCCTTGGCCGTCTTTTCCCAACCCCTGCCCAGGTTGAAAACTTCATCTTCATCATTTCTCTAGCAACGAAGGTGAGCTCAGGGGAGGCTTTAGATTTTATGGATGGGGCTCCCAGACCTCTATAGTGGGGAGAGCTGATTTTCCAGTGCTTGAAAACTGGCAGGCGCCGCGGATTCGTCCACATTGATTACCTGGCAGACCATTCTTGGATGGGAAAGGGTCATTACACTCTGCGGAGATGGTTACCAGATTCCCGCTGACGATGAACTTGATTTGTTGGTGTAGTGTAGAGGGAACTGCCCCGGCCATATGTATCCATGGTCTTCCCAATAACATGTATATAACTGGCCGAGATATCCAGGACCTGAAAGGAAAATATCGAAAGTTACACGGCCCTATCTCCACGGGCAACTCTATTTCTCCTTATTGTATCCTTTCGGGATCCATCAAAGGCTCGTACCCACCACATGACTATCCCCGCAGGCGCTTAGGATTGATGTTCATTTTTCCTCAGCGTACTGAGGGGGACAAATATTCAGTGCTGATCCCCCATCAATCAGCACCCCATTCATGACATACCCTGATGAGATCACTGCGATGTGCAGCGGTCTCCTCCGATTGCCCCCTTCCCTCTTTCGGGATATCATCATCTGTGAATGATAGCACATTGTTCTCTAGCAGATGGTCCACTAGGGCGGCCGAAAACTTTCTTGGCTAATTGTCTTGGGAATGTGGAGCCTCCCCCAGGACTTTGGCCAAGATTCTGCAGTGGTCGTTGGATGATAACACCAAATCCATGATCGACGTTAGAGTCGATTCCCCCGCTCACCGTCTTGGTCCCCCCTTACTTCCGGATGATCCATCTTTTTCCAAGAAAACTCCACGGCTTTCTCCTCGGATATCCTCTCGTTCTCCTTTCTCTTACTCTTGAGGGACTCTTCCTGGAAGATATAAGGGGTTCCCCTTGGATGTTACGGAAGCACAACTGGCCGCCTCTCCTCTAATACACCCCCGTAGTTCCACGGTTACTGTTTTTAGATTGCAAATAGGGATCTATGGTCTTGCTTGCGATGATGAGAGGTTTTGGAGCCGCTAACCTTGATAGGCCCCCCTGTGATACTCCGGCTTGCACCCGTCAACCTAACCGGTTGCCCCTGGCATATTCTCCTGAGTACCCGTCATGCCAACCATCTCATCAATCCTTGTCATATAATTTCGCCTTGGCGGGGTCCTTCGGTTTCGATGGCTTTCTACCATATTGACCCCTCCCCCATCATGCTTCGGTAGGGGATTGATTTTAACATTTGGCGGCTCGGGCTGCTCCACCACGATTTCCCCGCTATCAATCAGGTTTTGAATTATGTGTTTTCAGCGTCCAACATTCCTGAGTGTCATGACCCGGGGAACCCAAATGATATGCACACTTTTTACTGGGGTCAAATTTTTCTTCCCTTCGGGTCACATGGAGGTGCCAAATCGACAATCTTCCTCTGTGATATCAATATTGCCAAAATTGCTCAAGAGGATCCCCAAGCGGGGTGAATACCCGCCTCTGTGTGGTCTCAAACCTCCTTCGTCCGTCCGCTCTGGGATTATCAAAATTGGGTGGTTGCCGGGGCGGGGCGGCCCAAATCTCTGTATTTGTACAGGAGGGCTATTCTCCACTTTCCTGGATGATCCCTGCAGCACGAGAGAGACATCTTCCTCTTTTCGCTTTTGGGGCCTGCGGGAAGTATTGCCATAATTTCCACTTTGGATTTGTTCCGCAGCCGTTTCAAGAGCTGTGAAGTCCCGGATTTTACCCGATTTCAACCCCATGTCCACCATTTCACCGTGTTTTTATCATCTCGGCGACAAAGGTCTTCCAACCCTGATATGACCCGCTCATAATAAGGTGCTTCTTGTATATCCACAAAGGTCATCACCATCTCTGACTCACTCATTGGAGGATTCACTTGTGCGGCCATACCCCTCCATCGTTGGGCATAGTCCCTGAAGGTTTCCCTTGGTTGCTTCTTGATTTTTGTCATTTGATATCTATCCGGGGCCATCTGTGCCTGAAAGCTATATTGTGTCAGAAAGGTATGGGCCAGCTGTAGACACCCAAATTTTGCGTTTCCTTCTACTAACCATGACAGGAGGGCGAAATCGTCAATTGAACCGGCTTGCGGGAGCAAAGGAGCGAGCACGAGGGCAAGCGCCCGGCACCGCCGCAATGTTTTGGGCAACCCAAGTTTACGTGACAATAAAGCCGTCCGAGGCAGGCATTTCCGAATGAGGTGGCACGTCTCCCGAAAATTCCCGGACTGCAGAGTACGAGCCTGTCAGCGAAGACCGACGTTGCGGCACGAAAATCGAGACGTGGCACGAAAATCGAGAAAGTCAGGCCCGCCAGCCGCGGATAGATCTGCGGCCCAAGTGGGTGCGCCAGCACGGAAACCAGGAAATCAGCACTACCAGCTGAGTGCGATGGGGGGCGCGCCAGCTGGCCAGCCGCAGATCCATCTGCGGCCCAGCCGCAGATAGATCTGCGGCTGGCTCTGGCCAGCCTATTTAAGCCCAGCTTCGGGCAGCATACAGGAGGTTGGAAGAATTTGAAGAAGGAGGAATTCTGCAGCAGCAAGAACACGGAAATAGAGAGAAAAAGGAGCAAATTTTGCAATCAAATAGGAAGAAAAGAGAGGAAAAAAAGAGAGGATTTATATTCTTTGATTTTGATTTGTACCAAATATACTCCTTATATTAGTCAAATACACAAGTTCACATCCATTTGAGATCATTTGCAAGGTGAAAATTCCCTTTGTTCTAGCAATTTATATCATATTGTTTGGTTAAATTAAATGTAGTTTTTTCTTGTATATTGTTGTGGATCTATGGATTGAGGACTATTAGTGAGGTTTCTAAAATGGAACGAAAATTCCTCCTAATGGCCCGATGATATCCATTTGGTAAATTTTTAGCTCGTTATATTAATGTAGCGATTTTGGATGTGAGCCTAGGAGCGCGACCCCGTGGTCCAAATCCGATGATGGACATCGTTTGATATATGTAATAAATTCGATGTACCTTTCATTGTAAATATGTAATCGTCGGGCCTTAAAAACGACGCCAAGGCGAGAGAATCGTGTTTAAGGCCCCGAAATAGTGAAGCTTGTGATTGTAGGCGTTTGGGGTTATTTTGATGGCTTACATGCCCATGAATAGCTCCGACGCGTGTTTATGCTTGATTTGATTTATGACACGAAATTGATTTCAAAGCTAAATGATAAGATTTTCATAAAATCAATCAAAGTAGGATATTAGAATCACGAGGTTAAAATTTGAGAAATGTTGATGAATGTCGATTCCTATCTAACGAGAAAGCTAAAGAAAATCGTTTTCAAACATCACAAAATTTGATTTTAGAAATAAGTAATGTTTTATTAAACCGTTGTGCATAGGGTTTAAAGAGATCCTAGAAATTGCCCGTCATTACATTCACAAGGCAACGTATAGATCTCGATTCCTATTCTGACGAAGGTTTAAAAAACTCTTGATTTGCCAAAACAACACCTAAAGAAAAATCTCATAGCTTTTGACAATTAAAATCAAACCTTCCTAATAAAGAATAAAGCTTTTCTCGTAGAAGCCGAAGGACATTCCAAAGCACTCTCAAATTGAAGCACGACTTTCCCTAAAAATCCAAATGATTCTTTCATACAAACTCACCACAACATTCACATAGGCACACACACACACACGCGCGCGCACACACACACACT
This sequence comes from Aralia elata, assembly GCA_034770075.1. Classification (NCBI taxonomy): domain Eukaryota; kingdom Viridiplantae; phylum Streptophyta; class Magnoliopsida; order Apiales; family Araliaceae; genus Aralia; species Aralia elata. Next base: position 44,108,716 of record CM068382.1, read on the forward strand.
TCATGAATTAAAGGATAGGAAAGCATCAAGATTGCGGTAACCGTGTGTTACGGAAGTCGGGGGGTGCCTAACACCTTCCCCTCACTTAATCAAGCCCCCGAACTCTATGAATCTCGATTCGCAGACCAATTAATTCGGAGTCACATATGAGCCAGCGATTTATAAAAAAACGAAAACTCGGATGAGTTGGTACATCCATTTCAAATATACCAACTGGCGACTCTGGTTAATTGGCTCATCATAAAACACGATCTTTCAAAACCCCGTCGACATCAATGCCGACCTTTTTCCCAAAATCACCTAAAAGGCTAAAAATTGGAAAAGACCAAGAGACGAGAAAACCCGGCGTCGACAGCTGGCGACTCTGCTGGGGACAATTAGAGGGCTTAAGCCGCGTTCAAATCTTGATGCTATCATATCCTCTAAAATTCATGAATGTGTATGTACGTGCGATATTTTGACTTGTTTTACTTATTGTTGTGTGTGAATGTGTGCCTTTTGTCCAATGAATGAATGATTGAATGGAATTGCTTTACTTTAAAGTAATCATTTGCATACGGTGAGGACGATGAATGTGAATGTATGTTGAGAGAGTACCTCCTCCTGAGGCGAACCTGTCGGTTGCTTATTACTGGACTCGAAGGGGCTGCTCCCCGGAGATGGCTCAGGAAACGCACCACCCAAATCCGCTCCAATCGAAAGGGTTCAGACGAGTAGATTGCGAAGATTTGGGGACCTTCATGCCGAAAAGCCCGCGAGAGTAACCCTAGGGTAGGTCAGCCTCTGATAAACCTAACGGAAGGGAAGCTTCTTCATGCTCTTTTATCGTTCAGTCAAATAAATGGCATACAACTGACATACCAGCATCATCATAATAAATGTGTCCTGTATCATATGATTACGTCACCTGCACATATAAAGAGAATGCTGACATGGTTTTGCAGGAAGGCCATCCATACCACGTACCAAGGTTTTCTAAAACTTCTGAATACTATCCTGTCATCAAACACTGACCTTGTTTTGCAGGATAAGATTAAGAGAACCGTGAAAGCGTGGCATAACGATCACAAAGAACCCGGAGTAGGGGCAAATTCATCCAAAAAAAAAAAAAAAAAAAAAAAAAATCAAAAAATCAAAAATTTTCAAAAATCAAAAAATCCCCCAAGCCTTTCAACAAGTCAAAGGACCGGATCTTTTGTCAGCCCAGCGAGATATCGATGCAACCAGTATGAGGGAGATCATAGAAAAATAACTTAACACTGGGGCATTTATCAACTACCCAGGAAATGATGACGTGCAAGTTGGCACCCATGCAGCAATCCCATCAACATGCACCATCACCATCAAATGCTACCTCATGTCAATCTTCAACGGTACGATCATCTGGCATTTGTTAAGCATAGTTTTCCGGGGATACGATGATCTGCGTGAAGGGGGATTTTATTTGGCTTGATAGGAATCGGATTAATTATGACAAGCAACCGTGGAGCACGCTCGTGAGTATGATTAGACGAAGAAGGCTATTCAAACTTCTGATCGGGTGCAAAGCCTTAATTCAAAGCAACGTTTGCGGCAGAATCGACCTCATGTGACAACCTTCACTTTGCATTTGCACAAACTTTCAGTTGTGGGGTATAAAACTATGACGATGCTGATGGCCATTAATACGTAGTCAGACAGTCAATAATGATCAATATCAAGAGGTCAGACGATAAATGATTATCAAGCTAATGTCTCGAATCGTTGGCCTGGGTTATTCGAGTAATTAAGCCCGAGGGGTGTCTCTACACCTGGTGCCCTAAAGCCACCTGGTTTGGGAGTCGCTGGCCCAACACTCGTTACATGGGTAACTCAGAGCCTAAGAAAACGAGCATTACAGTAGGGGAGGCCCGAGCAGATTCGAATCGTGGCATGGGCTACTCGAGTAATTAAGCCTAAGGGGTGTCTCTGCATCTGGTGCCCTAAAGCCGTCTGGTTTGGGAGTCACCGGCCTAACACTCGCTACATGGGTAACTCAAGCCTAAGAAAACGAATCTTGCGCAAGGTCAAGCAGAGAATGAATAGTACAGACCACCAGCTTGTCTCGAACCGTGGCCTTTGTTACTCGAGTAAATAAACCCGAAGGGGTGTCTGTACACCTAATGCCCCAAAACCATCTGGTTTGGGAGTCATTGGTCCAAAACTCGTTAAATGGGTAACTTTGAATAGCCTAAGAAAACGAGACAAGTGAAGTGGACTAATAAAAAGAAAGATAAAAAAACTCTCGGCCTTAAACAAGGAGTCATGGAAGAGAAACCCCTACTAAGTGCTCCATCGCACAGTGCATTTGTCATATGACGTCAATCCTGCTAAGAACGTTGTCGAGAATGAAGACAGGACACCTTTGACGAGGGAAGGTAGTTCTTTTGAATTCGACCTTACTCACGTACACTGACCATGAATGCTTGAAGGTGTTCTTACGATTTCATAGCTCGTTAAATAGAAAATCATCAACTTACGAGGGATTGAAAAAAAAAAAAATAAAAAAAAAAATAAAAGAATAAAAAAAAAAAAAGTAAAAAAAAAAACTTCCAATCTAGTACATGCACGGTTCACAACTTCCTAGATTGTGCGATCAAAAGATATTCAATTTCATGTGCTTTAACTGCATTTACTCTTTTGTCGAGATTATAATATCTTTGTGTTGAACTAACACTAACGGCCCGAGCCTGCAAGCTTGGCATTTGTTAGTCATCTGATATGCAGGATCTTGCAGAGCTGTGGATAACTCAGCACGATCAACATCGCGAGTTCTCGATAGAAATTCTTGGTAGCGACATGCACCAAGGCAGGGGCAGTTAAGAATCGTGAAATAGAAGGAAGCTGAGGCTGCACAGAACTCCTCGTCATTGGGCCTCTCCCCAATCCTGACTATCACTGCCTCGACATCCAAATGATCCATGTGCATGAGCATATACAAGGATGATATAATGCAAGACAACAACATATCGGCCAGCAGAAATGATCAAAAGGCCAAGGAGCCGACATAGCTGTCGATCATCACAGAGAGCGAAACAGACTGCCTCAACTCGATGAAATGAAGACGACCAAGAAAAGACAGAAGCACCAGACCAGGATTGAAGTCTAGAAACTACACTTCACAACGAGGCGTGATCCAATCAAATGTTGGCAAGCAATGACGACTGTCGAATAGTATCATTTGACTGAACAGGGGTCATTTCTATCTAAACATATGTTGTGCACATGCATCTGTCCATAACATATCTGCCAGATCATGCATAACACCTTTTTCATGCATGCAGGTACGATCAAAATGAAAATCTTCAGGAAAGTACAAGCACGTCGCTTTCAACCTCACAAATGATCAGAGTGATGGCTTTTGCAGCATGGTACGTGGACGATATTAGTGGGAGATCCAGGACAAAAGCTGACCAACAATCCCATCCACAAAGAAAAAAAAAAAAAAAAAAAAAAAAATAAAGAAAAAAAAAAAAAAAAAAAACAACAAACCCTGGGAAGGGCTGAGATCCACGCGAACCACGACAAGATGGTGAGCACCCCTGGGAAGGGCTGATATCCACAAAAAGAAAAAAAGACAAAAAAACAACAAACCCTGGGAAGGGCTGAGATCCACGCGAACCACAACAAGATGGTGAGCACCCCTGGGAAGGGCTGATATCCACACAAAGAAAAAAGACAAAAAACAACAAACCCTGGGAAGGGCTGAGATCCAAGCAAACCACAACAAGATGGTGAGCACCCCTGGGAAGGGCTGATATCCACAAAAAGAAAATGACAAAAAACAACAAACCCTGGGAAGGGCTGAGATCCACGCGAACCACAACAAGATGGTGAGCACCCCTGGGAAGGGCTGATATCCACACAAAGAAAAAAGACAAAAAACAACAAACCCTGGGAAGGGCTGAGATCCAAGCAAACCACAACAAGATGGTGAGCACCCCTGGGAAGGGCTGATATCCACACAAAGAAAAAAGACAAAAAACAACAAACCCTGGGAAGGGCTGAGATCCAAGCAAACCACAACAAGATGGTGAGCACCCCTGGGAAGGGCTGATATCCACAAAAAGAAAAAAGACAAAAAACAACAAACCCTGGGAAGGGCTGAGATCCACGCGAACCACAACAAGATGGTGAGCACCCCTGGGAAGGGCTGATATCCACAAAAAGAAAAAAAAGACAAAAAATAACAAACCCTGGGAAGGGCTGAGATCCACGCGAACCACAACAAGATGGTGAGCACCCCTGGGAAGGGTTGATATCCAGAAAAAGAAAAAGACAAAAAAAACAACAAACCCTGGGAAGGGCTGAGATCCAAGATAACCAACCGGCGACGATAACCGGGGGTTACGAGATGGGTGACCGGCGACGATAACCGGCCCCGACGAGACAATCGACCGGCGACGATAACCGGCGATTACGAGATGGATGTCCGGCGACGAAAACCGGCTCCGACAAGATAACCATCCGGCGACGATAACCGGGGGTTACGAGATGGGTGACCGGCGACGATACCCGGCCCCGACGAGACAATCGACCGGCGACGATAACCGGCGATTATGAGATGGATGTCCGGCGACGAAACCCGGCTCCGACAAGATAACCAACCGGCGACGATAACCGGGGGTTACGAGATGGGTGACCGGCGACGATACCCGGCCCCGACGAGACGATCGACCGGCGACGATAACCGGCGATTACGAGATGGATGTCCGGCGACGAAAACCGGCTCCGACGAGATAACCAACCGGCGACGATAACCGGGGGTTACGAGATGGGTGACCGGCGACGATACCCGGCCCCGACAAGACAATCGACCGGCGACGATAACCGGCGATTACGAGATGGATGTCCGGCGACGAAAACTGGCTCCGACAAACGATGACACCTGTAGAATCGTATCAAAAGACTGTACAGGGGTCATTTTTCATTTTAAATGTTGTGTCACATGCATTGAATAAGTGATAATTATGTACGTGATCCATGCAGGTTAGGTGTCAAGGTCCTAGCCTATCAGAGTCAAAAGCAATGGTTGCCAAGAACGATGTGCGGAGGACGAACTCCAAGGATGCCCTTCAAAGCTAGTCAGGAGAATAACTTCCTTTGATGACAACGGGATGGAATAAGGTGATTACGAGAGGGGTGACCGGATACGAGACCCGGCGATTACGAGACGAGCGACAGATCAGGGATTGATGCATTGACACCCTTGCAAATGTGTTACATGCCTTACATCTTGCGTTGCATCATAAGTTGTATGTGTTGCATCATGTATGCACTGTCATTCATGCATCGTGTGTCTACTTCTTTATCATGTTCATTTCATTTATCATTTCATAAACATGATAAAGAGGGGCAGCTGTAGACACCCAAATTTTGCGTTTCCTTCTACTAACCATGACAGGAGGGCGAAATCGTCAATTGAACCGGCTTGCGGGAGCAAAGGAGCGGGCACGAGGGCAAGCGCCCGGCACCGCCGCAATGTTTTGGGCAACCCAAGTTTACGTGACAATAAAGCCGTCCGAGGCAGGCATTTCCGAATGAGGTGGCACGTCTCCCGAAAATTCCCGGACTGCAGAGTACGAGCCTGTCAGCGAAGACCGACGTTGCGGCACGAAAATCGAGACGTGGCACGAAAATCGAGAAAGTCAGGCCCGCCAGCCGCGGATAGATCTGCGGCCAAGTGGGTGCGCCAGCACGGAAACCAGGAAATCAGCACTACCAGCTGAGTGCGATGGGGGGCGCGCCAGCTGGCCAGCCGCAGATCCATCTGCGGCCAGCCGCAGATAGATCTGCGGCTGGCTTTGGCCAGCCTATTTAAGCCCAGCTTCGGGCAGCATACAGGAGGTTGGAAGAATTTGAAGAAGGAGGAATTCTGCAGCAGCAAGAACACGGAAATAGAGAGAAAAAGGAGCAAATTTTGCAATCAAATAGGAAGAAAAGAGAGGAAAAAAAGAGAGGATTTATATTCTTTGATTTTGATTGTACCAAATATACTCCTTATATTAGTCAAATACACAAGTTCACATCCATTTGAGATCATTTACAAGGTGAAAATTCCCTTTGTTCTAGCAATTTATATCATATTGTTTGGTTAAATTAAATGTAGTTTTTCTTGTATATTGTTGTGGATCTATGGATTGAGGACTATTAGTGAGGTTTCTAAAATGGAACGAAATTCCTCCTAATGGCCCGATGATATCCATTTGGTAAATTTTTAGCTCGTTATATTAATGTAGCGATTTTGGATGTGAGCCTAGGAGCGCGACCCCGTGGTCCAAATCCGATGATGGACATCGTTTGATATATGTAATAAATTCGATGTACCTTTCATTGTAAATATGTAATCGTCGGGCCTTAAAACGACGCCAAGGCGAGAATCGTGTTTAAGGCCCCGAAATAGTGAAGCTTGTGATTGTAGGCGTTTGGGGTTATTTTGATGGCTTACATGCCCATGAATAGCTCCGACGCGTGTTTATGCTTGATTTGATTTATGACACGAAATTGATTTCAAAGCTAAATGATAAGATTTTCATAAAATCAATCAAAGTAGGATATTAGAATCACGAGGTTAAAATTTGAGAAATGTTGATGAATGTCGATTCCTATCTAACGAGAAAGCTAAAGAAAATCGTTTTCAAACATCACAAAATTTGATTTTAGAAATAAGTAATGTTTTATTAAACCGTTGTGCATAGGGTTAAAGAGATCCTAGAAATTGCCCGTCATTACATTCACAAGGCAACGTATAGATCTCGATTCCTATTCTGACGAAGGTTTAAAAACTCTTGATTTGCCAAAACAACACCTAAAGAAAAATCTCATAGCTTTTGACAATTAAAATCAAACCTTCCTAATAAAGAATAAAGCTTTCTCGTAGAAGCCGAAGGACATTCCAAAGCACTCTCAAATTGGAAGCACGACTTTCCCTAAAAATCCAAATGATTCTTTCATACAAACTCACCACAACATTCACATAGGCACACACACACACACGCGCGCGCACACACACACACTTCATGAATTAAAGGATAGGAAAGCATCAAGATTGCGGTAACCGTGTTTTACGGAAGTCGGGGGGTGCCTAACACCTTCCCCTCACTTAATCAAGCCCCCGAACTCTATGAATCTCGATTCGCAGACCAATTAATTCGGAGTCACATATGAGCCAGCGATTTATAAAAAAAACGAAAACTCGGATGAGTTGGTACATCCATTTCAAATATACCAACTGGCGACTCTGGTTAATTGGCTCATCATAAAACACGATCTTTCAAAACCCCGTCGACATCAATGCCGACCTTTTTCCCAAAATCACCTAAAAGGCTAAAAATTGGAAAAGACCAAGAGACGAGAAAACCCGGCGTCGACACCAGCTCCTCCCAATTATGAATCCGGGCATTATCGAGACGGGCATACCAGATCCTCGCCTCCCCCGTCAAGCTTTTCTGGAATAATTGCATCCTTAGTCCTTCGTCTTCCGCATAGGACCCTAGTTCTCCAATATATATTTTCAGGTGAGTGTAAGGATCCCCTTTCCCATTGTACTTCTCGAATTCGGGGATCTTAAATTTCTCTGGATATCTGGTTCCGGGGAAGACACACAAATCTGCATAATTAACCCTACCCAAGGAGCCTATGCCTTTTAGAGATTGGATGGTCTCCTCCATCTGCTTCACTTTCCTGCGAAGGTCATCAGTATCTCCCTCCTCTGGAATCGTGATTACTGTCTTGTTGAGGGCAGGAATGACCTTTGGGAGGACCGGCTCGTCCTTAAGCTGATGTTGGTTATTTTTAAATGGGATTGCATCATCCTTAGGAGGATTCTGGTCACCCCCCGGCGGTGGTACATTATGCGGTCCCTGGTCTGACGGATCCTGTCTGATTAAGAACTGCTCTTTTAGCATTGTGGCCATTTCCATCATCTGCTTCCTAAAGTCATCAAACTCTTCTCGAGATACAGAACTATGATTGGGGAGATCAGCCATTTCAGAGTTAGAGACCTGGGCTTTCTTAGACTACGAACGGGTTTGAGGAGCAATCCTGCAGGCAAACGGTTCGAAGTTTCAGTCTTGGGCAATGAAAGGATGCGGATGCATGCTAAAGCTGTAAATTTTTTGTGTTTTGGGTTTTTTTAATCTTTCCCTGCAAAAGAGAAAGTTAGTAGTCTTTTAGTGCAATAACAAATGCTAAACATGACTTTATTATGCCTCCCCAGCTGTTTCCTGCAAAACATGGAGGTCAGTATTCTCTTTTGACAACAGGGGAGGTATATATGAAGTGGGATCATGACATTTTATACGCTTGAACGTAAAAAGGGCATGAAGAGACCTTTCCTGCGTTGGGTTTATCAGAGGCTGACCTACCCTAGGGTTACTCTCACGGGCTTTTCGGCATGAAGGTTCCCAAATCTTCGCAATCTACTCGTTTGAGCCCTTTCGATTGGAGCGGATTTGAGTGGTGCGTTTCCTGAGCCATCTCCGGGGAGCAGCCCCATCGAGTCCAGTAATAAGCAACCGACGGGTTCGCCTCAGGAGGAGGTACTCTCTCAACATACATTCACATTCATCGTCCTCACCGCATGCAAATGATTACTTTGAAGTAAAGAAAAACCCATTCAATCATTCATTCATTGGACAACAACACACATTTACACAACAATAAATAAAAGACGTCAAAATGTCATACACACATACACAATTATAAATTTTAAAGGATAGGATAGCATCAAGATTCGAATGCGGCTTAAGCCCTCTAATGTCCCCAGCGGAGTCGCCAGCTGTCGACGCCGGGAGGAATCGCTTAACGCGGGGGTTGTAACCCTTTTCCGATTTTAGCCTTTTTATTAGATGATTTTTTTGGAAAAAGGTCGGCATTAATGTCGACGGGGTTTTTAAAGATTGTTTTTATGATGAGCCAATTTAACCAGAGTCGCCAGTTGGTATATTTGAAATGGATGTACCAACTCATCCGAGTTTTCATTTTTTATAAATCGCTGGCTCATATGTGACTCCGAATTAATTGGTCTGCGAATCGAGATTCATAAAGTTCGGGGGCTTGCTTAAGTGAGGGGAAGGTGTTAGGCACCCCTCGACTTCCATGAAGCACGGTTACCGCAATCTTGATGCTTTCCTATCCTTTAATTCATGAAATGTGTGTGTGCGCGTGTGTGTGTGTGTGCCTATGTAAATGTTGTGATGAGTTTGCATAAAAGAATCATTTGGATTATTAAGGAAAAATTGTGTTTTTCTTTTGAGAATGCCTTAGAATGTCCATCGGCTTAAACGAGAAAGCTTTGCGAGAAAGGGTTGATTTTAGTTGGCAAAACTATGAGATTTTCCTTAGGTGTCGTTGTGGCAAAACAAGAGTTTTAAACCTTCGTAAAAATAGGAATCGAAATCTATACATTGCCTTCATAAAATGATGGGCAACTTTTAGGATATCTTTCACCCTACGCACCAAGATTTAATAAAACGTTGTTTTATTTTTATAAAACCATTTTTGTGACGTTTGAAAACGACTTTCTTTAGCCTTCTCGTTTAATAGAAACCGACATTCATTAACACCTCCAATTTTTTAGCTACGTGATGCTAACCTCCTAGTTTGCTTGATTTTAAGGAAAAACCTTCCTCGTTTAATCTTTGAAATCATTTTTCGTGTTCCGAAATCCAATCAAGCATAAACACGCGTCGGGGCTATTCATGGGCATGTAAGCCATCAAAATAACCCCAAACGCCCACAATCACAAGTTTCACTATTTCGGGGCCTTAAACACGATTATCGCCTTGGCGTCGTTTTAAGGCCCGACGATTACATATTTACAATAACGGATACATCCACCCGATTACATACATTCAAAAATGTCCATCATCGGATTTGGACCACGGGGTCGCATTCCTAGGCTCACATCCGAACTTATTGCACAACCGCCAAACGGATATAACGAAAATAAACAACAACGGGATGCCTAACACTCTAGGATATCTTACAATGACGATCGAAATACACTATGAATGATACCATACCATAATAGCTAAGATTTGCACCAAACGGATATCATCGGGCTATTAGGGGGAATTTCATTTCGATGAGACCCTCACTAATAGTCCCTAACCCATGGTTTCACAATAACATATGAGAAAAAACTACATTCAAGGTAATTTGGATAACCAAAAGATTAACAAAATGGTATAACAAAATGCTAAGAACAAATGGTTTTTTCACCTTGCAATTAATCCCCACAATATGTATGAATTTGTGTATTGAGTAGAGTAGAAAATATGAGATACAATCTCACAAAATTGGTACAATTCCTCACTCTTTTCACTCTTTTCTCTCCTAATTTTTGCTGTTTTCTTGCTGTTTTTTCTTCTTCTCCCGAACTGCTGCTGCTGCTGAATCCTCTCTCCTCTTTTTTCTTCCTGTATGCGAACTGGCCTAATATAGCACTGCCAAGGGCAGCCGCAGATCTATCTGCGGCTGGCCCTTGGTTCTCCCCCCAGCCGCGCTCGAGTCCCGTGCGCTTCGAGTCCCGTGCTGCCTCGAGTTCCGTCCTTGGCCGCGAATTGATCTGCGGCTAACTGTGCTGATTTTCTCGTTTTCCGTGCCTCGTCTCGATTTTCGTGTCGTACCGTTGGTTCCCGCTGACGGGTTTGCGCTCGGCAGTCCGGAAACCGTCGGGAAACGTGCCACGTCATCCGGGTAAGCACAGTGATCAGTAACTGACTCTCGACATTCGCTTGTTGTCGTGTCGGCTTCAATATCATCCCGTCGTGGTGGTTTTGAGGGTTCGTCTTTATGTCCACCCTTTATTCTCGTGTGCCGGGTCAATTGACGATTTTGCCCTCCTGTCAGGGTTAGTATAGGAAATGCAAAAATCGGGTGTCTACAAAGGGGTGAGGTATTTTTCGAAGATTGACTTAAGGACGAGGTATTGAAAGTAGTATGCACACAAGCCAATCATATTTGATATGATATAGCATATACTTTGTAATCTTATTCGTTTGTTAAAGGTATTTTATTTTATCTACATCGTGCTGTTATATTAAATGTGATAAACCCATAGTTTTGAGCAATGCTTTAGAATCATGATGGTGATCATGTTAATGAGATCTAAATTCTAGATAACTCACAAACTAAAATCGTTCGTAATGGATTACTAAAAAGGGGATTAGTGAATCCGGATAGATTAGTACATACGTTGCTTGCTCTTATGAAGAGGATGATTGATCTCATAATCATTTGTGTGGAGACACTAAAGCAAGTATGTAAGTGCTTATTAGAGAATAAGTTCACTGAACGTGGCGCGCTAAGGAATACCTAATGGAGTTTTACTCGCCTATCAATAGGAATTCCTCTAGTGATAGTAGTACAAGTGATCCTTGGACTTGAGATCATCATAGTATCTTGTGTGTGATAAATTATACTTTGACATGTCCCTTAAGACCCTTAGGGTATATCAAAGGGTATGATTGGGTATAATAAGTTGCACATGGAGATAGGTGAATGGTCAACAAAGAATCTACCACTTCTAGTAAAAGGAGAGAATGTCCTATGTGATTCGATAAATGACGACTCAGAAGTCTTTGGCCCAAGTAGAATGAAATTAGAAAGGAGTTTCTAATTTGCATTATTAGAGTTGTTCATTGGAGAATCGAAATACATATAATTAAATAAAATAAGACTTGACAGTAATTTCATATCTTATATTTAATTGGGACATTGTATGGTAGAAGGATTGAATTGTACGGTAACTATGCACTAAAAAGTTCTTTTGTGATTAATGTTGAAATCTATATTATCTGAAAAGTTGTTGATCGCTAAGGGGGCTTACCCTTATTGTAGAATAAATATTATTTATTTAAATAAATTAAATAGTTTAATTTATTTATTTAAATAAAATTAGAATTTTTCTAATTGATTTATTCACAACCGGTTTAATATAGAGAACCTAAAGGGTCACACTGCAAAAGAAAAATATTTGTTTAAGAAGTAAATGGCATAATTGTAATAATAAGTTAAGTGTATTTAATTTAATCTATGGAGATAGAATAAATTAAATAGCTTAATATTTATTATTCAATATTTTAGAAATATTAAATATAAATTAATAAGAGGAGTCTTATTATTATTATTACTATTATTATTATTTAGTTTCTAAAAAGGGTTTGGGAATTAATTAATAAAAGTACTCTCATAAATTTTTAATTGGATTAGGAGTTTAATTAATTAAAGGAGTTTAATTAAAATAAAAAAACCTAATCCTAAATAGTTTAGGAGGGTTCCCTATATCTATAAATAAGAGGAGTTTTATCATGATTTGAGGTTAGACAGTTACACACTCTTCCATAAGAATTGGAGAGAGAGAGAGAGTACTTGCAATTTCTATAGAGATAGAAACTAGGGTTTTGCCAACACCCATCTTCTTGAACAACTATTATTTCTTGGTGGATTACCTCTAGAGGCCAAACACTTGGGTGGCTAACGTTGATCAAAGGAAGGAATTTAATTGGTGGAATTCAAGGAGAACGCAAAGGAATTGGAGGTAAACTTGTACCTGAGGAAGCTTTGATTCACGAGGGTATAATTCTATATCTCTATCTCTTTCGTTTAATTGATAATTGATCATAAGGATGATCATGGTGATAGTTTGTATGAAAAATTTTAAAATCCGTTTTATTGCGCTTCCGCTCTATTTATGTAATTTGATTGCATGTTCGCGCTATAGACAAACCTAACAGGTATCACCAGCTGAAAGTGAGAAAGGAGGACATACCAAGACAGCAATTAGGACTCAATACGGTCACTTTGAGTTTCTGGTGATGTCGTCTGGGCTGACAAATGCGCCAGCAGCATTTATGGACATGATGAAAAGAGCGTTCATGCAGTACTTGGATAAGTTTGTTGTCGTGTTCATAGAGGACATTTTATTCTACTCGAAGACGGAGGAGGAGCACGTCGAGAATTTGAGGATAGTACTAGAGACGCTGAGAAAGGAGAAGTTGTACGCGAAATTTTCCAAGTGTGAATTTTGGCTACAAAGGGTGCAGTTTCTAGGGCACGTGATTGACAAGGATGGTGTTTCAATAGATCCTGCAAAGGTGGAGGCGGTGATAAATTAGGAGCAGCCGAAGATGCCGACAGAAGTCTGAAGTTTCTTGGGATTGGCGGGTTACTATCGGAGGTTCATCCAAAAATTTTCGAAGATAGCGATGCCATTGACAAATTTAATGAGGAAGAATGTGAAGTTTGTGTGGACAGACAAATGTGAAGAGAATTTTCTGGAACTGAAGAAGAAGTTAAGTGAAGCACCTGTGTTATCACTACCAGATAATATAGGGGGATTTGTGGTGTATAGTGATGCGTCACACAAGGGCCTCGGGTGCGTATTGATGCAGCATAGGAAGGTTATTGCGTACGCGTCACGATAACTGAAGGACTATGAGGAGGGGTATCCGACTCATGACCTGGAACTAGCAGCAGTAGTGTTTGCTCTGAAGATTTGGAGGCACTATCTGTATGGAAAAAAGTGTGAAATATACACCGACCACAAAAGTCTAAAGTATATCTTCACTCAAAAGGAGCTAAACATGAGGTAGCAGCGATGGTTGGAGTTGATTAAGGACTATGATTGTGAAATTCTGTACCATCCCCGTAAAGCCAATGTAGTAGCTGATGCTCTAAGTAGAAAAGGCACAGAAAAATTGATGATGCTGACAGCTCAAGGAGAACTGATAAAGGAAATGGAAAGACTAGAGTTGGAAGTCAAGTATCCGAACGATGCAGACGAGAAACTGTTCGCAGTGGAGGCGAGTTCGACTTTATTAGACAGGATAAAGGAGGCTTAAGAAAAGGATGATGAATGTGTTGCCATAAGGGAGCGAATCTTGGAAGGAGAGGAATTGAAGTACAAGACTGATAGCACGGGATTGCTAAGGTTCGGAGGGAGGATCTGGATACCGATGGTTACGGAGTTAAGAGAAGAGATTCTGCAAGAAGCTCATTCTACAAGGTATTCGATACACCCTAGTAGTACCAAGATGTATCAGGATTTGCGCCAACACTTCTGGTGGCCGAACATGAAGAGGGAGGTCGCGGAATGTGTGGGACGATGTTTGACATGTCAGCGGGTAAAAGTAGAACATCAAAAATTGGGTGGGCTGCTACAACCGTTGGAGATTCCGGAGTGGAAGTGGGAGCATCTCACAATGGATTTTGTGACGGGCTTCCACCAACTCAGAAGGGTTACGAGTGATCTGGGTGATCGTGGATCGTTTGACTAAATCTGCACATCTTTTACCAATCAAGATAAGGTACAATCTGGAGCAGTTAGCAAAGTTATACGTGAAAGAAATTATGTCACGACATGGAGTACCGATATCTATTGTGTCTGATAGAGAATCGTATTTCACGTCAAATTTCTGGAAGAGTTTACAAGAAAGGTTAGGAACCCAGTTGAGGTTGAGTACGGCGTATCATCCTCAAACAGATGGGCAGAGCGAGCAAACAATTCAAATGCTTGAAGACATGCTTAGAGCATGTGTGATGGATTTGAAAGGTAGCTGGGATGATCACCTACCATTGGTGGAGTTTGCCTATAATAACAGTTGTCATGCGAGTATTAGCATGCCGCCGTATGAAGCATTATACGGGAGAAAGTGTCGAACACCTCTGTGTTGGGACGAAGTCGGTGAACAGAGACTATTGGGACCTAAATTATTGCAATAGACCGTGGATGTTATTAAAGTGATAAGAGCTCGATTGGTAGCAGCTCAAGACCAACAGAAGAAGTACGCCGATTTACATCGTCGAAAGCGAGACTTTGAAGTTGGCAGTTTTGTGTTTTTGAAGGTATCTCCCTGGAAGGGGAAGATCAGATTTGGGAAGAAGGGAAAATTGAGTCCCAGGTTCGTAGGACCATTTGAATTTTTAAAGAAGGTAAGTGAAGTGGCGTACGAGGGAGCTTTACCTCCTGAACTTGAGCACATTCACAATGTGTTTCACGTTTTTGTGTTACAATCATATAAACCCGACTATAAGCATGTGATTTCCTATGAACCGATTCAAGTTGAGAGAGACTTCTCATATGAAGAGATTCCTGTCCAGATATTAAATAGGAAGGAGCAGACGTTAAGAACTAAGGTCATCTACCCAGTTAAAGTCCTTTGGAGGAACCACATGGCTGAAGAAGCTACGTGGGAACTAGAAGAGAAGATGAGGAAGAATTATCCGCATCTTTTTGAGTGAACCCATGTTAAGTTTTCCATACCTAGGTTATAATTCTGGTGACATAATTCTTATAAGGGGGAGGATGTAATGACTGTGAATTCTGGATAGCCTTGTAATTCGAATTTTATATATATTGATGAATATTATGAATTTTAGTAACATTATTTTTGTGTTACGTGTTTAAAGGTTATGAGACAACCTGGATTAAGTGAATGCATGAAATTTTACATGTTATAGTTTCGTATAAGTGAATAAATTGATTTCGCGTATTATCGCTAAATCGCTATTCACGGTTTACTATTCACACCATAATATTTTCGTCTTTTCTTTTGATTTGTAGTACTTCGTTAAGGCGTGTATGCGAATAGATAATTTTTCCAAGTGTTAGAATTTTATTTGGAGTCATTGGTGATTTATTTAGTGGCCCAAATATTTATTATGGGTGGCCCAAAAAAATGACCCAACCCATGACCCATGACTTGACCCATGTGGACAATGGGCACAAAAATTATCTTCTTCATCAAGCATTCACCATTCTAGAGAGAGAGAAATAAAAACTACATAAAACAAAGGAAGAAGAAAGAAGAGAGCTTGGGAGGAAGGAGAAGGAGAAGCGGGTGAAGGAGGAAGGCACCAAAATAAGAAGAAGCATTCAAGAAAGTTCCAAGCTCATCTTCTCATCATTTGGAACAAATTTGCAGAGGTAAACAACTAACGTAAACCCATTCCATTTGATTTGGTTGAGGTTTTTTCAAGTTTTCATAGTTTTAGAGCTTTTATGCTTGAGGGTTGGTTTTGCTGCGATTCTTGTTATTGTTGTTGTTTGTTATGGACGGTTGGTAATGTTGTTAAGAGGTTATGTAAACCATTAATAACATTAAAGTGGAACAAAAATGAAATAAATCCGTACCTATGCTTAATGGATGAAGAACATGAAGAACAATGGACATTTTGGACAAACCTTGGACGTTTGGACTATTTTAGAGTACTCGATAGCTATTTTTTGTGTTGGTTAAATTTTGTTGTTGTTATGATATTGTAGTTCCATGGGTTAACAAGTTAACCCAGTTGGAATAGAGTAAAACGGAGCTAAAACAAAGTTTTGCTGGAGAAATTTGTAAAATACGTCAAGAACACCAAAATAGAGTATGAGCTTGAGCTTTGGCCAAAGCTTTGAGCATGTTAATCTTAATGGGTGTCTATAAATTTTTGATATGTTGTAGCTCTATGTCTTAGGAGTCTATAGAGTCCGAAATGGACCAATTTAGACGTCTAGAGAAGGAGTTATGGTGGTTGGTAGCAAGATAGGTCAAGAATAACAAAAATCGCGAACCTGAACCAAACGAGCACCTAGGGGCCTGTATGTGGGCGCAGGCGCGCCCACGGTAAGGTTATTTGGGCGCGCCGGTCCTACAGTTGGCTAGACAACTTTGACGTCCTTTAGTAAAATAGACCTAACTTTCTGATACGAACTTCAATTCGGATGATTCAAGATGATCCGGAACGAGAAAGAGTAGACCTACAATTTGTTTTAATAAGTTTTAACATTTGAGGTCGGGATCAATTTCTAAATTGGCCATATTTAAGACTGTTGTGTGGTTGGAGACAATCTGAGGGCGTTGGGCATACGCGTATGCAAAACATGAATGTTATGATTTATAATGATGTTGATCATTAACCAATGAGTATTAGATAAATCGAATGGGCATGCTAAGCGTATGCAAATGCGTGTCACTTGGGCATTCAGGTAGACAAAGTTGGCGTACGGACGTGCAAGCGTCGTAACGCTGTAACAAGTATGTATAGTCTTGTTTAATATCATGTTTCTAATAAGAATGAAACATTATAGAGTAGTATAAACTATTATTTGCTATCTAGTATGTGACTAATTATTATGTGAATATGTATTTATATATGTAGGATATTAAGGAACGTGTGTTGTAATATTGTAGCAGACGTACTGTAATGTCCAAGAATTTTAAACCTTGTTACCAAATTATTTTGATATGTGAAATTTATTTTATTTAATTTTACGGGCTTAATTGGATCTATGTAGGTATTATTTAATTATATAACTATATGGTCCAATAATTTTCTTTGCAGTAAAGGGATTCACTAATAGTTTGCATAAATTAGTGATTTAACCCTAAGAGTTGGTTGGCAAGAAAATTGGAAAAAATTTAAATAAATAATTTCATTTTATCATTATCGGATTAAATAAATTTGAATGAGAAATTATTATTAAAACAAACATTTTAAATAATTAATTAATTGAATTAGTTATTTAATTTAAATATTAGGAAATAATGTTATTAATTTTAATTGGGTCATCTCTCTCTTTTATTTCAGCTGACCCAATATTAATTGGGCTGAACCCAATTTCCTTTTATTTTCCTGTTGGGCCAACCGAGTGGACTGGGTCAAGCTAAACCAATTGGGCCACTTTTCTAGTTCATTTCAGCCGGCCCAACTCCATTTGGGTGAGCCCATTTCTTTTTTTTCTTACCGGGTCGATCCACTCCTAATGAATTGGGGCAGTCGGTAAATTAATTGGGGGAAAGTCGAGCAAAGGGATTCCAAACCCTCAAATCAGACAGAAACGGGAAGAAGAAATAGGGGATAACCGAGCAAAAAGGGATCCTAAGCCCTCAATCAATCGAACGGTACAAATGAAGGGGGGAAAGGGGGCGACAAGTCGTGCGTCGGCGTGTGGGGGCCGGTGTGACAGCATGATGGTGTGAAGGGATCGGCGGCACGACTGGGAACGGGGCAACGACCGAGCACTCGACGAACGGACCAAAGGATTCAAACGATCGGTGATTCGACCGACGGGACTACACGGCTCAAGGATTGACGACAGCATGTTGGTGTTGACACTGACAGCTACTTCCCTCTACCTGTTGGTCACTGGGTTGTCCATTGGGGTATTGACCGGCGAATTGGACAAACTCGTCTCTATAAATTGGAACCCAAACCCTAGCAAAGCTACCGATTTTTGGTGAGTTTAACCTAGAGAGAGGTATCACTGAAAGGAGGGAGAACAGGGAGAATCAGCCGTGGTTAGCCTGAGAAGTGGATGTCCGGCTTCGTTACTTATTTTGGGAGAAGGAGAAGGGCGGCAATCCGTGCAAGCTCAAGGTATAACAGTGAGCTGTTGTGGTTTGTTTGATTTCCTTTCCTTTCTTTCTGTAATTGAAACTGTGTTATTCCCTTGTATTGCGTTGTATTGCTTTGGTTTGAGAAATCTGTGTATTGTAGAACCAAAAGGTTCGGCAGCATGATTGTGTATAATAAACAAGCCAGTGTTGTGGCTTAGAATGCCCAGCTTGCGTTTGATATAATGCCTAAACCAGATTTTGGTTTCTTTCTTGTTGTATTAAGTGTCTGTCAGCAACATGGGTTATAAAAACAAACCTTGGTTTTTTTTTTATTATGTGATAATGTTTGGGCTAAATGTTGTATGCGTATTGTAGTCGATTACAGCTTGTGTTATGAGCCCGATTGTGAGGGTTGAACGTGATAGTGTGTGTGTTTTTGCAAGCGTGGAAACAGCTGTTAGGTAGTACATTGTTGGGCAAACTGCCAACAATAAGTAAATAAAATAATTATTTATTATTTATCAATAAATAATAAATAAAGAGAATAAATATTTAATTATTATTTAATTAATATTAAATAATAATAAAGTTAATGAAATAATTATTTATTATTTAACAATAAATAATAAATAAAGATAATAAATATTTAATTATTATTTAATTAATAATTAAGTATGAGTAAAGTTCACAAGATAATTATTTATTATTTATCAATAAATAATAAATAAAGTTAATAATTATTTAATTATTATTTAGGTAATATTAAACAATAATTAAGTAGGAATAAAGTTAATAAAATAATTATTTAGTAAACAAAAATAATAAATATTTAATTATTATTTAATTAACATTAAATAATAATTAAGTACATTAAATAAATTAAGATAATAAATACTTAATGATTATTTAATAATTAGGTATGTGTAGGATTAATACATTAATTGTTTAATTAATGAATAAGGGGTAATAATGACTCAATTACCCTTAAAGTGAATAGTAGCTAAGTGCAAATAAAATTAAACAACTTATTTATTATTAGTCACTATTAGTTAGTGATACACTAATAAATTTATTTTTATAAATAATAAATAAGGATTATTAACCCATACTCAGAGACCAATAAGGGTAATAATTTGAGTATTCAAATAATAAGTAATCCTGATTAGCTGTTATTTATTTTTAAGTAATAGCTAAGTGCCAGTAATTAATTTTGGTTTAGCTAGTGTTAAATAGTAATTAAATGTCAATAGAGTTAATAAAGTAATGTAAATGAATTAAAACGGTTGTAAATAGTTGTTAGAAAGTATTTATCACTTAAGAGAAAAGTGGTTAGTAAATAATTTCTCAGTTTACAGATCAATTAAGTTTCTTATGGGATTGAGACTAGTCTATTGACTTATATGCTATGTGAATTGTTCATCTGTTAAATAAATAGCATAAGAGGGTGTACCGATATATAACTACGCAATGTTAATTGATGAATCGACTTTATCAAATGTTAGGTCCTTCAAGGCCAAATAATTAAAGCTAAGAGTAGTTGTAGCTGAGCAAACAGGCATGTTTCCTTTAACCCTACTCAATTTACATTCGAGCAGGATGTGATGTATTATGCCAGTTCCTTAACTCAATTTTTGAGCAAATTCTAAACCTTATGCACTAGTTATTTCGTGCAAAGAGGTATATGTTGTGCAAGTTCCCTTTTTCCTGAACTCTATTTCCAAGAATGCTTAAGTGGTTTAATCAGTTTACAATTATTCCACATCTATGATATTATTGACACTCGCACTCGGTGCATTTTGGATTCGTACATTTATTAAAGTTTAGTAATTCACGAACTAATTAAGAAGGAGTTTGTACCCTTGTTCGGTCAGGCAAGCATGTGAGAATTTATAAAAGCTATCCGAACCAATCAATGGTGAGGATTCTTAGACTGAAATGAACACCCCCTTTATTATAGGGGAGTACCCTAGGTACCGTATGTAAGGTACAAACAGCAGAGTTAAATGTTATGCATATACATAGCGTACGCGAGGCTGATCCCCTCAAGTACTTATTCTGTAGCCAGTAACCAAAGGGTCAACCAGCTATTGACTCCTTCAGAAGTTATTGTTCAAAGTCTACTCGACTATTAATTGTTCTAAAAGCAATTATTGTTCTTGCTTCTGATATTTGTATTGTTGAATTCTTTTTCTATATTCCTTTCATCGTGATATATCCTTTATTGTTGTATTTTAAACTTGCCTAGCAACTAGTTGCTCACCCTTGCTATATCATGACTTTCATTGCAGCTAAACCCGAGACATCAGGAAAGGGCAAGGGTAAAGAAAAGATGAAGTGATAGACTTCACGTAGCTGGCTTTAGTTTATGTTTAGTGTAATTGCTATTAATGTAATTTAAACCCTGATTATTATTTAGGGTATGTTTTGGTGTTATGTATTAAGGTTATTGTATCTTGGGACTAGTAACACCTTTCTAATGAACAACATATGTTTGTTATATTCTGTATTTTAGTTAATGTATGTTGTTAGAGGTGAATGTGTATTAGATCGTGATGACCGAATCCGGGTAGTTGGAGACCCGAATTTGGGAGCGTCACATATTGGTATCAAAGTTGTAGGTTATAAACTTTAGGATCGCGAAACCTAAGTTATGACCTTAGTTTTAAACTCGTATTGAGTACGCTAGGATGTGAATCGAGGAGATTCAGATGGTGGCTTTGTTTGGGGGTGGATTGTGGAAATCTACCAAGCCGAGTGGTACATGATAAAATATCATTTCATTTTATCAATGAACACATTTTATTATGATACTGACACCTGATTATTTGTTGTCTCTGTCTGTGGCTGTAGGATGCCTAGCACAGGAATACCCAGTCCTGCTGGAGAGATGCAGTTCACGGACATACCGGTGGACCCGATGGGTTTAGTAGAGGTGCAGCCGAATGAGCCAGAAAGAGACATTGGAGATGAGGCTGAGACTGAGTATGGTTACGAGGAGGAGCTGGTGATTGGTAGGGTGCTGAGACAGCCAGGTGATGGCGAGGAGGACTCAGAGACTGAGGATGATGAGCCACCTGCATATATAGATGGCATGGGCTCTACTGCAGATGATATCATTGAAGGACTGTCAAGCAGGAATGAGGAGCTTGAGAACCGGGTAGCCCATCTGGAGGAACAAAACCAGACCCATCAGGCCATAGAGGATCAGTATAGGGAGTTAGCGTACCAGCTAGAAAATTAGTTGGGATTGCTAAAGGTACAGCTGCAGGGTTATGAGGCCTCAACACAGCAGATTGGACCACTACTATATCAGATGGTGGCCAGGAATGCTGAGCTGAGAGAGAAGTTGGAACAGAAGGATATGGAGATCACCCATCTGAAGGCCAAGCATGAGGCTACGAAGTTCGAGTTCGGGCTAGAGATTTCTGAGAGGATTCGGGTTAGAGATGCTTGGGTTAGAGAAGCAAGGAGAGTTGATCAGTTGCAGGACAGGTTAGAGGCAGGAACTATGAGGATAGAGACCTTGGGGTTAGCTCTAGATGCAGCCTATAGGAGGCCTCGTACTGAGATGGGAGAGTCTAGTTGCTCGGTTCGTCGCCGAGTCATGGGTGAAGTGTTTTCCTCAAATCAGCAGGCGCGGATTCGTCACAACATGTAGTGACGTGTTAGTTTGGGTGTCTTGTTTTGTCATAGGTGCAATAGGTCCCACTTTTGTTATAATGGGGACATATTTGTGTTATAAACTCCTATATTTTGTAGCATGATTGGGGTAGCAGTTAAACCCCAACTTTTGTTTGTTATGAGGGGTGGAAAGTTATTATTCCCCACTTTTTGTATTAGGGGATGGTTAGTGCTGGATTGGGCATGCCATGGTGCATTTATTGAAGTATGCCACATGTTGAGTCCGGTTGTATCGAAACAGTGGTATATGAATATAAATGCAGTTGTTTTATTTAAAACAAATGTGTTTGATAGATGATTTTACTCTTAATTATTGAATTCCATGGCATATTATGTAAAGCATGAAACTATAAATAAAAGTCAGCGGTTTTCCTTTGTCAGATCATGCCGCCGAGAAGACGACTGCGTAACCAGCCGGTCGAAAAGTTAGAAAGCGAGGTTGGGGATCAACCCCATCCAATGAGAATGTTCGCAGAGATGCTGGCAGAAGCCATGCAATCAAGACCGCCACCTGTAAGGATCCAACTAGCAACCGAGCCAGCGCATCATTTGGCCAATTTTAAAGATTTCAAACCGGTTGGACCACCCGAGTTCAAGGGAACTCTTAACCCAATAGAAGCAAAGACCTGGATCGAAGAAATAGAGAAGGTCTTCGAAGTCGCACGAGTGGCCGAAGAACAGAAAATAGGATTTGCCACATTCATGCTGAAGGACGAGGCTAACTATTGGTGGAAGACCAATAAGGGACGAGCAGGTGAGGGAGTCATCTCGTGGGACAGATTCAAAGAGCTATTCTTCGAAAATTACTTTCCGGAGAATACAAAGCAGGACATGGAAGTGAAGTTCCTGGAACTGAAACAGGGGAATATGACTGTCGCCGAGTACGCAGCAAAGTTCAATGAGTTGGCCCAATTTGAGCCACATCAGGTGGACACCGAGGCCAGGAAGGCAAGAAGGTTTGAGTTGGGACTAAAACCATGGTTACAGAAGTCAGTCGCAATATTGAAGATTAAGAACTTCTCGAAATTGCTGAAGAGAGCTGTCATTGCGGAAGGGGGCAATGAAGCAGTGGCACGGTTCAACTAAGATAGAAAGAAGAGTCTGGAGGTTGCCAAAGCGGGGAGCAGCGGAGGCAGCAACCCCAATAAGCGCAAATGGAATGAAAGCCAATCGTTCGGGAGCAATAAATCCGGAGGAGAGGCTAAGAAAAGTGGGAGGTGCAATAACTGCGGGAACAATCACTCGGGGGAGTGCATGAAAGGGAAAAGTGTTTGTTACCGATGTGGACAACCGGGGCACATGGCTCCTTAGTGTCCGAACAAGCAGAAAGGAGGATGTTTCTCTTGTGGATCACCCGACCACCAGATTAAGGATTGTCCGAAGAGGAAGGGCGACATCGGGAGTGGCAACAGGAGCAACAACAACAGCGAGACTAACAATCGACTGAGCTACGGGGCACCAGTCAGTCAAGCCAACAGGCCAACGGCACGCACATTCAACATGACCGTTCAGGATGCAATGGAATCCAAGGACGTGGTGTCAGGTACCATCCCAATCAATGATATAAATGCAAATGTGTTATTCGATTCGGGTGCTACCTACTCTTTTGTTTCGGAAGAATTTGCTAGTCAGTTAAATTTACCTCGTGAAGAGTTAGAACACCCTATGAACGTAGAAGTAGCAAACAAGGAAATTATCCCCGTAGGATACGTTCATAGGAATTGTTGTGCTGAATTGCGAGGATTTAAGCTCAATGTGGATCTGATACCAATTCGGCTGGGAGAATTTGATGTAATCCTAGGAATGGATTGGCTATCAATTCACGGGGCAGTTATTGACTGTAAGGAGAAGTGTGTACACTTGAAGACTCCTGATAAGTCAAAGGTGGTATTCTATGGTAGTAGGTCACCAAGACAATCTTGTTGTCTTACTATGATGCAAACAAAGAAATTGCTTAAGAAAGGTTGCGTATGTTATTTAGCCCATGTGGTTGATACTCGACAGGTCGGGGGTAAGATAAGTCAAATACCAATCGTGAGGGATTTCGCCGATGTCTTCCCAGATGAGCTCCCGGGACTGCCGTCAGACAGGGAAATTGAGTTCGTAATCGATTTGGTACCGGGCACTACACCAATATCGAAGCCGCCGTATCGAATGGCACCTGTAGAAATGAGAGAGTTGATGGTTCAACTGCAGGAACTATTAGACAAAGGTTATATCAGACCGAGCGTGTCCCCATGGGGAGCGCCAGTTCTATTTGTAAAGAAGAAGGATGGTTCGATGAGGCTTTGTATCGACTATCGGGAGTTGAACAAAGTTACGATTAAGAATAGGTATCCGCTTCCTAGGATTGACGATCTATTTGATCAACTTAAGGGAGCGAAATACTTTTCAAAAATCGACCTAAGAACAGGCTATCACCAGCTGAAGGTGAAGCGGGAAGATATCCCGAAGACTGCATTCAGAACTCGTTATGGGCATTTCGAGTTTCTGGTAATGTCATTTGGATTAACGAACGCGCCAGCGGCATTTATGGATATGATGAACAGAGTGTTCAAGTAGTACTTAGACAAGTTCGTAGTTGTATTCATCGATGACATCTTGGTGTATTCAGAGTCAGAGGAGGAGCATGCTGAACATTTAAAGATTGTATTGGAAGCTCTCAGAAAGGAGAAGTTGTATGCAAAGTTTTCTAAGTGTGAGTTTTGGTTACAAAGGGTGCAATTTCTAGGTCACATCATCGATAAAAATGGTGTTTCAGTGGACCCAACAAAAGTAGAAGCAGTTATTAATTGGGAGCAACTGAAGACGCCAACAGAGATCCAGAGTTTCTTGGGATTAGCAGGATACTATCGGAGATTCATACAAGATTTTTCAAAAATAGCATCGCCGTTGACCAATCTCACCAGAAAAACAATTAAGTTCGTTTGGTCGGAGAAATGCGAGAAAAGTTTTATGGAGCTGAAGAAGAGACTTAGCCAAGCACCGGTGTTGACCTTACCAGACAACACTGGGGGTTTCGTAGTGTATAGCGATGCATCACACAAAGGTCTTGGTTGTGTGCTGATGCAGCACGGCAAGGTCGTGGCGTATGCATCACGTCAGCTGAAGGACTATGAGAAGGGTTACCCGACTCATGACCTGGAGTTAGCCGCGGTAGTTTTCGCCTTGAAGATTTGGAGGCACTACCTATACGGGGAGAAGTGCGAGATATATACAGATCACAAGAGCCTAAAATATATCTTCACTCAAAAAGAGTTAAACATGCGGCAGCGCCGATGGTTAGAATTGATCAAGGATTACGACTGTGAAATTCTATACCATCCAGGCAAAGCGAATGTAGTGGCTGATGCCTTAAGCAGTAAAGGCAAAGCGAAATTGATGCAACTGACAGTTCAAGAGGAATTGATAAAGGACTTTGAACGTCTGGAACTGGAGGTTAAGTATCCGATGAAAACAGATAAAAAATTATTTACCGTGACAGCAGGTCTGACTCTACTGGATAAGATAAAGGAGGCTCAATGATGTGCTGTCGCAAGCAACCAAAAATAAAACCTTACTGTGAAAGATAATAATGTAGCAGTGCAAGTAAGAGTCGATCCCACAAAGAGTGATTAGTATAAAATTATTCTTTGTTTACCAAAAAGGGGGGGTTTTTATAATTTGATTTCACTAATTATCAAGAACAGAATTTAAAGTGATAAGAATAACCAATTAATTAAAGATTTCAGTTCTTCCGGTTCACTATCACCTTTTTACAATAATAGAATAATTAAGTAAAACAATATTTATCCTTCAATGAAATTAATAGCCTTAGGTAGCAACAAGCTCTACTACCCGAAACTCCCCTTAGATTATCACTTAATGAAACAAGCTCTTCACAAGATTCTAACCATTATACAACCTAGAACAAGCTCTCTAGATTTAATATAATAGTTGTATTAAGAACTAGGGAATTAGACTAATCCAAGCAACAATCACACAAGTTCGGATTATTTAACTTGTCTTCCGATAATCATAGCAATACTCAAAAGCTTGACCACAATCATGTATTACTAATTGCTACTTATGATTAGGAACAATATCAATTACACGTAATACTGTCCCTTAATCTAGCAGATGAGATTAATCAAATTGACTTAACCGATCACATTAAACCAATCGGAATAAATATCATTCAACAATTAAAATAGATTATCAAGAATGAACTTCATGTAAGAAGGAATAAATAACTTATACTTATTCAAACCATTACCTGTAAACAAGGTTCAACATCCCCTTCGAATTGAGTAAAGGAACTAGCCTAACATATTAAGTCCAATTAATATTTTCTTGAATTCTAAAACGGGTGATGACAACAACCTCACTATGGAGGTGATCCTCTTTCCCTACTAATTACACTAGAATTTAGAGAAGATGGAGAAGATGAAGAAGATGGTATGTATTAGTATGTGAATTAGCAAAATACAAGCCTAGCTTCACTTCATATTTATAGGCACTCAAGTGTACAAGATGTCAAGATCCAACAACTAATCTTTGTCATGTGAATCAGCCATCTAAGGCAATCAAATACCCAAAAACGTGCACCTCATAAGAAGTCAAAATCTGACACCAAAACTGATCAGCAGCTAGCAAGCTAATTTTGAATTAGTAGACTGCCGATTGTGGACTTGAGCAAAGAAGAACAGTTGTAGCCCTGGAGTTTCTAATGAATTTGGGCTTTTGAATCACCTGATTTGGAGTTGGAAAGCTCAAGTTATGGCCCAAATACTCCAACTGGTCCGAACAAGAATTTAGTCTAGGCGGGATTCGGATCAGCTGTCTAAAAAGCAATATTTGGAGGCCCAAATGAACTCGAATTTTTGCTCACCATACCATTATGGAAAGCTTGAGAAGTCTACTAAAAACTTCAAGAAGACCACATTTTCATTTGGGAAATTTAACACAATTCAAATCTCAACCGAAGCCCCAAAGGTCAATCTGTCCAAAAGCTCAATTTCCTGAAATTTTCAACTTCGACGTATGTTGGTAAAATGGTCATAACTCTCTCATCCGAGCTTCGATTTAGGCATTTCAAGATGATCCGAAAAGCTAAAAAATAGATCTACAACTTTCCTTCTTTGAGCTTTGAGAGAATAAGGACTGATCAAGTGTTAATTTGAGCCTCAAGCGGACAGACGGATTTCAAAATAATCCAAAAGTGCGAAAATAACACAGTTTTCATTTAATGGCTCCATTTGCAACCTAAATCAAAATATAAGAATAGTGAGTACATTTAGGTGCTAAATAAGTATAAAAGACTAGATATTAAGAGGTAAAAACATAACATATTTTATACTTATCAAATTCCCCAACACTTATCTTTTGCACGTCCTTGGGCAAAATAAAAATAAACTATAACAAAAAATTCAACTAATCAAACTTGACAACCTTGAGCCACAAATTAAAATGAACTTCAACATTAACCTCAAAGATTCAAAACAGTAACTCTTGAAAAACTTCAAAATACTGCTTCATCTAAAATTCAAGCTTACTTATCAGTCTTACTCTACTTTTAACCTTTTGTGTGTGTGTGAATCCATATGTATCAAACCAATTAAAACTCAGAAAAATTTATGAAATCATAGCTTTTAAAGGAGAAAGAAAAACTCTATACACATATTTTCACACTACTCTCAATTAACATAAGCAAATAATAACAGAGATCAATAGGCTTTTTCTTCCTTCGGTAAGTGCATTTTATGCTCCGTCTTACCAACGAGTGCGTTTTACGCTCCATCTCGCAAGTCACGTGTTTCTCATTGAGTGCGTTTTACGCTCCATCTCAATTCACCACATGAATCATAATTTTTCTTTTTCTTCTCTTTTTTTTTTGTTAAATCAAACATCTAACTCTTGCCTAAATCATTTCCCCTTTCTTAAATAAAACCTCATATTTACTTCAAGTTATGATCAAACAAATGATAGAGTTCAATAATTTCTCCCCTCGACATTCAATCGAAATAAATAAATAAATAAATAAATAAATACGCCTTTCCAAGTTAAAACTAGGCCGACCAAATGGACAAGTGTAAAAAAAATTGAAGGGTCTCAAATAAAGTAAAAATCAACAAAGAAAACCAAATTCAAACTACACAATGTCTATCAATTTTCCAAAATGTTATCAACGAGAATCAAGATTTTATCATTGGTCAAAAATCACAATCCAAATTAACTCATTGCTGAAGTGACTTATTTTAAAAATTACCCCATTTTTGTAGGAAACACGATTGTACTTAGCATGTAAAACAAGCCTTTAAACCCCAAGGTTATCCCAAGTGGACGAGTTTTGTCTCGTGAGGGTTTGCAGAGAATATACCCACAAAATTCAAAATTCAAACTAACAAAAACAAACTTAATTTTTTTTATATTATATTATATATATATATATATATATATTTTTAAAACACCCTAAATCCTTCCCCCACACTTAAAACTTACATTGTCCCTAATGTAAAGTAAAATGCAAAGAAAAGAAAAACAACATAACCGAAATATAAATGCGAAAATAAAAAGAAATGAACTCCCCTTGGGTTGCCCCCCCAAGCAGCGCCTTTGTTTATTATCATTGGCTTGACATTAAACCTCTCAATCTTCACAAACTGGATCCACTAAATCCAGCAATTCAATATTCTCCATTTGATATCCTTCATAGAAGGGTTTGAGCCTGTGACCATTCACTTTAAAAATCTTCCCCGTGCTTGGACTTTGAATTTCCACTGCACCATAATTAAAAATGTCAGTAATAATAAAAGGCCCGACCTAACGGGAGCGCAACTTACCTGGAAATAATTTTAACCTTGAATGATAAAGGAGAACTTTCTGTCCAACAACAAAGTTCTTCCTAGTAATCTTCTTGTCATGAAAGGCTTTTGTTTTCTCTTTGTAAATTTTAGATCTCTCGTATGCATCATTCCTTAATTCCTCTAGCTCTTGCAACTGCAACTTCCTATGGACTCCAGCTGAATCTAAGCTCATATTACATTGTCTAACTGCCCAAAAAGCATTGTGTTCTAACTCCACTGGTAGATGATATGGTTTCCCAAATACTAACCTATAAGGTGACATACCTATTGGAGTTTTGTAAGCTGTTCTATAGGCCCAAAGTGCATCTTCTAACCTCAGACTCCAATCTTTTCTACTCGGTTTGACTACTTTTTCCAAAATGGACTTGACCTCCCGGTTGGATACCTCAGCTTGCCGATTGCTCTGTGGATGGTAGGATATAGAAACTTTATGCATCACATTGTATTTCTTGAATAGTGTCGCTAGCATCCTATTGTAGAAGTGGGTTCCCTTATCACTGATTATGGCCCTTGGCGTTCCAAACCTGACAAATATGTTAGACTTGATAAAATCTGCAACAACTTTAGAGTCATCAGTCCTAGTGGCTTTAGCTTCCACCCATTTAGAAACATAATCAACAGCCAAAAGAATGTAAACATTACCATAAGAAGCAGGAAATAGTCCCATAAAATCAATACCCCAAACATCAAAAATTTCAACAATTAAAATAGGTGTTTGTGGCATTTGATTCTTACTTGATATATTTCCTGTCTTTTGACAATTTTCACATGACTTACTGAACTGATAAGAGTCCTTAAAAATAGTCGGCCAAAAGAAACCACATTCTAAAACCTTATGAGCTGTTCTTTTAGGTCCAAAATGGCCTCCACAAGCATAAGAGTGACAAAAACTTAGAATAGATAAAAACTCACTTTTAGGCACACACCTTCTAACTATCTGGTTAGCACAAAATTTCCATAAGTATGGATCATCCCATATATAATATTTGGCATCACTCTTAAGCTTTTCTTTTTGGAATTTAGAGAACTCACTAGGAACATAGGCACTCACTAAGTAATTCACGATATTGGCATACCATGGTATAACCTCATCAATGGAAAATAACTGCTCATCTGGAAAAGAATCATGCAATGGTAGCGCCTCTTCATCCTTAATCAACTTGCTCAAGTGATCCGCCACCAAGTTGTCCGCTCCTTTCTTATCCTTGATCTCCAAGTCAAATTCTTGTAGCAATAGAATCCATCTAATGATTCTTGGTTTGGATTCCTTCTTGGTTAGTAAATACCTGAGAGCAGAATGGTCAGAATAAACTACAACTTTAGTACCAAACAAATATGATCTAAACTTATCTAAAGCAAATACAACAGATAAGAGTTCTTTTTCAGTCGTAGTGTAATTAATCTGAGCAGCATTTAGAGTCCTAGAAGCATAGCAAATGGCATGGACAACTTTGTCAACTCGTTGGCCTAAGACAGCCCCTACTGCATAGTTGCTTGCATCACACATGATCTCAAACGGAAACTTTCAATTTGGTGGTTGTATCACTGGTGCCGAGGTCAATAGCTTCTTTAATTTGTCAAACGCCTCCTTGCACTCGTCATCAAATTGGAATTCCACATCCTTTTGTAGCAACTTACACAATGGCAAAGCTATTTTTGAGAAGTCCTTGATAAATCTACGATAGAAACCTGCATGACCAAGGAAAGAACGAATCTCCCGCACACTTTTCCCAATTAAGAACAAGATTAGTTTCTAAGCATCTATCTAGCACACGAGTCAGATTATCGAGGCATACATCTAAAGAATCACCATGTATTGTGAAGTCATCCATAAATACTTCAATGCAGTTTTTAAGAAAATCAAAAAAGATGCTAACCATATATCGTTGGAAGGTACCTAGTGCATTACACAGTCCAAAGGACATTCTACGATACGCAAATGTACCAAAAGGACATGTGAATGTGGTCTTTTCTTGGTCTTCGGGTGCAATCACAATTTGGTTATAACCTGAAAAACCATCTAGAAAATAGTAATAAACATGTTCAGCTAATCTTTCCAACATTTGATCAATAAAAGGAAGAGGAAAGTGATCTTTTCAAGTTACAGCATTTAACTTCCTGTAATCAATACAAACTCTCCATCCTGTCTGCATACGTGTAGGCACCAACTCATTATCATCGTTTTTGATGACTGTGATTCCAGATTTCTTTGGTACTACCTGTACTAGACTTACCCATTGACTGTCTGAGATGGGATAAATTATACCTGCATCAAGTAATTTCAGCACACCTCCTTCTTCACTACCTCCATCATGGGTGGATTAAGTCTTCTTTGTGCGTCTCTAGTGGGCTTGGCTCCATCTTCCAAAAGGATTCTATGCATGCACGTAGATGGACCGATACCTTTGATATCTGCTATAGTCCAACCAAAGACTGTTATATGGTCCCTTAGGACTCTGAGTAGTTTGTCCTCTTGTACTTTGGTTAGATTGTTAGCAATAATCACTGGTAGCGTCTTATTCTTCCCTAAGAATGCATACTTCAAGTGTGCAGGTAATGGTTTCAGTTCTAAGGTTGGGGCCTGCACAACAGATGGTAATAACTTTTGATGAGAACTATGCAATTGAATAGAATAAGCTGCATATTTAGCTGAGGTTTTAGGTAAAGAATGTAATGCAGCTACAGTCTCTTTCAAGTCCTGATTTTGCTCAATCTCTTCTTCTTTATCTAATTCCAGACTGTTGGCGATGGCAACCTCCAAACTTTCCTTTTGTGTGTGTTCAAAAGACTTCTGCACTAAAGAGTCAAGTACATCAAGAGCAAAAACAGGGTGAATATCACTAGGATACCTCATGGCCTCATATAAGTTGGATTGTATCTTTTCACCATCAAACTCCATGGTTAAGGTTCCATTATGCACATCAATCATAGTCCTTGCTGTTTTCAAGAATGGCCTCCCTAAAAGTATATGTGCAGGATTTGGGGATTTATCATCATCCATATCCACTATGTAAAAATATGCAGGAAAGATTAGTTCATTCACCTGCACTAAGACATCTTTAATTACCCCTTGGGGGTAAGTGTTCGCACGATCAACCAATTGAATAATAACACCAGTTTGTTTTAAAGGACCTAGATTTAAAGAAGCAAAAATAGATAATGGCATGACATTAATTGAAGCTCCTAAATCTAGCATAGCTTTCTCAAATCTGGTATTACCTATTCTACATGGAATTGTAAACATGCTTGGATCTTTATATTTAGGGTGCATTTTTCTTTGAAGGACTGTTGATACATTCTCACCAACAATGATTCTTTCATCATTTTTTTAATTTTCTTTTGTTAGTGCATAATTCTTTCAAAAATTTCGCATACCTGGGCACTTGCTTAATTGCATCTAGTAGAGGAATATTCACCTCTGCCTTCCTGAAAGTTTCTAGAATTTCTTTTTCTTGCTAATCCTTCTTTGAAGTTTTAGGATTCCTGGGAGGAAAAGGTAAAGGATTAGTCTT
The DNA here is from genome assembly GCA_034770075.1 of Aralia elata. Taxonomy (NCBI): domain Eukaryota; kingdom Viridiplantae; phylum Streptophyta; class Magnoliopsida; order Apiales; family Araliaceae; genus Aralia; species Aralia elata. The sequence goes on from CM068382.1 coordinate 44,141,098, forward strand.
TAGCTGTACATGAGTGTTAGGTTTTACCTTTGATATTTTTGCATCCTCCGTAGCCTTATCTTCCTCAAATTCACTTGTAGCTTTTGGTGCCACCAATTGCTTTCCACTCCTCAAAGTTATGGCACATGCATTCTCTCTCGGATTCACAATAGTTGGAGAAGGTAGCTTCCCTGAACGTTGAGAGTCCAATCGACCAACTGTCGTAGCAAGTTGACTCATCTGATTTTCTAGATTGTGGATGGAAGTCCTTGTCTCTTGCTGGAATTGTTGTGTTTGATTCATGAATGCCTTGAATATGTCCTCAAGAGATGTTCCAGAATTAACAGGAGCAGGTTGTCTAGGTTGGTACTGTGGTTGAGCTGGTTGAAAACTTTGCTGCCCATTTGGGAAAACACCTTGCACTGGTGGCCTAGTACCTCCATAGCTCAAATTGGGATGATCCCTCCATCCGAGATTGTAAGTGTTAGAGTAAGGATCATATTTTCTCTGAGGTTGTCCTTGATAATTCCCCACTGCATTTTCCTGTTGCATAGTATCATCCTCTTGCAGTGTTGGGCATGCATCTGTATTGTGATTTGTTAACAAACAAATACCACAAGCTTTTGCTGCTGACATGTTTCCTGTAGCCATTTGACGAACAAGAGAAGTTAGACTTGTAATTTGTTGTTCAATAGCAGAAACTTTTACCTCATTCACATTCCTAGGTGAGAAATCAAATCGACTGCCAAATTATTGAGAATTGGCTGCCATATTTGCAATGAGATTTCTTGCAGCCTCGGGAGTCTTGTCCACCAGAGCTCCTCCACTAGCAGTATTAATCATGCTCCTATCAGTAGATAAAAGACCTTCATAGTAGTATTGGATGAGGAGTTGATCACTAATTTGATGATGGGGGCAACTTGCATATAGTTTCTTAAAACGTTCCCAATACTCGTAAAGGGTTTCTCCATTATTCTGCCTCACACCACAAATTTCTTTTCGAATGTTGGCTGCTCTTGAAGCGGGGAAATATTTTTCTAAGAATAATCTTTTCATCTCTTCCCATTTTGTGATACTTCCGGAGGGTAAATAGTAAAGCCAATCTTTAGCTAAATCTTTTAGAGAAAATGGAAAGGCTCTTAACTTGATTTGTTCTTGCGTTACTCCTGTAGGCTTCATACTTATGCATACCACATGAAATTCCTTCAAATGTTTGTGAGAGTCTTCACCTGCCAAACCATGAAAAGTAGGTAAAAGATGTATTAGTCCAGATTTTAATTCAAAATGAGTATTAGCATCTAGATTAGGGAAGGTTATGCATAAAGGTTGTTGATTCAAAGTAGGGGTCGCAAGCTCCTTCAAGGTTCGGGTTTCTGCCATGGTGTCCTTCTCTTCACAATTTTTCTGAGCTACCTTCCTTAATCTACGAATGGTTCTCTCTATTTCTGGATCACACTTTAAATCACCTTGATTAGTAGATCGAGTTTTGGACATAAACAATCAAATGAAATTCAAATTACCTGAGTACAACAAAAAATAATAATAAATAAAGATAAAAATAATGATAACAAAGAAAAATAAACTAAAATCATTACCTGGCAATGGCGCCAAAATTTGATGTGCTGTCGCAAGCAACCAAAAATAAAACCTTATTGTGAAAGATAATAATGTAGCAGTGCAAGTAAGAGTCGATCCCACAGAGAGTGATTAGTCTAAAATTATTCTTTGTTTACCAAAAAGGGGGGGTTTATAATTTGATTTCACTAATTATCAAGAACATAATTTAAAGTGATAAGAATAACCAATTAATTAAAGATTTCAGTTCTTCCGGTTCAGTATCACCTTTTTACAATAATAGAATAATTAAGTAAAACAATATTTATCCTTCAATGAAATTAATAGCCCTAGGTAGCAACAAGCTCAACTACCCGAAACTCCCCTTAGATTATCACTTAATGAAACAAGCTCTTCACAAGAGTCTAACCATTATACAACATAGAACAAGCTCTCTAGATTTAATATAATAGTTGTATTAAGAACTAGGGAATTAGGCTAATCCAAGCAACAATCACACAAGTTCGGATTATTTAACTTGTCGTCTGATAATCATAGCAATACTCAAAAGCTTGACCACAATCATGTATTACTAATTGCTACTTATGATTAGGAATAATATCAATTACACGTAATACTGTCCCTTAATCTAGCAGATGAGATTAATCAAATTGACTTAACCGATCACATTAAACCAATCGGAATAAATATCATTCAATAATTAAAATAGATTATCAAGAATGAACTTCATGTAAGAAGGAATAAATAGCTTATACTTAATCAAACCATTACCTGTAAACAAGGTTCAACATCCCCTTCGAACTGAGTAAAGGAACTAGCCTAACATATTAAGTCCAATTAATATTTTCTTGAATTCTAAAAGGGGTGAGGACAAGAACCTCACTATGGAGGTGATCCTCTTTCCCTACTAATTACACTAGAATTTAGAGAAGATGGAGAAGATGAAGAAGATGGTATGTATTAGTATGTGAATTAGCAAAATAAAAGCCTAGCTTCACTTGGTATTTATAGGCACTCAAGTGTACAAGATGTCAAGATCCATCAACTAATCTTGGTCATGTGAATCAGCCATCTAAGGCAATCAAAAACCTAAAAACGTGCACCTCATAAGAAGTCAAAATCTGACACCAAAACTGATCAGCAGCTAGCAAGCTAATTTTGAATTAGTAGACTGCCGATTTTGGATTTGAGCAAAGAAGAAACGTTATAGCCCTGGCATTTCTAATGAATTTGGGATTTTGAATCACCTGATTTGGAGTTGGGAAACTCAAGTTATGGCCCAAATACTCCAACTGGTCTGAACAGGAATTTAGTCTAGGCGGGATTCGGATCAGCTGTCTAAAAAGCAATATTTGGAGGCCCAAATGAACTCGACTTTTTTCTCACCATACCATTCTGGAAAGCTTGAGAAGTCTACTAAAAACTTCAAGAAGACCACATTTTCATTTGGGAACTTTAACACAATTCAAATCTCAACCGAAGCCCCAAAGGTCAATCTGTCCAAAAGCTCAATTTCCTGAAATTTTCAACTTCGACGTATGTTGGTAAAATGGTCATAACTCTCTCATCCGAGCTTCGATTTAGGCGTTTCAAGATGATCCGAAAAGCTAAAAAATAGATCTACAACTTTCCTTCTTTGAGCTTTGAGAGAATAAGGCCTGATCAAGTGTTAATTTGAGCCTCAAGCGGACAAACGGATTTCAAAATAATCCAAAAGTGCGAAAATAACACAGTTTTCATTTAATGGCTCCATTTGCAACCTAAATCAAAATATAAGAATAGTGAGTACATTTAGGTGCCAAATAAGTATAAAAGACTAGATATTAAGAGGTAAAAACATAACATATTTTATAATTATCACTCAAGAATTTGATGGAGAGTGCATTGTCATTAAGAAGCAACTATCGGAGGGAAAAACGTCGAAGTACAAGATTGACAGCACAGGATTGCTGAGGTTCGAGGGAAGGATCTAGATACCATATGTACCAGACTTAAGGGAAGAGATATTACAGGAGGCCCATAATACGAAATTTTCGGTACATCCGAGTAGCACCAAGATGTATCAAGATCTTCGTCAGCATTATTGGTGGCCGCATTTGAAAGGAGAAGTTGCAGAATACGTCAGCCGGTGTTTAACTTGTTAGAGGGTCAAGGCTGAGCACCAGCGGCCGAGCGGGTTGTTGCAACCTTTGGAGATCCTAGAGTGGAAGTGGGAGCATATTACAATGGATTTTATGGTAGGACTTCCAACGACACAAAAGGGTCTAGACACCATCTAGGTGATCGTAGATCGTTTGACCAAGTCTGCTCATTTTCTACCAATCAAGATCAGGTACAAATTGGAGCAGTTAGCGAAACTTTACGTAAAAGAGATAGTATCGCGACATGGAGTGCCGGTATCTATTGTATCTGACAGAGATCCGCGCTTCATGTCAAATTTTTGGAGAAGTCTACAGGAAAGAATGGGAACACAGTTGAGATTGAGTACGGCGTATCATCCTCAGACTGATGGTCAGAGCGAGCGAATGATTCAGACCTTGGAAGATATGCTCCGAACAGTCGTGATGGACTTAGGGGGCAGCTGGGACGACCACTTGCCACTAGTAGAGTTCGCTTACAACAACAGTTATCATGCTAGCATCGGCATACCACCATACGAAGCGTTATGTGGAAGAAAATGTCGAACGCCGTTATGTTGGGATGAGGTTGGTGAACGAAGATTGTTGGGACCAGAATTGGTACAACAAACCGTGGAAATCATTAAAGTAATAAGACAACGGTTAGTAGCAGCTCAGGATCGTCAGAAGAAGTATGCCGACTTACATCGTCAGAAACGAGACTTTGAAGTTGGTAGCTTTGTGTTTTTGAATGTATCTCCTTGGAAAGGGAAGATCCATTTTGGGAAGAAGGGCAAATTAAGCCCAAGGTTCATAGGACCTTTTGAAATATTAAGGAAAATAGGCGAAGTGGCGTACGAGGTAGCGTTACCTCCTGAACTTGAGCACATTCACAACGTATTCTATGTATCAGTGTTACGTCCATATAAGCCAGATTACAGGCATGTTATTTCCTATAAGCCAATTCAAGTCGAGAAGGACTTATCGTACGAGGAGATTCCTGTCCAAATACTGGATATGAAGGAGCAAAAGCTGAGGAATAAGATCATTCATTCTGTTAAAGTTCTCTGGAGGAATCACGCAGTGGAAGAAGCCATGTGGGAACTCGAAGAGAAGATGAAGGCGAGCTATCCCCAATTATTTGAGTAACCTTAGGTTGAAATTCCGAGGACGGAATTTTTATAAGGGGGAGAGGATGTAATGTCCAAGAATTTTAAACCTTGTTACCAAATTATTTTGATATGTGAAATTTATTTTATTTAATTTTACGGGCTTAATTGGATATATGTAGGTATTATTTAATTATATAACTATATGGTCCAATAATTTTCTTTGCAGTAAAGGGATTCACTAATAGTTTGCATAAATTAGTGATTTAACCCTAAGAGTTGGTTGGCAAGAAAATTGGAAAAAATTTAAATAAATAATTTCATTTTATCATTATCGGATTAAATAAATTCGAATGAGGAATTATTGTTAAAACAAACATTTTAAATAATTAATTAATTAAATTACTTATTTAATTTAAATATTAGGAACATAATGTTATTAATTTTAATTGGGTCATCTCTCTCTTTTATTTCAGTTGACCCAATATTAATTGGGCTGAACCCAATTTCGTTTTATTTTCCTGTTGGGCCAACCGAGTGGACTGGGTCAAGCTAAACCAATTGGGCCACTTTTCTAGTTCTTTTCAGCCGGCCCAACTCCATTTGGGTGAGCCCATTTCTTTTTTTTCCTGTCGGGTCGATCCACTCCTAATGAATTGGGGCAGTTGATAAATTAATTGGGGGACAGCCGAGTAAAGGGATTCCAAACCCTCAAATCAGACAGAAACGGGAAGAAGAAATAGGGGATAACCGAGCAAAATGGGATCCTAAGCCCTCAATCAATCGAACAAAACAAATAAAGGGGGGAAAGGGGGCGACAGGTCGTGCGTCGGCGTGTGGGGGCCGGTGTGACAGCATGATGGTGTGAAGGGACCGGCGGCATGACTGGGAACGGGGCAACGACCGAGCGCTCGACGAACGGACCAAAGGATACAAATGATCGGTGATTCGATCGACGGGACTACACGGCTCAAGGATTGACGACAGCTGGGCTCGGATGGGTTGGTGTTGACACCGACAGCTACTTCCCTCTACTCGTTGGTCACTGGGTTGTCCTTTGGGGTATTGACCGGCGAATTGGACAAACCCGGCTCTATAAATTGGAACCCAAACCCTAACAAAGCTGCCGATTTTTGGTGAGTTTAACCTAGAGAGAGGTATCACCGAAAGGAGGGAGAACAGGGAGAATCAGTCGTGGGTAGCCTGAGAAGTGGATGTACGGCTTCGTTACTTATTTTGGGAGAAGGAGAAGGCCGGCAATCCGTGCAAGCTCAAGGTATAACAGTGAGCTATTGTGGTTTGTTTGATTTCCTTTCCTTTCTTTCTGTAATTGAAACTGTGTTATTCCCTTGTATTGGGTTGTATTGCTTTGGTTTGAGAAATCTGTGTATTGTAGAACCAAAAGGTTCGGCAGCATGATTGTGTATAATAAACAGGATAGTGTTGTGGCTTAGAATGCCCAACTTGCGTTTGATATAATGCCTAAACCAGATTTTGGTTTCTTTCTTGTTGTATTAAGAGTCTGTCAGCAACATGGGTTATAAAAACAAACCTTGGTTTTTTTTATTATGTGATAATGTTTGGGCTAAATATTGTATGCGTATTGTAGTCGATTACAGCTTGTGTTATGAGCCCGACTATGAGGGTTGAACGTGATAGTGTGTGTGTTTTTGCAAGCCTGGAAACAGCTGCTGGGTAGTACATTGTTGGGCAAACTGCCAACAATAAGTAAATAAAATAATTATTTATTATTTATCAATAAATAATAAATAAAGAGAATAAATATTTAATTATTATTTAATTAATATTAAATCAGACAGAAACAGGAAGAAGAAATAAGGGATAACTGAGCAAAAGGGGATCCTTAGCCCTCAATCAATCGAACAGAACAAATGAAGGGGGGAAAGGGGGCGACAGGTCGTGCGTCGGCGTGTGGGGCCGGTGTGACAGAATGATGGTATGAAGGGACCGGCGGCATGACTGGGAACGGGGCAACGACCGAGCGCTCGATGAATGGACCAAAGGATTCAAACAATCGGCGATTCGACCGACGGGACTACACGGCTCAAGGATTGACGACAGCTGGGCTCGGATGGGTTGGTGTTAACACCGACAGCTACTTCCCTCTACCCGTTGGTCACTAGGTTATCCATTGGGGTATTGACCGACGAATTGGACAAACCCGCCTCTATAAATTGGAACCCAAACCCTAGCAAAGCTGCCGATTTTTGGTGAGTTTAACCTAGAGAGAGGTATCACCGAAAGGAGGGAGAACAGGGAGAATCAGCCGTGGGTAGCCTGAGAAGTGGATGTCCGGCTTCGTTACTTATTTTGGGAGAAGGAGAAGGCCGGCAATCCGTGCAAGCTCAAGGTATAACAGTGAGCTGTTGTGGTTTGTTTGATTTCCTTTCCTTTCTTTCTGTAATTGCAAGAGATTATATGCTTTTCTATCACAGTGATGATCTAGTTCATATTGGATATTCTGATTCAGACTTTATGGGTGATAAAGATACAAGAAAGTCTACTTCTGGAAATGTGTTCACTTTAGGCGGTGGAGCTATTAGTTGGAGGAGTGTTAAGCAAGGTTGTATTGTTAATTTTTAAGGAAGCAGAGTGTGTTGCAATTTCAAAGTCTTCCAAGGAAGCTATTTAGTTTCGAAAGTTTTTAATGGAACTTGGAGTAGTACCGTCAGCTGCTAGTCCCATGCCTATATATTGTGATAATACTGGGGCAATAGCACAATTAAAGGGTACCAGATTGAAAGTAGTATGCACACAAGCCAATCATATTTGATATGATGTAGCATATACTTTGTAATCTTATTAATTTATTAATAAAAGAATTGATTTCCTTAAAAGGCATTTTATATTATCTACATAGTGCTGTTATATTAAATGTGATAAACTCATAGTTTTGAGCAATGCTTTTAGAATCATGATGGTGATCATGCTAATGAGATCTAAATTCTAGATAGTTCACAAACTAAAATTGTTCCTAATCGTTGGATTACTAAAAGGAGATTAGTGAATTCGGATAGATTAGTACATACGTTGCTTGCTCTTAAGAAGAGGATGATTGATCTCATAATCATTTGTGTGGAGACACTAAAGCAAGTATGTAGGTGCTTATTGGAGAATAAGTTCACTGAACGTGACTCGCTAAGGAATACCTAATGGAGTTTTACTCGCCTGTCAATAGGAATTCCTATAGTGATAGTAGTGCAAGTGATCCTTGGACTTGAGATCATCATAGTATCTTGTGTATGATGAGTTATACTTTGACATGTCCCTTAAGACCTTTTGGGTATATCAAAGGGTATGATTGAGTATAATTAGTTGTACATGGAGATAGGTGAATGATCAACAAAGAATCTACCTCATCCAGTAAAAGATGTGAATGTCCTATGTGATGCGATAAATGATAACTCAGTAGTCCTTGGCCAAGGCAGAATGAAATTAGAAAGGAGTTTCTAAGTTGCATTATTTAGAGTTGTGTATTTGAGAATCGAAATACATATAATTAAATAAAATAAGACTTGACAGTAATTTCATGTATTATATTTAATTGGGACATTGTATGGTAGAAGGATTAAATTGTACGGTAACAATGCACTGAAAGGTTCTTTTGTGATTAATGTTGAAATCTATATTATCTGGAAAGTCGTTGATCGCTAAGGCCCTTATTGTAGAATAAATATTATTTATTTAAATAAATTAAATATTTTACTTCATATATTTAAATAAGATTATAATTGTTCTAATTGATTTATTCACAACCGGTTTAATATGGAGAACCTAAAGGGTCACACCGCAAAAGAAAAATATTTATTTAAGAAGTAAATGACATAATTATAATAATAAGTTAAGTGTATTTAATTTAATCTATGGAGATAGAATAAATTAAATAGCTTAATATTTATTATTTAACATTTTGGAAACATTAAATATAAATTAATAAGAGGAGTCTTATTATTATTATTACTATTACTATTATTTAATTCCTAATAGGGATTGAGAATTAATTAATAGAACTAATCTCACATGAATTCCTAATTGGATTAGGAGCATAATTAATTAAATGAGTTTAATTATAATAAAAATCCCAATCCTAAATAGTTTAGGGAAGGGTTATTCCTACATCTATAAATAAGAAGAGTCTTATCATAGATTGGGGTTACATACTCTTGCATTAGATTGTGGAGAGTACTTACAATTTCTATAAAGATAGAAACTAGGATTTTGCCAACACCCATCTTCTTGAATAACTATTCTTCCTTGGTGGATCACCTCTAGAGGCCAAACACTTGGGTGGCTAACGTTGATCAAGCAAAGGAATTTAGTCGGTGGAATTCAAGGAGAACGCGAAGGAATTGGAGGTGAACTTGTACCCGAGGAAGCACGGTTCTACGAGGGTATAATTTGTATCTCTATCTCTTTCGTTTATATCGTTAATTGAGCACATAGATTAATCATGGTGATGGTTTGTATAAAATTTTAAAATCCAATTTTATCGCGCTTCCGCTTTATTTATGTAATTTGATTGCATGTTCGCGTTATATACAAACCTAACACAGATACTATAAGAAATCGAAACACATTGAGCGCAAGTACCATATCATTCGAGAGTATGTGAACAAAGGAGATCTGAAAGTATGTGAGATTGCAAGAGTTGAAAATCTATTGATTGGAAATGACATAGGAATTTTATCTCAAGTTAAAGTTTGGCTATCTAATCATTTTGACATGAAAGATTTGGGAGAAGCCAATTACATTCTTGGGATCCAGGTTATCCGGGATCATCAGAAAAGAGTGTAGTGCCTTTTTCAAGCTGCATATATAAATAAAATGTTGGTTAAGTATACTATGCAGGATTCTAAAAAGGTACTACTTCCTTTTAGATATGGAGTTCCTCTTTCTTTAATTCATTATCCTACGATAGAATCTGCGAAAGAGCGCATGAAAGTTGTTCCTTATGCATCAGCTGTAGGAAGCTTCATGTATGCTATGTTGTGTACTAGACCAAATATCTGTTATGCAGTGGGAATGGTTAGTAGATATCAGTCTAATCCAGGACTTGAGCATTGGTCAACAGTTAAGCATATATTCAAATATCTTCGAAGAACGAGAGATTATATACTTTTCTATCACAGTGATGATCTAGTTCATATTGGATATTCTGATTCAGACTTTATGGGTGATAAAGATACAAGAAAGTTAACTTCTGGTAATGTGTTCACCTTAGGTGGTGGAGCTATTAGTTGGAGGAGTGTTAAGCAAGGTTGTATTGTTGATTCCATTATGGAAGTAGAGTATGTTGCAGCTTCAGAGTCTTCCAAGGAAGCTATTTATTTTCGAAAGTTTTTAATAGAACTTGGAGTAGTACCGTCAGTTGCTAGTCCTATGCTTATATATTGTGATAATATTGGGGCAGTAGCACAATCAAAGGGTACCAGATACCATAAGAAATCGAAGCACCTTGAGCGCAAGTACCATATCATTCGAGAGTATATGAACAAAGGAGATCTGAAAGTGTGACACCCCCAAATCTGGGTACTTAATTTCCCCCTGATTTGGTGTTCACTATCCCATTCATTCACATCTAACTACCCATAATTAAGCAATTAAAATAAACTTAATTAATCATCTCCCAAACCGGGTTACATCAATAATTAAATCCCAGGTCACCACAACCTTAATACATCAAATGCGGAATATATAAAAAAAAATCTAAAACAAGTCTGGTACAAATGTTCATCAATTAATTAATAAATCTAGAACTATTTCTGCATCTTGCCCTTGCCCTTACTGGTGGACGGCTCGTCCTGCTTCTCGGGCTTAGCTGAAATATTTAATGCAAGAGTGAGCAAACAGTTGCCCACAAGAATGATAACAATAACTTTTAATTGAAATAGAGTTCAAATGAGAAGCAATGATTTTTTTTGAAGTTAATCAATAAGTAATCAAAGTTTGAATATATCTGAGGGTCTCAAGACCTCGAACTATGTCCTAGGTTAACAAGTATTTTTTTTTTTACCGTAACCTTTAACAGTCTTAAAGACTATAAATGGACCTTCATCTCGTACTGAGGGGGATCAGCCCTTTGTACAATGTATTGTGCACAAACATTTTAACGCTAAGCGTAATAATCCCCTATGTTAGGGTTGTTCATCTCAGTTTATAATAAGAGTCCGTACCAAAAAGAACTTGGCTTGGAACAAGTTTAGATAATCTAAGTTTTTGAAACGCTCATCAAACTAAGGACTAGCTGAATCAATAATGGTTTGCTAGTCTAGTTCTTTAGTAAAGTTTGTATTCGAAGTTTGAATGATAATCAAAGACTGAATAAATAATATCTGAAACAAAATATAATTACTCAACATGATATCAGCCTTGCTTGAATAACAATAAGCTAAGGTTAATTATTTCACTCAAAGGGAGTAAACTTGTTGAAATAATAACAAGCTTAAGAAATAGAAAACTTGCTATAATAATTTAACAAGTTTAAAGAAAGAAAACTTGCTCAACGTAAAAGTAATAAGTTGAGATAAGGAAACTTGCACAATATGAAATAAGGATAAGAAACTTGCCTCAAGCGTAGATTACAAATTAAATAATTCACGATCCTTAAATCAACCTATACAATTAATTATAAGATGGTAACATAAATTAGTTACAAAATTTATAATCACTTTAGGTTCCTTTTACCTAATTATAGTATCTCATTTAGCATACTTTAGACAACAAATGCTAAGTAGCAACCATCTTGGTAGTACATTAGTCACATTAATATAAGTTTAATTATGCATCATAATTTCCCAGAAAAAAAATAATAAATTAAATTTTTTTTTTTTTTAAACAGTAACGTTTCTCGCCGGGGCGAGAAAAAGCTTAACAATTTCGTCGCCGGGGCGACTCTGTCGCTGGGGCGAAGAAACCAGTTCATTTCTATCGCCGGGGCGATAGACTTGACTGTCGTCTTCCCCAGCTCGCGAACCAGTGAAAACTTAGGCCAAATTTGGCCAAAATTTTCCGAATTCTACCATCCAGAAAACAAACTAGATATACCCAAACACCATATATGATATAAAACATTTACTCAACATGTTTCTAACTAATCTAAGCATTATAAAACACATAATCAATCAATTTAAAACCAAAAATTCACTGTTTTATAAAATAACCATGTTTTTGCCATTTTCATAAAACAAAACTCTGTAAATTCATTTTTCAATCAATTGAACCCATTCTTCTTGCATTATTCATGTTTTTCATCAAATAATCATAAACAATTATCAATTTACCGATTAATAACCAATTAGAGCATCAATTTTCATACATATATACAATTCATAAAGTAAACTCTGTAAAAACTAAAAACTCAATTCTAAAGCATGTTTTCATGGATTAATACCTCTAAATTAATTGTTAATCATCATATAATCATCTAACACATGATTATTACCAATTACAACAACTATAATCAAATAGTTCATATATTCTAACAATTGAATTTACATACAGTAACTAAAACTATATACAGAAGAATAAAACCAAAAGGAAAAAGAAATTATACCTTCAATTACTTTAGGAACTTGATGAATTCTTTTAAAATTACAAGTTCTTTCTTCTCAATTCTCAAATTCTCAAACTCTGCTCTCTCTTTTCTCTCAAACTCTGATGTTCTTCTTTCTTTTCTTTTTCTCTCTGTTCTTCTCTTTTCTTTTACAACAGACGCAACTTAAAAAAAATAAACTGATAGAATTAAGAAAATAAAAACTGACAATTAAATCAAATAATGACGTAAAAATCTAATTTAATTCATCAGTTATAAAATTCAAAAGCCATAAGGCTATGTTTGGCAATTACAATTAAGGATAACCTATTATTCTTATGTCCTTGTTTGGTAAAACACAATTAAAATAACCCATTATTTCCAAACAAAGATCATAAGACCTTGTTTGGTAAAACTAAATTAAAACTCCTTTCATTTATTTTAATAAACCAATATAACATATAGTTTAAAATGTCACACATTTAATTCAATTGAACTTATTATTAAATAAATTCAATTAAATATAATTAACTCAAATAATAATTTCATTTAACAAATAACAATAATACCAAATAAATTCTCTTATTCAAATAAATTATTTATTCAAATAAACCTTTTCATCATCTAATTTAATCATTAAATTAAATTAGAATAAACATAACAAATCACATTTAAATAATATTTAACATTATTAAATTCAACAAATACCCACATTTAACTCAATAAATTAATAAAAATATTTATATAACTCAATAAATATTTTTATTCAATCATTAAAATTGCATTCGTTACATCTTTCCCTCCTTAAAAGGATTCTGTCCCCAGAATCACAACGCAATTAAATCGTCCGTTACATTCTCCCCTCCTTACAAAGATTCTGTCCCCAGAATCGCAATATATATAATTAAACAAACAATTGAGGGTAATTCTGCATCATTTGCTCTTCGAGTTCCCACGTTGCTTCTTCAGCATTGTGGTTCCTCCATATTACCTTTACAGAAGGTATCACTTTACTTCTAAGGACTTGTTCTTTCCTGTCCACTATTTGTACATGAACCTCTTTATAAGACAAATCTTGCTCAAACTGTATCGGTTCATATTCTATGACATGTTTATAATCAGACTTATACGGTCGTAGCACCGATATGTGGAAAACATTGTGAATGTGGCCTAACTCAGGAGGTAAAGCTACCGCATAAGCTACCTCACCCACCCGTTTCAGCACTTCAAAGGGTCCAATGAATCGCGGACTTAGTTTACCCTTCTTTCCAAATCTGATTTTCCCTTTCCAGGGAGATACTTTGAGAAACACGAAGCTGCCGACCTCAAATTCGCGATTTTGTCGGTGTTGGTCAGCATACTTTTTCTGCCTGTCTTGAGCGGCTATCAGTCTGGCTCTTATTATTTGAACAATCTCAGCAGTTTGTTGCACCAGCTCGGGTCCTAATAGTCGACGTTCACCAACCTCATCCCAGCATAACGGAGTTCTGCATTTCCTTCCGTACAACGCTTCGTAGGGTGGCATGCCGATACTGGCGTGATGACTGTTATTGTAAGAAAATTCGACCAAAGGTAAATGATCATCCCAGTTGCCCTTGAAATCCATGACACACGCTCTCAGCATGTCCTCCAACGTTTGAATTGTTCTTTCACTCTGGCCATCGGTTTGAGGATGATAGGCTGTTGTACTCATTCGCAACTGTGTCCCCAAACAAGTTTGCAGACTCCTCCAAAACTTTGATGTGAACCGCGGATCCCTGTCTGACACTATTGATACTGGAACACCGTGCCTCGAGATAATTTCTTTGATATATAACTTCGCCAGCTGATCTAAAGTGAATCTGACTTTGATTGGTAAAAAGTGCGCTGATTTCGTCAGTCGATCCACGATGACCCATATCGCGTCATATCCCTTCTGAGTAGCTGGAAGACCTACCACGAAATCCATCGTGATATGCTCCCATTTCCATTCTGGTATCTCCAAAGGTTGTAGCAAACCACTTGGTCGTTGATGTTCTGCTTTTACTCGCTGACAGGTTAGGCACTTCGCAACACACTCAGCAACCTCTCTTTTCATGTTTGGCCACCAGAAATGTTGGCGAAGATCTTGGTACATCTTCGTACTTCCTGGGTGAACCGAAAATCTTGAACTATGGGCTTCGGTCAAAATCTCTTCTCTGATCTTTAGTTCTGCCGGAACCCAAATTCGGCCTTCAAATCTAAGCAGTCCTTCAGTGTCAACTTTGTATTTAAGCTTTTCGCCCTCAAGCAATCTTTTCCGTATCTCAGCACATTCCTCATCTTTGAGTTGCGCTTCCTTCACTTTTTCCACCAGAGTTGGTTGGGTTTCTATCTGAAATAATTTTTCAGTCGACGTCATCTGATTCTTTACTTCTAGTTCCAACTTAGCCATTTCCTCCACGAGCTTCTCCTGAGCGGTTAACAAAAACAATTTCTCCCGACCCTTTCTGCTCAAAGCGTCTACAACCACATTGGCTTTTCCCGGATGGTATAGGATTTCACAATCATAGTCCTTGATTAACTCTATCCATCTCCTTTGCCGCATATTCAAATCTTTCTGTGTAAAAATATACTTCAGACTTTTATGGTCTGTGTATATTTCACACTTCTCCCCATAGAGATAGTGTCGCCAGATTTTCAGAGCAAACACCACAGCTGCTAACTCTAAGTCATGGGTCGGATACCCTTTTTCATAGTCTTTTAGTTGGCGCGATGCATACGCAATAACCTTTCCATTCTGCATCAACACACAACCAAGTCCCTTATGCGATGCGTCGCTATACACCACAAAATTTCCTGTATCATCTGGCAAAGACAAAACAGGTGCCGAACTTAGTCTCTTCTTTAGTTCTTGGAACCTCTCTTCGCACTTCTCCGTCCAAACAAACTTCACTGATTTTCTTGTTAAATTCGTTAACGGAGTGGCGATTCTCGAGAAATCTTGAATAAAACGCCTATAATATCCTGCCAAACCTAGGAAACTCCTCACTTCTGACGGTGTTTTCGGCTGATCCCAGTTTATCACAGCTTCGACTTTTGATGGGTCTACCGATATTCCGTCCTTATCAATCACATGCCCAAGAAATTGCACACGTTCCAACCAAAATTCGCACTTCGAAAATTTTGCATACAATTTCTCTTTCCTTAACGCCTCTAATGTCACCCTCAAATGCTCGACGTGTTCTTCCTGAGTTTTGGAATATACGAGGATGTCGTCTATAAACACCACTACGAATTTATCCAGAAATGGTTTGAACACCCTATTCATTAAGTCCATGAATGCTGCAGGCGCATTCGTTAAACCAAATGACATAACCAAAAACTCATAGTGACCATATCTAGTTCGAAATGCCGTCTTTGGTATATCCTCCTGTCTCACCTTCAACTGATGGTACCCACTTCGTAAATCTATCTTTGAAAAGTACCTTGCCCCCTTTAGTTGATCAAACAGGTCATCGATCCTTGGCAACGGATACTTGTTTTTGATCGTGACCTTGTTCAATTCTATATAATCAATGCAAAGACACATTGATCCATCCTTCTTCTTAACAAATAATACCGGCGCTCCCCACGGCGAAACGCTTGGTTGAATATACTTTTTATCTAGCAATTCCTGTAGTTGCGCCATCAACTCCTTTAATTCCACTGGAGCCATTCGATACGGGGCCTTCGATATAGGGGCCGTTCCCGGTGCTAAATCAATCACAAACTCGATTTCCCTATCTGGCGGTAATCCTGGTAAATCTTCAGGAAACACGTCCACGAAATCTCTAACCACTGGTATCTCTTCCAACTTTGCACCTTCCTTTCGCATATCAACTATGTAGGCTAGATACCCTACACAGCCTTGCCTCAACATCTTTCTGGCCTGCATCATCGTCAGACAACTCGCTTGTCTAGGCGATTTGCTACCATAAAATACAACCTTTGACGGAGTCATAAGGTTTATACACTTCTTTTGACAGTCAATGACTGCCCCATGATTAGTCAACCAATCCATACCCAATATAACGTCAAACTCCCCAAGTCGAATTGGGATCAAGTTTACCGTCGTTATCTGACCCTTAATATCTATTTGACAATCCTTGTGGATAAGTTTAACAGGAATTATTTCCCTATTCGCAATCTCTATGTTCATAGGGTAATCTAGTTCTTCCTGGGGTAATTCTAAGTTCTTAGCAAAATCATCGGATATAAATGAGCAAGTAGCACCCGAGTCAAACAATACATAAGCATTAATATTATTGACTGGAATGATACCTGACACCACATCCTTTGACTACACAGCGTCCTGCACCGTCATGTTGAACGTTCGAGCGGTAGGTCGGTTGGGCTGTGTCGGTCCGGTGATAGTCAGATTACCTCCACCGCTGCTCCCTTTTTCCTGCACCAGCTCCTCCTGTAGCTGTTTTCTTAGGGCACTCTCTGGCAAAGTGATCCTTCGACCCGCAAATGAAACATGCTCCTTTCTTCGGATTAGGGCAATTTGGTGAAATATGGCCCTCTTGTCCACAGTTGAAGCACACCCGCTTACCCTTCAAACAAGCACCCATATGGCTCTTCCCACAGTTGCTGCATACCTCTATCTTCTTCTTCTGATTACCCTGCTGACTTCCCACAGAGTTACTATCATTCCACTTCCTTTTCTGATTACTGCCCCCATGGCTACCACTTGCTTTGTTTTCATTCTCATTCTTCTTTTTCTTCTGCTCCTGGTTGTACTTTGACAGAGCATCACTGCCTCCTTCAGCGATAATTGCCTTTTCTAGCACTGCCGCAAATGAACTTAGTTGAAACAACGAAACTCTACTATATAACCAGGGTTTCAGTCCCTGCTCAAATCTCCTAGCCTTCCGCTCATCCGTGTTAACCTGATATGGCGCAAACCTTGCCAGCTCATTGAACTTTGCAGCATATTCAGGTACCGTCATAGTACCTTGCTTTAGCTCTAGGAACTGCACTTCCATCTGGTTCTGCGCGCTTACTGGGAAGTATGTCTCGAAAAATATTTCTTTAAACCGCTCCCACGGTATTATACCCTGACCACCACGAGTTTTGTTTGCCTGCCACCAGTAGCTGGCTTCTGATTTCAGCATGAATGTCGCAAATGCCGTTTTCTGGTCTTCACTGACTCTGGCGACATCGAACACTTTCTCCATCTCCATGATCCATGTTTGAGCTTCAATCGGATTCATGGAGCCCTGAAATTCTGGAGGTCCGACAGCCTTGAAGTCTTTGAAGGTCGTGACCTGCGCTTGGGGTTGGTTCGCAAAGGCTCCCGTTAACAAATTTACCAACTGCTGCATGGGATTAGCGTTGGCTTCTTCGTTGTTAGTAGATCCCTCGGGGGTCTGTTGACGTGTTGGTTGTCTTCTTGGAGGCATTTTACTGTTAAGAATTCTCGTTATTAAACTATTGCTCAATTACTCAAACATTTAAGTCTTAACTTAAACATTTATGAACAACACTTAAATACATAACACATCTGATAAACTTTCACATTTTATTCATTAACTGCTTAAAAACATAATAGAGATAACATCGTAGTTATTTACATCAAATCATCTATCCTGAAATCACAAAGTTCCAGGATTACATCATTATTCTATCCCATTAAATAAACTGGGATTAATCAACTTATTAACTCATAAATTTCATAATAACATAACTAATCATAATCTATGATGACATCCCACGACGTACAGCTTCCTGGCGTTCCTGCTCCATAATGCGTGTCATCATCCTACGATCCATCACATCTGGATGACGATTAGCTCGATCTTGAGCTCTGTCTATGGTAGTATGAAAAATATACTCCATCTCATCAATCTTGGCCTTCTTTGACCGCATTTCACACTCAACACGATCTGCACGATCAGCCTCCCTCAGCCAAGCTGTCTCCGCTCTCGCCCGGCTTAGCTGACTCCCCTTTCAACTCATCTCGTACAATCTCATTCCTGGCTATCAACTGTCCGCGTCGATACTCAGACTGTGCTAGCCTCTGCTCAGCCTCTGCAAGACGTGAAGAAAGGTCTTGGATCTCAGCATCCTTCTGCTCTAGAGTGGTTTGACGTTCTGCAGCCTGTTCCTCTAACTCCTCCTTATCACTCTCTACATGAACCAACTTCCACTCCACGTCTCCAAGACGTATGTCTAGCTCCACAATCTCACTGCTCTTCTGCTCCAAATCAGACTGTCGCTCTGCCAGCTGCCTCTCTAACTCTTCCACTCTGTCCTGCAACTCTATGTTGCGATCATACACCTGCTCGTACATCTGAACACCCAAAGTAGATAATGATATCCCCTCAGGGTCTTCCTCCTCCTCCTCAACCTCTTCAGGGTCCTCCTCAGGATCCTCCTCAGGGTCCTCCTCAGGATCAGTCTCAGGCTCATACTCGTGACCTGTAACTGTAACCAATGGAGATAGCTCCCTCTACACTAGCTGCTCATGAACCACGTGAATATCTCGGGGCTCCTCCTCCCTAGTCTGGCTGGGCTCTCCTCTATCAGTCATCCTGACAACATAGTTTTAAGTTTTAATTACTAATTGACAATACTCGATAGTACTCGCGAGCACATAAGTTTATTATCAAATAAGCACATAGCACATAATCATTTTGTTGTCTTTTATGAATTTCCGTAATTCATTCCTTAGAACTCGATAAGAGTTTATCACCACTATATTCTCTATCTTCTAAAAGGCTACTACCCTAAGGTTTTCCCCACCTAAAGGTTCATAACCTGCAGCTCTGATACCAACCTGTGACACCCCCAAATCTGGGTACTTAATTTCTCCCTGATTTGGTGTTCACTATCCCATTCATTCACATCTAACTACCCATAATTAAGCAATTAAAATAAACTTAATTAATCATCTCCCAAACCGGGTTACATCAATAATTAAATCCCAGGTCACCACAACCTTAATACATCAAATGCGGAATATATAAAAAAAAATCTAAAACAAGTCTGGTACAAATGTTCATCAATTAATTAATAAATCTAGAACTATTTCTGCATCTTGCCCTTGCCCTTACTGGTGGACGGCTCGTCCTGCTTCTCGGGCTTAGCTGAAATATTTAATGCAAGAGTGAGCAAACAATTGCCCACAAGAATGATAACAATAACTTTTAATTGAAATAGAGTTCAAATGAGAAGCAATGATTTTTTTTGAAGTTAATCAATAAGTAATCAAAGTTTGAATATATCTGAGGGTCTCAAGACCTCGAACTATGTCCTAGGTTAACAAGTATTTTTTTTTTTACCGTAACCTTTAACAGTCTTAAAGACTATAAATGGACCTTCATCTCGTACTCAGGGGGATCAGCCCTTTGTACAATGTATTGTGCACAAACATTTTAACGCTAAGCGTAATAATCCCCTATGTTAGGGTTGTTCATCTCAGTTTATAATAAGAGTCCGTACCAAAAAGAACTTGGCTTGGAACAAGTTTAGATAATCTAAGTTTTTGAAACGCTCATCAACTAAGGACTAGCTGAATCAATAATGGTTTTGCTAGTCTAGTTCTTTAGTAAAGTTTGTATTCGAAGTTTGAATGATAATCAAAGACTGAATAAATAATATCTGAAACAAAATATAATTACTCAACATGATATCAGCCTTGCTTGAATAACAATAAGCTAAGGTTAATTATTTCACTCAAAGGGAGTAAACTTGTTGAAATAATAACAAGCTTAAGAAATAGAAAACTTGCTATAATAATTTAACAAGTTTAAAGAAAGAAAACTTGCTCAACGTAAAAGTAATAAGTTGAGATAAGGAAACTTGCACAATATGAAATAAGGATAAGAAACTTGCCTCAAGCGTAGATTACAAATTAAATAATTCACGATCCTTAAATCAACCTATACAATTAATTATAAGATGGTAACATAAATTAGTTACAAAATTTATAATCACTTTAGGTTCCTTTTACCTAATTATAGTATCTCATTTAGCATACTTTAGACAACAAATGCTAAGTAGCAACCATCTTGGTAGTACATTAGTCACATTAATATAAGTTTAATTATGCATCATAATTTCCCAGAAAAAAAATAATAAATTTAAATTTTTTTTTTTAAACAGTAACGTTTCTCGCCGGGGCGAGAAAAAGCTTAACAATTTCGTCGCCGGGGCGACTCTGTCGCTGGGGCGAAGAAACCAGTTCATTTCTATCGCCGGGGCGATAGACTTGACTGTCGTCTTCCCCAGCTCGCGAACCAGTGAAAACTTAGGCCAAATTTGGCCAAAATTTTCCGAATTCTACCATCCAGAAAACAAACTAGATATACCCAAACACCATATATGATATAAAACATTTACTCAACATGTTTCTAACTAATCTAAGCATTATAAAACACATAATCAATCAATTTAAAACCAAAAATTCACTGTTTTATAAAATAACCATGTTTTTGCCATTTTCATAAAACAAAACTCTGTAAATTCATTTTTCAATCAATTGAACCCATTCTTCTTGCATTATTCATGTTTTTCATCAAATAATCATAAACAATTATCAATTTACCGATTAATAACCAATTAGAGCATCAATTTTCATACATATATACAATTCATAAAGTAAACTCTGTAAAAACTAAAAACTCAATTCTAAAGCATGTTTTCATGGATTAATACCTCTAAATTAATTGTTAATCATCATATAATCATCTAACACATGATTATTACCAATTACAACAACTATAATCAAATAGTTCATATATTCTAACAATTGAATTTACATACAGTAACTAAAACTATATACAGAAGAATAAAACCAAAAGGAAAAAGAAATTATACCTTCAATTACTTTAGGAACTTGATGAATTCTTTTAAAATTACAAGTTCTTTCTCAATTCTTTCTTCTCAATTCTCAAATTCTCAAACTCTGCTCTCTCTTTTCTCTCAAACTCTGATGTTCTTCTTTCTTTTCTTTTTCTCTCTATTCTTCTCTTTTCTTTTACAACAGATGCAACTTAAAAAAAATAAACTGATAGAATTAAGAAAATAAAAACTGACAATTAAATCAAATAATGACGTAAAAATCTAATTTAATTCATCAGTTATAAAATTCAAAAGCCATAAGGCTATGTTTGGCAATTACAATTAAGGATAACCTATTATTCTTATGTCTTGTTTGGTAAAACACAATTAAAATAACCCATTATTTCCAAACAAAGATCATAAGACCTTGTTTGGTAAAACTAAATTAAAACTCCTTTCATTTATTTTAATAAACCAATATAACATATAGTTTAAAATGTCACACATTTAATTTAATTGAACTTATTATTAAATAAATTCAATTAAATATAATTAACTCAAATAATAATTTCATTTAACAAATAACAATAATACCAAATAAATTCTCTTATTCAAATAAATTATTTATTCAAATAAACCTTTTCATCATCTAATTTAATCATTAAATTAAATTAGAATAAACATAACAAATCACATTTAAATAATATTTAACATTATTAAATTCAACAAATACCCACATTTAACTCAATAAATTAATAAAAATATTTATATAACTCAATAAATATTTTTATTCAATCATAAAAATTGCATTCGTTACAGAAAGTATGTGAGATTCCAAGAGTTTAAAATCTAGCAGATCCATTCACAAAAACATTACCTGCTAAAGTTTTTGAATCTCATTATGATGCGATTGGTATTAAATGCATGCTAAATAGGATTTAATAGCCAGTGGGAGATTATTAGATTTTTGCTATAAAAATCTTATTATCTATTTATTAAATGTTTATTTATTTATGTTGGACATTGATTTATTAATAAAAGTACATCATTCATCATTCATTAAATGATCGTTTAGTTTGTTTATATATATCTCCATATTATATATGTTATGGTTTATATGTATAAATAAATGTTATACACAGAAGATATAAATCATATGTATTATATAAATAAAGAAATAATGGCTTATAACCTAGATGATTTAGAGATTATTCCTGTATGTTATAGTACTTTAACAGAGATGATTTATCTTGATCATGGAAGTTGGACTTCTAATTAAAGTACTAGTGCATTAACAGTGTGCATTAAATGGATCATGTGATAATATTTTATTTATAAAATATTTTCACATAAATACTAATTTGTAAAATTTCTTAGTTTTGAAATAATAGTAGACTTAATATTATTATATATATTAATTTGATGTTCCAATGAGTGAGATTACATCGTCTTAATTAATACCTCGGAATGTCGATTAATATATTTAATTAATATTAGGAACAATATTATTGGCAAAACATCTACAAGATTTTTCATAAGTTAATTTATCATTGATCATAGAATCTCGGCCGAGTCTTTTAATATTTATTATTAAAAGGATTGATTAAATTGTTAAATCAATTTATGATGAAATAGAGATAAATTATGGACTCATGAAATTAGTTCAAATGTATCAAAATTATATTAACTGATTCTGAAATATTTATGTACATTTATAGAGAAAATATTTATAGTTTATTAGTAAAGGGTTTAATTATTTAATTCCTGGACTGAAGTGCAATTACAATTATTTAGTGAAATTAATTGTAATTAATATTTATTTTGAATATTATTATTAGATAATAATATCTAGATAAGTATTGGAGTCAGGAGAGGAATCTCTTAAGATCCCCTTCCCAGTCTAATATGGATCAGATTTTTAAGAGAGGGTAAGGATTAATGTTATTATATGTATCATTGATCAGAAATGTATTTTGGTACTTTTGTATCAGAAAAAAACACAAAATTTCGTATTCTCTCTTTCAGCCTAGGAAAAACAAAGTTAGGGTTTTTTCCAGAAGGGTGCTTTGGAGACCACACTCCAGGTTCAGCATAAGGTCATAGGAAGGAAGATCTTGAGGATACAAGAGACTGTACGGATATTAAAAACGTGCTAATTCAACCAAGCACTAGGTAACAAATTCGTACTTTAGTTACATGGTGTATATATATTTGTTGTTTCGTATAAACCATAAAGATGATCCTGAATTTATTTAATTTTTTTTAAAACCTATTTTTTGAAAAATTTTCCAATAGATACTGCCAAACAACTCACATGCACACCACTTCTATGACCTATTGTAAACTGCTCACTTGAAGTACAAATTGTGGGACAGTCTTAACAGGACCACTCACATGAACTATAACTGGAGGGATTATTATATATTTTCAAAGCAAGTATAATCCCATAATTTCATTTAGTACATTAAACACTTCTAGCCTATTTACCAATGGCACCTAGTATATATGTCCACGACTAGGGGTGGGCATTTTTTTCGATTTTTTTAATTTTTGGACTAACCGAACCGGTTCAGGACAAAATGAAATTGGTTCAGTATCAGTACAAGTAACTGGTATATACCGGTTATTCGATATCGGGTTCGGGAAGGTATTTTGAAGGTTCGGTACATACTGTACTGAATCGGTTGTACTGGTTGAATTATGTAAAGTCTGAGTTTTGCACAAGCATATTGAATTCCTCGGCACTTCAACCTGAGGTCAAACACAAAACAAGTTTATAAAAGTAGATAAAAAGATGAAGTTAAACATGTGCAGAACAATGGAAGATAATCAGTTGAAATAAAAAAAGAAAAGAAAACAAACTGATTAACAAATTAGAAAGTATCCCTGTTGTAAAACAAGAAATAAATAATGGTAGACTAAGAAAAGCTACATAAAACCCCAAAATTAAATAACCAGATGATAGGGACAACAAATTCAAGGAGATATAGATATCTTAAACAAATACAAACAAACAGGTTGCTACAACCTCAGATCTATGGCCTTCGGATTGTTGAGAACATTATAATTACCAGCAAGCTAAATAAACCTCACAATGTTGGAGAATATAACATTGTTATGGCCTCAGATCTATGGTCTTAGAAGTTAGATGCAGTCTATGTCTCGAGACCAACAATTCTTTGGGATGTAATTAACAAACTTCCAAAAGTCTAATTAATTAGACAACTCCTAAATGATCCCCTACATTAAGTTTCGGTACAAAATCAGTTTTTACCAGTATCGAACAGGTCCTAATCGGTCCGGAATACCGGTAATTTAGTACCAGTATCGGTAACCATTTTCGAGTAAAAATGGTAACCGGTTCAGTACGATAAATTATCGATGAACACCCCTATCCATGGCATTGCGGATGAAGAAGTATGATTAACCACTTTGTTAAGGAGTGAGTACAATAAGGACGTAAGTTTACTTATGTCCTTATTATGCCTCCTCTTGAATTCCTTTGCACAATTACTGTTATTCCTAGAAAGACATAAATAGATCTAGAAGGGGGTTGAATAGATTTTTAAAATTTTCTTTTTAAAGAAATATTATCAAACTAATTAAGCAAGTTAATTGATAGATTTCAGCATAGCGGAATTGTTTAAGAAAAACCCTTCAAAGATTATAAAAAATGCACAGTTCTAAATTGAGTGAGCAATTATAGAAATAAGTTACAAATATAAAAAAGTAGAGTGACAGAATATGGATTGCGAAAATTAAAGAAAACGAGATTTTTTCAAAGGTTCAGAGCGCAAAAGTCTCTTAATCATTTTTTCTACTCCGCGAGTAAGGATATTCCACTAAGGAGGGTAATTATCAAGATTACAGTTGACTAAGAACTTTTACACAAATGATTCATAATGAATCCGTCAAGTCACATAGACTTGGTTTACAAAAGATCACTTAAATATGACTAATCACCAGCTAAGAGAAGTTGTATGATTTGAGGTACTTCTAAGTTACTTTAAGGTTCTCTTCAAATGACTTAGTAGCAGAGTGTGTTTCTTGGAATCGTAGAGTGAATCTTGTATGAACTCAGAGTTTCAGCACTTGGACTTGATCGATTTGATATCTTTTTTTGGTGCTTGAAATTGTTGTCTTTATATAAAGTTCTCTAGGGATCTTCCCATTAGAAAGTTATTGTTTCTCCATTCTTGCTTGGACACTTGTCTTTCATCAATTGATTGTCTTCAAATTACTGCATGCTTGGACCCCCTTAGGTTGCTTTCTTTAGTATTGTGAACAGTGCAGTAGCAGCCACATGTCCTCTGACTCTACTAAAATAGTTATTTGATAGAGGCTTTGTTAACGTGTCCTTATCACAAAATCGTCTGAGGATAACCATAGAGGTTCGAGTGTTAAGGTTGATGAACTTGCCACAACCTGTCACTGACTTGTTAGATGATCTCATTCTACGATCTGAACTTCCTTAAAGTGAAAACGTAAAGTGTTTATTCTGTTGTACGAATTCTGGTGACTCTTTGATTTTGGCTCTATGATCTGGCTTTTACTCTACGATCTTTGACTGTCTTTAGTTTACTCTGCGATCTTAGATAACATTGCCTTCAGCTCTAGAATCGTCTTCTAGCCTGAAATAACATATATATTACAGAGTTTTAACACTCGAATTTGGATCAACCTAACATGTTTGATCCCTAAACTAAGTCCTTTTACATAGGATTTATTTTATAAGGACTTTACAAAAGCTGCTTGCACACAAATATACATTTAGGTAGAATCATCATCAAATTAAATATGACTAACACAAATTATAGGTACTAACGATCTCCTTATATTAGATGATGACAAAATAAACAGTTTAATGTTTAATCATCAATTCTATATGCAAGATAATGCATGAAATTTAAATATGCCCATGTATACAATGAACAATTGTATTGTCTAGAGAGAAAACTATGAATTTTTATAGATAACATAAAAAATTACAAATGTTTGAAAAGAATTACAAGTTTTATTAAACAAAAGAAAACTAAGGTCTTCTATAGGGTTTTGTTCTAGGTGGATTCCTTCTTTACTCGGCTCTTCTCCTTTCGAATGCTTGATTTGCCTTTTCTTGTCTTCTCCTTAGTTCCTCCAAAGTATCTCTTGGGGCCAAAATATGGAATATTTGGCTGATCTTCAATGTTGATCCCATAGAGATTTATATTCAAGAAGCTTGGATCATTTATGGTCGGCATTCTTGACCCAGTAGGAGTAACTCCACTCGATGATTATGGAGTTCTTGAAGACTGACTTCGACCAAGAGGAACAACTTGCAGTGCAGGTCGAGAAGGAAGAGGAATAATTGATGATTGGAGGGCTTTAACTCTTCCCAATTTGAAAATTATGGACGTTTTATTGCATAACACAAAAAACTAACTTCGTGACACGAAAACCC
Source organism: Aralia elata (assembly GCA_034770075.1). NCBI lineage: Eukaryota > Viridiplantae > Streptophyta > Magnoliopsida > Apiales > Araliaceae > Aralia > Aralia elata. The sequence continues at coordinate 44,167,657 of CM068382.1, forward strand.
GACTAGGTGGGCCCCACCCTAGCCAGCCGCAGATGGACTTGTGGCCAGGTTGGGGTGTTATATAAGGCAGTTTTGCTGATTTTTTGAGGGAAATGAGGCATTCTAGAGAGAAATATTTTTATCTTGGAAGACAAATAGGGAAAAACCTCTCTAGATTTAATCTAGATCTAACTATTTCCATAAAATCTCTTGTCATTTTAGAGTTATGCCTTCAAGATCTAAGCTCAAATGGAAGAAATCTAGCCCTCCCAAGGTGAAAGATTCAATCTTTATGTAATTTAAGTATAGATCTAGCATAGATCTTGTGTATTTTGAAAATTGTTGTGTTTGGGATGTGTTTGTTTCTAATTAATTTGCCATCTGAGGCTCTCCTAGCATCCTAGATCATATATAAGGATGTATGGATCCTATATGTGGGATTATAGATGGTTAAAGAGGATTTCCTACGGATGAAATCTCCTCCTAATCACCCAATGATATCTTCTTCATTAATTTATCGATTTTTCATGGACTTGACTCCTTTTTATTGATTGTTTTGCTTGAGAGTTGTTTCATTTGGATTTCTAGGTCACCCACATATCTTAGATTCATATCTAGTAGTGAGGGAATCCCACCTTTTGGTCAGCCAAGAATTCTCGCAAATAGAATATCCCGATAGCCAATCTGGGATATATTATCGATTAGATCCTAATTGCATCGTTTCTTAGATCTATGGGACCTTAGATCTACGAATTTCATTTCTTACATTCTAAATCCTTTCGCTAGATCTCGTCAATATGTAATAGTCCTTCACGATGTTGGTTTCAGTTATTCAATCTATAGGATAGGGTCTACGGGAGCCCTTTTCCTAGATCTTAAATTCTACTTTTGAATCTCGATGTATTATTTATTGTGATTCCAATCATGTGAGCCTAGAAATGAAGTCAAGACCCTTAAACATCGTGTTTAATGGATATTGACGAAATTCCAACAATCATAGTTGATGGTTGTAATATTTGTTATTCGATCTTTGTAAATGTAAATTTCGGCCTTAAAACAAAATCAAGGGTCGATTGATGAGTAAATTTTATATCTACTAATTTGGTATTCTTAGCTTAATTGTCTAGTTTATTCTTGAGTGTTTAGCATTATTTGAGTGCATTTTAGTAGTTTTATGTTAATAATTGATTTTAGCCTATTTTAGTGTAAATAATGTGAATTATTATAAGTTTGGCCTTAATTTAAGCTACAGGTAATAAAGAAGCATTTAGCAAAAGTCAAGCGAGTAGAAAAAGCAAGTAGCAGGACTTCATGTGAGAAATTGGTTAAAAATAGGCGCGCTAAGGAAAACAAGAAAAATGGCCAGAGATATTTGAGCCGCGGCGCACAAGGTCATGGGCCGTTGCGCTAGGGTTTAACAAAGGCTTGTGCCACGGCATTCAAATACATGGGCCGCGGCACTCAACTCCTACCTAGTCGTGCGTGAGGCCCACGTGCTCGGGTGGAATTAATTTGACTGCTTGAGCTGAGTATGTGGTAATTGAAATTGGGAGATTTCCAAACTCCAAAGGCTGAAGATTTGGATTTATTTACACTTATCTATTGAATGGGTTGGAATTTATCAGATAGTTAGGGGTAGTCTAATAATATATATTCGTTCATTTTATTTATTATAGGGGAGAGGAAAAAGAGAGGATTATTATCCAGTACGTAGAAAAATAACAGTTTTCATCAGAGACATTGTAGAGGTAAGGAAGGAGCTGAGGAGTGAAGACATAATTCATCAGAGTTTATTTCTTTCTTTTTTAAACTCTTATCTTTTGTATTCTATGATGGAATTTGATAAACCAATTATGTTTTTAGCTTTTATTGTGAACTAATTTTAATGGAACCCGGTGATGATTTAATTTAATATTTATTCGTTCTTCTAGCTATTTACGTTGATTATGAAATGGATTGTTTATTATATCTTGAGTTTAATGTTATAATTGTCTAATTAACAATTATTAGATAAATTTAACTGAAATTTGATAATGGATTCTAAATTCAGATCTGGATATAATAACTTGTGATTAGTAATTCATTTTAGGATCAAATGCTAATTTGTAATCGGGATAGGAATATACCTGGATACCATAAGCAATGTTTGGAAAATGAATCTTGATGAATTTATTATTATTATTATTCATAGGAATATAGTGAAATTGATGATAATAAATATGTTGTATAATTAATTCAGAGGATGATTATACAAACTATTAGTGATTTTCTATTGACAATCCAAAATGATTAATTTAATAGAGGAAGATTAGTATTAATTAACTGATTCATTGGGAGAAATTAATTCCTTAACCGTTTTATTTATTGAATTAATATTTTGTTAGTTACTTAATCTTGTTACTTAAATTAAGTTGATATTCTATTAATCTAAACGAAATTCAATTGATGCATACTTAGTACTTAGATTATTTAGGTTATTAATATTTTCTCGTGGGATTGACACTCCTTATCACTTTATTACTTGATTGACCGTGTATACTTGCACGTAAATTACTAGTATAGATATAGATCAACATGTTTTTGGCGCCGTTGCCGGAGAACAATTAAATAGCTTAATTTTTCTAGTATTAATTGTCATCAGTTAGTTTTAATTTAGATTTTATTACTGTTTACCAATTTCATTCCTTTTCACAGGTAACATTGATTGTGTATGCAAACGCGTTCGAAGGAAAAAGAATTGACACATTTGGTAGATAATATCGAGAGAAGGCTTCGTAAGACTAGGATAAAGTCGCTTTAAGAAGTAGAAATCATAGAAAATCTAGTTATCATGGCTGATGCACAACAAGAGGAGTAGAAATCTCTGAAGGACTACGCTATGCCATAGGTTACGGAAATTCATTCGAGTATAAGAAGACCAGCAATCACTGCAAATACATTTGAGATCAAACTAGGGATTATTCAGATGATCCAAAATTCAGTCCAGTTCGGAGGTCTACCGAATGATGATCCTAATGATCATCTTGTTAGTGTCTTGGAGATTTGTGATACTTTCAAAATTATGGAGTGACGGATGATGCGGTGAGGTTAAGACTCTTTCCTTTCACATTACGAGATAAGGCAAAGAGTTAGTTGCATTCGCTACTAGCAGGGTCGATTACGACATGGGATGATCTAGCTCAGAAGTTCTTAGCGAAGTTTTTCTCATCAGCTAAAACAGCGAAGATGAGAAATGAGATCACCTAATTTACACAGCTGGACTCTGAATCATTATACGAGGCATGGGAAAGATTTAAGGATATGTTGAGTAAATGTCCACATCACGAACTTCCTAAATGGCTGTAGGTGCAAACTTTCTACAATGCATTGTTTTATATCACTCGCACTAATATTGATACAGCTGCAAGAAGGGCATTGATGGGTAAGAATTTTAACAAGGTGTATGAATTGTTAGAAACCATGGATGCAAACAACTATCATTGGCCAACTGCTTGATTGAACCAAACTAAGTCAGGAGGAAAATTTGAAGTTGATGCACTAACTGCTTTATCTGTTCAAGTAGCATCATTGACAAAGAAATTTGATTCATGGAATATACAACCGGTTCAACAGGTAGTTGCGGTCTGCAAACTATGTGCAGGTAATCACCAGACAAGCCAGTGTGCCATCAATCCAGAGACAGCGAATTTTATTGGAAATAAGCAAGGCATGTACTCCAACACGTACAGTCCTGGGTGGAGAAATCATCCGAACTTCTCATGGAACAATAATCAGAATCCAACATCAGCTCCAAGGTAATTTCATCCACCAGGGTTTCAAGGTCAAACTCAACCACAACAAGAACGAAAGCCAAGTTTAGAAGAACTACTCACTAAATACATTGCTCAAAATGACACGAGATTAAATAGTTTAAAAGGATCACTTCGCAACTTGGAAAATCAGGTGGGACAATTAGCAAATGCATTAAGTAACCGTCCACAAGTTGCTCTTCCAAGTGACACCGAAGTTAAGCCTAGAAAAGAAAGTCATGAGCAATGCAAAGCAATTACATTAAGGTGTGTAAAGAGTTTGCAGAGGAATATCAACATGCCAGCAGGGATACAGAATACCGAGAAGGAAGAAGAGTTTGAAAATGATTTAAGCAATACTGAAAAAAATTATAATGAGAGAGCAAATTTGAAGCAGAGTGAGAGTAAGAAGATGTAAAGACACCTCCAGTCCCATTTCCACAACGTTTGAAGAATCAGAAACTTGATCATCAATTTTTAAGGTTTTTGGAGGTTATTAAGAAGTTACAAATTAATATACCTTTTGCAGAGGCTTTGGAACAAATGTCGAGTTATGTGAAGTTTATGAAAGAGATTCTTTCAAAGAAGAGAAACATAGGCGAGTGTGAGATGGTAGCTTTAACAAAAAAATGTAGTGCCATTATTCAGAAGAACTTGTCAGCTAAACTGCAAGACCCTGGTAGCTTTACAATACCATGTACCATTGGAGAGTAGTTTGTTGGGAATGCTTTATGCGATCTTAGTGCAAGTATCAATCTCATGCCTTTTTCTATTTATGAGAAACTTGGATTAAAAGGACTAAAACCGACAAACATTATGTTGTGATTGTTGCATCGATCAATTACACATCCGAGAGGAGTTATTGAAGACATACTGGTGAAAATTGAAACATTTGTTTTTCCAGTTAATTTTATTATTCTTGATTGTGGAGAAGATCAAGAAGTCCCACTCCTCTTAGGTAGACCATTCCTAGCAACGGGATGAACTCTGATAGATGTACAGAATGGGAAACTTACAATAAGAGTCAATGATCAAGAAATCAAATTCAATGTGTTTGACGCCATTAAATTCCTGGATAAGGTGGAAGAATGTTGATGAGTGGGTTTTACATCTATGAATTGAGTATATTTGTCTTGATAATTTGTGAGTTCTTAAGTATTCTAAGTTAGTATTAGGTATTTATAGTGTTTTTCTGTTATTTTGTAGGAAGAAGCAAGGAAACGCAATTTGAACATCTTTTGGAGTACAATATGCAAGCAAACGCAAAAAGGGAAGATTATAGGGCTTTTAACACTAGGTTGGATGCATGTTATTGGTTTGAAACTTGAATTGTATTGTAGAGCTACTTATTAGCTTTCTGGAACATCTTGAAAATCACAATCGGAGTTCGGATGAGAAAGTAATGATCCCAACGGACGTTGAACCTCAAAGTTTGGAGTTGCCATTTGCATTACATCCACTTTAAGCCCAATTTCTACTTTGATCCAATCTGAATCTCTCAATTCTCAAAGAATGAAAGTTGCAGATCTCGTCGAGAGTTTCGATTTGATGTGTGGCAGGCCCCGTAACTCCTCTCGGATCAAAAGTTATGACTATTTTACCAACAGATGCTGCAGTAGAATTTTATCAGGCGCGGGCGCGCCGGTTCCTAGTGTATTTTGGTCGCGGCCGCGCTGGTATGTAGAGTGAAAAACTTAGTTTCTAACATTTAGGCGCGGGCGCGCTGCTTCCTAGGCCAATATGGGTGCGGTCGCGCTGGGTCGAGTTGTTGAAAAGCTTATTTTTGACCCAACTTGAATGAAACAAGGATTGTAACTTCTAATTGGTTTAGGACTTTAAATAGAACCTATAAATACATGATGTGAGGCATAGAATGAGGGAGATCTTGTTACTTTTTGCTAACCCTAGATTTGAAGAAGGATTGGAGGCTTGAAACAAGAGATAACGAAGGAAGATCAAGATAGGAGGCTAAAGAGGATATCAAGGATTTCTTCAAAAGAGTTTTTCCTTCCTTCTTTTATCTTTTTATTTTGTAATTCTTGAATGATGGTTTACTTGTGGATTATGGATTTTAATTCAATCATGAACAAATTTCTTTTTAAGATTACAATAGAACTTATTGTGTAGCTTTTATTGATATGCTTCCTTGTTAATTATTATTGATTATTATCAGATTGTCTATTATGATTTATGATTAGTTGCTTAATTGCTTGATCAACAATTACCGTGGTAATCTATATGAACTCGAGAGATGGATTATAGATTTAGACCTAATCATAATATCATGTGATTGTGTTTTCTGCATGGTGATGGAATTCATAATTCGTGTCTACGATAGAGATATATATACACGCCGCATGTAATCTGAAAGAGAACCTGTGCTTTAAATCCTTTTTAATTGTAATTCACATAGAGATATAGTGAATTAGTTAACTAGGATGTTCATCTTAATTCTACCTTTTGTGGATTTAAGTTGATCCGTTTATGATACATCGATAGATGGTTATAAATATTGATGAGTTCTTGATTAACAATCCGGAATAATTAATATAACTTAACAGGAAGTGTATTAATTCAAGTGAAACATTAAGGGAAATTGTAATTCTAAGCCTTTTTATCTGAATTCAATTCTTGGTAGTTAGTAATTAGTTAGTTTAGTACTTTATTTTCAAAATTCAAAATCTTTTATCAAATTGTTTAAATAAAATTAATTTGATTATGAGTTAGTATTTGGTAATTATTATTAAATAATTCTCTGCGGGTTCGACACTCTCTTATCACTTTATTACTTGTTGATCGTGTACACTTGCACACATTTATTGATTACTAAATCGACAAACAAGTTTTTGGCGCCATTGTCGGGGAATTAGTTTAATAATTTTTGCCATCATTAGCTTCAATCAAATTAGTCTTAATTTAATCATTTTATTTTTATTTTAATTCTCTTCCTATATTTCTCTCTTTTAGGTACACCATGGCGGACTACGACTATCAATGGCCTTATACGAGAATGATTCAGCCAAGAGCGGCAAGGATTTATGAATTCGATGAATTGTCAGCATAGATTGAGACACTTTCGAGGATGATTGACACTTTTGCAGTACAACGTATTCAAAGTGTGGGGGTAATTTGTGATTATTATGCAAGAAATCATCCGAGTCATCAATGCACCATCAATTTTAAGTCGATGCAGTATGGTGGTAATTTCGGCGATTACCCCAACAGTTATGCCTATCCCAACAACTATCATCAGGATTGGGGGTATCATCCGGATTTTCATGGAGCCATAATAATCAAGTCTAAATCTTTGCTCCAAGCCAATCATACACTCCAGAATTTCAGGATTCAGCATATCTACATGAAGAAGAAAGGAAACTGAGTTTGGAGGAGGCCTTGGCGAAGTTTATTACAGCTACGGACAAAAGAATGAGTGATCAAGATCAGCTATTGAACTTAGTAGATTTAAATATAAAAAGCTAAGCAGTGTCGATTCGAAATCTTGAGAACCAGATGGGACAGCTTATCAACGCCTTCAAGAATAGTTATCATTGTGCATGGCCCAGTGACGTGGTTCTCGAGACTAATGGATTGCCCGTGCCAAAGCTGCAACCGGGCATGCTAATTAATGATAATTCTGATATGGAGGAGAATAGTGGGGATCAAGAAAATAAAGTCGAAGAAGGTCTAGCCTTGAGTTTCGACGCTAATGTACCGATTTTGTTAGTGCCCCATATATCTTTTCCGCCAAAGCTCAAAGATCCGGTTAGTTTTGCAATCCACTGCCCACTTGGTAGTCATGTCCTTGGTAAAGCTCTTTATGATATGAGAACTAAGACTATATTACAACCATGGTGGGATAAGAGAGAGAACATAGAAGAAGAGCCTGTGGTGTTTGACAAGATTCAATGCCCTAATCTAATCACGAACACAATGGAGGAAGCACCTAGCTATTTGACCGTCGTAATTAGGAACCTATCTACAAAAAGCAAACTAGGTGACTTTGAAACAATGGCCCCTACTGCAGCAAAACCTTCAAAGGTTACATTGCGTCTAATGGATGGAGGGTTCCTCAATTTTCGAAAGGGAATTGGATAGTAAATGGTGAAGTCGGGCTGGCGACTTTAAAATAAGCGCGTTTTGGGAGGCAACCCAAGTTTAAAGTTTAATTTTTAGTTTTTAGTTTTTATTTATTTTATTAGGTTTCATAGTAGTTAATAAATTTGCATTTATTAGGATTTAATAAACTTACTTCTAATGTGTTTACAGGTTATTCGAGTCCAATTAAAGTGCAATACCTTATTCATTCCAATGTGCCTAGCCTATTCTTCAGACTTATCAGACAAGAAGGAAGATTGCTATATTTTCAGGGAAGTCCTTTGCTTTACTTTTTCCTATTTTAGCCATTGAGGACAATATCTAGTTTAAGTTTGGGGGTGTTGTTCCATGTTTTTATTTTATTTGGTACTTGATATATGTTTTGGATTTGCATTTTAGTTAGTATATTTTAGGATAGATGAGCAATGGGTTGATTGAATTTGATTATGGCCAATGATAAGAAAAATATTGTGATTAATTTTTTAACTCTTGTGAAGTTGAGAAGCATGCTTAGTTTATATTTTGATTTATAAGTTGGGTTTACACTATTTGTGATCTTTTTGAACTTCTAAGCACATATCTATCTGTTTAGCTAGTTATGTCTTGAGGAAAAAAAAATTGGTTGAATACTTGTGAAAGATATCATTGGAACTTTAAAATCTTATTTGAGCATCAGCTGAAGTGAATTTAGGCATTACCATAAGTTTGGGGGAAATCTTAGGTTATTAAAAATTTTGAAAATTGTTAAACCTTCATGAGTTAAAATGATGAATCATGTGGTGGGTTGAGATGGAGCATAAAACGCACTCACCCATAAACACAGGCACGAGAAGGAGCGTAAAACGCACTCGTGTGAGAGAAAACGAGAGGGAGCGTAAAACGCACTCGTTCAATGGGAAGTGAGATGGAGCGTAAAACGCACTCACTAAAAAGAAAAAAAGAAGGAAAGAAAAATTGTGTTTAGAATTACTTGGGAAGGGTTCAAGTGTGCTTAAATGTATGAAATATCCTTTTGATCATCTAAATTTTATGTTTTTCCTTTATTAGCGGAGATTGATGTGAAAGCAGGTTTTTAGAGTTAATTTGAAAATCTTTTATGAGTATTTAATTATATGATATAGTGTGAGTCATAGTTAGTTGAACATTTGGATGCACACACACGCACTTAAAGGATGATGAGTAGTTGTGGAACTGATGATTAGGTTAAAATTTTAGGCTTTGCATGTTTTCGAAAATTATTCTTGAGCTATCATTAAAGAAAATCTTTGAGGATATTATGAAAATTTGTATTGATTCATTGCTCGAGTCGTGTGAGTTGTTATTTAGAATTAGTTGTTATAGTTGTTATTCTTAGTGTTTGCTTGAGGACAAGTAAAGATTTAAGTTTGGGGGTATTTGATGAGTGAGTGTTACATCTATGAATTGAGTACGTTTGGCTTGATAATTTGTGAGTTCCTAAGTATTTTAAGTTAGTATTAGGTATTTATAGTGTTTTTATGTTATTTTGTAGGAAGAAGCAAGGAAACGCAATTTGAACATCTTTTGGAGTACAATATGCAAGCAAACGCAAAAAGGGAAGATTGCAGGGCTTTTAACACTAGGTTGAATGCATGCTATTGGTTTGGAACTTGGATTGTATTGTAGAGCTACTCCTTAGCTTTGCGGAACATCTAGAATCATCACAATCGGAGTTCGGATGAGAAAGCAATGATCATTTTACCAACGAACGTTGAACCTCAAAGTTTGGAGTTGCCATTTGCATTGCAACCACTTTAAGCCCAATTTCTACTTTGATCCAATATAAATCTCTCAATTCTCAAAGAATGAAAGTTGTAGATCTCATCGAGAGCTTCGATTTGATAGGTAGCAGGCCCTGTAACTCCTCCCGGATCAAAAGTTATGACCATTTTATCAACAGATGCTACAGCAGAATTTTGTCGGGCGCGGGCGCGCCGGTTCCTAGTGTATTTTGGGCGCGGCCGCGCTAGTCTGCAAAATGAAAAACTTAGTTTCTGGTATTTGGGCACGAGCACGCTGCTTCCTAGGCCAATATGGGTGCGGCCGCGCTGGGTCGAGTTGTTGAAAAGCTTATTTTTGACCCAACTTGAATGAAACAAGGATTGTAACTTCCAATTGGTTTAGGACTTTAACTAGAACCTATAAATACATGATGTGAGGCATAGGATGAGGGAGATCTTGCTACTTTTTGCTAACCCTAGATTTGAAGATGGATTGGAAGGCTTGAAACAAGAGATTATCGCGAAGGAAGATCAAGATAGGAGGCTAAAGAGGATATCAAGGATTTCTTCAAAAGAGTTTTTCCTTCCTTCTTTTATCTTTTTATTTTGTAATTCTTGAATGATGGTTTATTTGTGGATTATGGATTTTAATTCAATCATGAACTAATTTCTTTTTAAGATTACAATAGAACTTATTGCGTAGCTTTTATTGATATGCTTCCTTGTTAATTATTATTGATTATTATCGGATTGTCTGTTCTGATTTTTGATTAGTTGCTTAATTGCTTGATCAACACTTACCATGGTAATCTATATGAACTCGGGAGATGGATTATAGATTTAAACCTGATCAAAATAGCATGTGATTGTGTTTTCTGCGTGGTGATGGAATTCATAATTTGTGTCTAGGATAGAGATATACCTACACGCCGCATGTAATCTGAAAGAGAACTTGTGCTTTAAATCCCTTTTAATTGTAATTCACATAGACATATAGTGACTTAGTTAACTAGGGTGTTCATCTTAATTCTATCTTTTGTGGATTTAAGGTGATTTGTTTATGATACATCGAGAGATGGTTATAAATATTGATGAGTTCTTGATTAACAATCCGAAATAATTAATATAACTTAACAAGAAGTGTATTAATTCAAGTGAAACATTAAGGAAAATTGTAATTCTAAGCCTTTTTATCTGAATTCAATTCTTGGTAGTTAGTAATTAGTTAGTTTAGTACTTTATTTTCAAAATTCAAAATCTTTTATCAAATTGTTTAAATAAAATTAATTTGATTATGAGTTAGTATTTGGTAATTATTATCAAATAATTCTATGTGAGTTCGATACTCTCTTATCATTTTATTACTTGTTGATCGAGTACACTTACACGTATTTATTGATTACTAAATCGACAAACAAATGTTATATGGCAAGAGAAAGCATAGGTGATAAGCTCGTGCGAGAGTATGGAGAGGGTGATAGATACACAAATGAAGGAAAAGAGGATGTGGACATGGAAGGTTAAGTGATGCAAGACGTGGGATACGCAACTAATGGCATTTCAACCACGTCAGACGAACCCGATTAATTGAAGGGATGAAGTTAGGCTGATGACTTAAAAACAAGCGCTCCTGGGAGGAAACTCACGGGTTAAATTAGAATTATATTTAATTTTATTGAATTTTAGTTAAGTTTTAGTTCAATTGTTAGTTAGGAAAATTTCAAATTCATTAAATTGCATTTTGATGGCAAATTAATTTCAGGATATACAGGAATCAATTTTGAGAAATTGAGGAATAGAGAGGAAGGAGACATAAGCAAATCATGGCATGGCAAGGAAATGAAGAAAAATAGCTAATGGGTGGTGAGAATGTAAAGAATTGGATAAACAACGCATTATCAACTAGAAGATTATGAGCAGCAGCGCAACAAGCTAAGGGCTATGACATTCCTTTTTGAGCCGTGGTATTGAAGCTTAAGGGTTGTGGCGCCCAATCACTATTCAGCACTCAAAATAAGAAGCCGCGCAAAAACCAAACAAAAAGAAATGGGTTGCGGTGCACAAATATAAGCGTTAGCCTTTGAGCCGCTTCATTTAAGAGTTAGGGTCGCGGTGCTCATGCGCGTATCAGCAAATCAAAAGCAGTGTGCCTTGCCCATTTTCCCAATTCTCCCCCACACATTTGCCCACTCCCTCCTCAATCCAAACTCAAACACACCCAAAAAACCCCCCCACCAACCTAAATTCCTACCCACTTTCACAATCAACTATCAATGACTTCTAATTTCTTCACATTTCAACATTATAAATCCCTTACAACATCAACTTAGAGGATTGCAAGGAGAATTCAAGGTAATATGATTGGAGAAAGAATAGAAGTTCAAAATCATCAAAATTCATCTTCTTCAATCTCGCGAGGTAATTGATATATGCACGCATTCTCATTCATTCTTAACGTTCATTATCAATAGTGGGAAACATTTTTTGGGATTGATAGAGTTTTTGGAAGGAATTCAAGTGTTTATAAGCTTTGAATTTGGGTATAAATTGAGGCGCTCACAAGGTATTCAATAGATTGCCCCAATCACAAATTCCATCAGTTTCATAGAGTTCAAGGCTTCATTTGATATCCAAATGGCACCAAAACGATAACGCACTACAAGGTCTTCTTCCACCACATATGATCATACACGATTTGTAAGTGAAGACGCGTCGGATAGATTCCATGCCTCTTTAGTCAACAAAAACTTAATCCAAGAACCTGGCTTGGTGCCACAGGAAGCTAATGGGCCTGGAATGTTTTTAATCATTAATGAACGTGGATGGGGAGTTCTGACAGCTCAACCAAAGATTGTGACACCCCCAAATTCAGGTACCAATACCTCGAATTTGGTGCTCACGATAAATTACATCCCAACACCTCTAAACAACATATGACAACTAATGCGGAATAAATAAACATATATTGTTCATTACAAAAGGTTTACATCATGAAATACTTACTAATACAAAACGATTCATTTGCTTTTATTCGCTTTAAAACTCCCCGGCTTAACTGCAATAGGTTCATGATATAGTAAGGGTGAGTAACTACTTTGCTCAGCAAGTTTAAAATGAATAATGGAGATATATCATGAATGAATGAGAATAATAACCGCATAGATCAACAATTTAAGAACATTGATGAAATAACTGAATAATATAACCAACGTTCAAATTAAGAAATGAATATTGATTATTTACTGCTGAGTAGTCCAATAGACCATGAACTTTTGGCCAAAGAGTCAATCATTCAACTAACTCTTTTAAAACCTGGCCCCGTCAGTAGTTCTTTAGGGGATCAGCCTCTCGTACCCCATGTATATACATAGCATTTATTCCTAACTGCAACGGATAACCGACACATTATAGTCCCCTAATAAAGGTTGCTCTCTCAATCTGAGAATCCGTACCAACTACTGGTTTGGATAGCTTCCAAAAATATTAACCTGCATATGTCTAACCGAAACAAATGGCGTAGACCATTCTTAAACAGTTCATGAATGAAGAACTTAAACATTTCACAGTCTAACAACATATCATGTATTCAAATGCACAAAGTGCGAATGTAACGACCGGGAATTCTGAAATTTCCTTGTAATTCGAATTTTTGAATATTAATGAATATTTTATAATTTATTAATATTATATTTGTGTTACGTATTTAAAGGTTGTGTGACAATCTAGATCATGTGAATGTATGAATTTTAGGTGTTATAGTTTTGTTTTAAGTGAATAATTGATTTTGCGTAGCGTCGCTAAATCACTATTCACGGGGCACGTTTCCCGAGGTAATATTCACGCCATAAAATTTTTGTGTCTTTTTCGAAGTTAATAAATTTGATAAATACGTGTATGCGTACGAATAATTTTTCCAAGTGTCGGAAATTTTATTTGAGCTGATACGTGATTTTATCCGTATCCGAAATGTGTTATATGGGTGTTCCGAATAAATGGACAAATCCCATAATAATTATTCTTATACATCCCAATAATTATGGGAGTACCCATTCTAATTTTGGGTAGAATTATTTACCAGTTTTGGTACAAAAGTGGGAGTTTTCGGATATATTTTTGGTATTTTCGGGTATTTGTTTTGGCTTGTTACCCCAAGAGGGAACCAATCCCTCATTTTGGACCAATGAGAATTCAGCAAGAGGGAGGTTGCCGGCAAGCTCCTTGAGCAACCAACCCCATTTTCATTTTTCTTCCACTTCTCCCTAATTCACTCCACTCCTCCCAAATTCAAACATTCATTCTCTTTTGCAATCCATCAGATCTTCATTCAAACCCATTCTGCAGAGAGAGAGAGAGAGAGAGAGAGCTCACCGGAAAGGAGGAAGAAGTCGCCGGAAAAGAGGAAGGACTCGCTGGAAAAGGAAGGAGGAAGAAGAAGAGGGCACGGGTGGAGGAACCAAGCAAGAAGGACCTTCAAAATCAAGCCTAGCCAAGCTTCTTAACCTCTAGGAAGGATTTACAGAGGTAAAACATCAACCAAATCCTTTCCATTCGATTTCTTGTTAAACTTTTCAAGTTTTTCTTAGTTTTGAGCTCTTAAGCTTGTGGGTCGGATTTTTGGCGATTCTTGGTGTTTTTGTTTGTTGTGATTGTTTATAAATGTTGTTAAGAGACTATGTAAGCCATTAATAACATCAAAGTGGAACAAAAACGCAAGAAATCCTTACCTTGGCTTAATGGAGCAAGAACAATGGACTTTGGCATGAACTTGGACATTTGGACTTTTTTAGAGGACTGTAAAGCTATGATTTTTTGTTTGTTAATTTTATTTGTTGCTATGGTGTTGTAGTTCCATGGGTTATGAAGCTAACCCAGTTGGAATGGAGTAAAAAGGAGTTAAAACGAGTCCGTAGTAATGATTCTTGTAAAACATGTCAAGAACTCGAAGAACAGAGTATGAACTTTACACTTTGGCTTAGGATTTGACCATGTTAATGTTAATGGGTAGCTCTGCATTTTTGATATGTTGTAGCCCCATGAGTTAGGAGTCCATAGAGTCCGAAATGGACTAATTACCTTATGTATTGAAGGAGTTATGGAGGTTGGAATGGCCGGAGGTCGGAGTCGCGTTCTGGAAACAAACCCAGAATCCGGCTACTGCAGAATGGCGCCGCAGCGCCACCCATATGCCCTGCAGCTCACGCTGCAGTGAGGGGCAAGTGGGGAAAGACCGGGGCTCACGCCGCAGCGTGAGGCCCAAGCCTTAAGGCTCACGCCGCAGCGTGAGGCCCTGTCATTGGGAAAACACGGGACTCACGCCGCAGCGTGAGGCCCAGTGCTTGAGCTTGGCGCTGCAGCGCGAGCTCCGTGTTTGGGCCAGGTTGGGTTAGTCAGACCGGGTCGGATCGGGTCGGACCTAATGAGCCCATTTCAGCAGGGTCCAACACTTATATTTTTCTTGGATTAAATGATTAGACAGGTTAACTAAGCATATTTTGTTAAGCCCTAAGTGCTTAATTATTTATTAAATGTCAACCAAATTAGTATTGTCTTAAGGCAGAAATTGTATAATATAATTGGGTAGTCGTAGTGGCAATCAGTGTGTTTTAATGATGCAACGTCCGTTTTTGAACCATTATTTGGTATGTGACTAATTATTATGTAAATATGTACTTAATTGTGTAGGATATTAAGGAGCGTGTGTTATAATATTGTAGCAGCGCATCAGGCAAGTTTCCTAACGCTTGTCTAACCCTTGTGTTGGGCAAGTTTTCCTTAACCTTACTCGAATTTTGACCAAAAAGTCAACCCCGACACAAAATGTGTTTAGGGTCTATTCTGACTAATTTGGACATTCTGGATTTAAATCTGCAGTCCGTTTCTCCAAATTCTAATACGAACTCAAACTCGAGTTTTAACCACTTAATTTGAAGCATTAGCTTCTTTAGTAAGTTACAACAATTAAACTAGTTTAAACCAACTATAAATATACATCTCATCATATAAAAATAAATATATGTATATATATAACACATATACATATTTATTTATTCACATTAAAATATTTCTCATAAAATTCATTTAAATAATATATATCAATATTCATAAGCTCGAATTGCAAGGCTATCCAGAATTCACGGTCGTTACATCCTCCCTCCTTATAAGAATTTTGTCTCCATAATTACAACCTAGGTACGAAAAAACATAACATGGGTTCACTAAAAAAGATGCG
The DNA here is from genome assembly GCA_034770075.1 of Aralia elata. Classification (NCBI taxonomy): domain Eukaryota; kingdom Viridiplantae; phylum Streptophyta; class Magnoliopsida; order Apiales; family Araliaceae; genus Aralia; species Aralia elata. The sequence goes on from CM068382.1 coordinate 44,183,487, forward strand.
GATGATTCTTTTTCATCTTCTCTTCCAGTTCCCACATAGCTTTTTCTGCCGTGTAGTTCCTCCAAAGGACTTTGACCAAATGGATGACCCTATTTCTTAATGTCTGCTCCTTTTTTCTAATATTTGGACAAGAATATCTTCATATGACAAGTCTCACTCAACTTGAATCGGTTCATAGGATAACACAGAAATGTGAAACACATTGTGAATATGCTCAAGTTTAGGAGGTAGAGCTACCTCGTACGCCACTTCACCTACCCTATTTAAAACTTCAAAAGGTCCTATGAACCTGGGACTCAATTTCCCCTTCTTCCCAAATCTGATCTTTCCTTTCCAAGGAGATACCTTCAAAAACACAAAACTGCCAACTTCAAAATCTCGCTTCTGACGATGCAAATTGGCGTATTTCTTCTGGCGGTCCTGAGCTGCTACTAATCGAGCTCTTATTACTTTGATGACATCCACGGTTCGTTGCACTAATTCAGGTCCCAACAGTCTCCGTTCACTGACTTCGTCCCAACACAAAGGTGTTCGGTACTTCCTTCTATATAATGCTTCGTTTGACGGCATGCCAATACTTGCATGATAACTATTATTATAAGCAAACTCAACCAATGGTAGGTGATCATCCTAGCCGCCTTTCAAATCCATCACACATGCTCTAAGCATGTCTTTAAGCGTCTTAATCGTTCGTTCGCTTTGCCAATCCGTTTGAGGATGATACGCCGTACTCAACCTCAACTAAGTTCCCAACCTTTCTTGTAAGCTCTTCAAGAAATTCGACGTGAAACGTGGATCTCTGTCAGATACAATAGATACCGGCACCCTATGTCGCGGCACGATCTCTTTAACATATAACTTTGCTAACTGCTCTAGATTGTACCTTATCTTGATTGGTAGAAAATGTGCAGATTTAGTTAAACGATCCACGATCACCCAGATCGCATCGTAACCCTTCTGAGTTGGTTGAAGCCCCGTCACAAAATCCATCGTGATATGCTCCCACTTCCACTCCGGAATCTCCAGCGGTTGTAGCAGCCCACCTAGTTTCTGATGTACTACTTTTACCCGCTGGTATGTCAAACATCGTCCCACACATTCCGCGACCTCCCTATTCATGTTCGGCCACAAGAAGTGTTGGCGTAAATCCTGATACATCTTGGTACTACCAGGGTGTATCAAATAGCTTGTAGAATGAACTTCTTGCAGAATCTCTTCTCTTAACTCCAGAACCATCGGTATCCAGATCCTCCCTTCAAACCTTAGCAATCCCGTGCTATCAGTCTTGTACTTTAATTCCTCTCCTTCTGAGATGCGTTTCCTTATGGCAACACATTCATCATCCTTTTCTTGAGCCTCCTTTATCTTGTCTAATAAAGTTAGACTCACCTCCACTGCGAATAGTTTCTCGTCTGCATCTTTCGGATACTTTATTTCTAACTCCAGTCTTTCCATTTCTTTTATCAGTTCCTCTTGGGCTGTCAACATCATCAACTTTTCTCTGCCCTTCTTACTTAGAGCATCAACTACTACATTGGCTTTACCGGGATGGTACAGGATTTCACAATCATAGTTCTTGATCAACTCCAACCATCGCCGCTGCCTCATATTTAGCTCCTTCTAAGTGAAGATATACTTCAGACTTTTCTGGTCTGTGTATATTTCACACTTCTCTCCATACAGATAGTGCCTCCAAATCTTTAGAGCAAACACCACTGCTGCTAGTTCCAGGTCATGAGTCGGGTATCCCTTCTCATAGTCCTTTAGTTATCGTGACGCGTACGCAATGACCTTCCTATGCTGCATCAATACGCACCCAAGGCCCTTGTGTGACGCATCACTGTACACGACAAATCCCCCAATATTATTTGGTAGTGACAATATAGGTGCTTCACTAAGTTTCCTCTTCAACTCCAAGAAATTTTTTCGCACTTATCTGTCCATACAAACTTCACAGTCTTCCTTATCAAATTTGTCAACAGTGTCGCTGTAACGAATGCAATTTTGTGATTGAATAAAAATATTTATTGCATTATATAAATATTTTTATTAATTTATTGAGCTGAATAAATAATTTATTAAGTTTTGTGGAATGGGTATATGTTGAGTTTAATAATGTTAAATGTTATTTGAATGTGATTTGTTATGTTTATTCTAATTTAATTTAAATTAGATGATGAAAAGATTTATTTGAATAAATGATTTATTTGAATAATGTAATTCATTTAGTAATATTGTTATTGGTTAAATAAATTTATTGTTTAAGTTTGTAAGGTTTAATTGAATTTATTTAATAATAAGTTCAATTAAATTAGAAGTGTGACATTTTAAACTATATGTTATGATGATTTATTAAAATAAATGAGAAAGTGTTTAATTCAGTTTTACCAAACAAGGCCTTAAGACCTTTAGTTAGAATAATGGGTTATTTTATTTAGTATTTGCCAAACAAGCCTTATGGCTTTTAAAATTTTATAACTGATGATACGTTATTATTATATTAAGTATCAGTTTTTATTTGTTTTTAATTTTCATCAGTTTTATATTTTTAAACTACGTCAGTTGTAAAAAGAAAAGAAAGAAGAAGAAACACAGAGCTTGAGAGAAAGAAAAGAACTCTGTGAATTTGAGAGTTTGTGAAAAGAAGAGAGAAATTGTGAGAGAAGCTTGGAGATTGGAGAAAGAATTTCCAAAATCAAAGAAGGTTAATCAAGTTTTAAGCAATAAAAGGTATAACTCTTGCTAAATTTTGTTCTTCACTGTATTTTGTTTCTCTGTATAAAACTTGTTGGTTCAAAACATGAATTATTTGATTATAGTTGTTGCAATTGATATAAAGCATGTATTAGAGATTATGTGATGATTATAAACTAGTTTGAAGAAATAATTCATGAAAACATGCTTTAGAATTGAGTTCTTAATTTTACAGAGCTCTATTTCATGTATGGCATATTTGTACGAAAATTGATGATTTAATTTGGTTATTAATCAGTGATTTAATAATTGTTTATGATTATTTGATGAAAAATAAGAATAATGTAAGAAGAATGGTTTTAATTGGTTGAAAAATGAATTTACAGAGCTTGATTTCATGAAAATGGTTAAAACTTGAATATTTGGTTTTAACAATGAATTTTTGGTTTTAAATTGGTTGATTATGTGTTTTATAATGTTTAGATTGATTAGAAACATGTTGGGTAATTATTTTATATCATATTTGATGTCTGGGTATGTTTAATTTGTATATTGGATGGTAGAATTCGAAACATTTTGGCCAAATTTAGCCTAAGTTTTCACTGGTTTGCGAACTGTAGAAGGTGTCAGTCGCGTCTACCGCCCCGGCGGTAGAAATGAGCTAGGATTATCGCCCCGACGGCTCTGTCGCCCCGGCGGCATAATTACACTAGATTCTTCGCCCCGGCGACGATTTTGTTAAGTTTTTTCTCGCCCCGGCGAGAATCACTGCTGCTAAAAAAAATTATTATTATTATTTTGTTTTCTTTTCTTGGAAGTTATGATGCATAATTAAACTTATATTAATGTGACTAATGTATTACCAAGATGGTTGCTAAACTAGTACTTGTTGACTATGGTATGCTAAATGAGATGTTATAATAAAAAGGATAAGAGCAGGCTTAGAATGCTTTTAATCTTGTGACTAATTATGTTACCATTTTATAATTAATGTATAGGTTGTTTAAGGATCATGAATTACTTAAATTTGTAACATACGCTTGAGGCAAGTTCTTTATCTCAATTCAATACTTTTACGTTGAGCAAGTTGTTCTTTCCTTTTAACTTGTTAATTTATTCAAAACAAGTTTATTTATATTGAGCAAGCTTATGGACCTTAGCTTATTGATATTCAAGCAAGGTTACTATCATGTTACGTACTTAAGATTTATTCCAATCATTGTTTATTATTCAAATTTCGAGTATAGTTTCTATTGAACAAACTCTATTGATGAATTAGACTAGCAAATCCTTATTGATTCAGCTAGTCCTTAGTTGATGAGCGATTTCAAAGACTTAGAATATTATATATACTTGTTCCAAGCCAAGTTCCTTTTGGTACGGATTCAGACGATAAACTGAGATGAACAACCCTAATATAGGGAATTACTTACGCGACAGCGTTAAAATGTTTGTGAACAATACATTATACAAAGGGCTGATCCCCCTGAGTACGAGATGTTGTTCCATAGTCTATATGACTGTTAAAGGTTACGGTAGAGATACTTGTTAACCTAGGACATAGTTCGAGGTCTTGTGACCCTCAGATATAATTTCTAAATCTTGAAATCTATTTTTCCTTGAACCGAGCATTTAAACGAGCTTTTAGACTTTGATCATTTATTGACTTAGATTGAGAAAACTATTGTTCCTCAGTTGAAATCCATTTCATTTAAATATTATTGTTATCGTACTTGTGAGCAATTGTTTGCTCACTCTTGCACTAAAACATTGCAGCTAAGCCAGAAAAGCAGGACGAGCCGTCCACGAGCAAAGTCAAGGGCAAGATGCATAAATAGCTAAAGACCTGCTATTTACTTGATGTTTGATTGTAATAAGACTTATTTAAATTATGATTTATTCCGTATTTGATGTATTAAGGTTAAGATAACCTGGGATTTGATTGTTTAATAGTTTGGTGATGTAACCTATTTTGGGTAGATGATTTCTTTAAGTTTATTTAATTGTTCTTATTTATGGGTAGTTAAATGTGAATGTATGAGATAGTGAGCACCAAATTTGTGGGAATTAAGTACCTGGATTTGGGGGTGTCACAGGTTGGTATCAGAGCTGATAGGTTATGAACCTTTAGGTGGAGAAAACCTTAGGGTAGTAGCCTTTTAGAAGATAGAAAATATAGTGGTGATAAACTCTTATCGAGTTCTAAGGAATGAATTACGGAAATTCATGAAAGATAATAAAATGATTATGTGTTATGTGCTTATTTGATAACAAACTTATGTGCTCGCGAGTATTACCGATTAGTAATTAAAACTTAAAATTTTGGTTGTCAGGATGACTGATAGAGGAGAGCCCAGCCAGGCTAGGGAGGAGGAGCCCAGAGATATTCACGTAGTCAGTGAGCAGCTAGTGTAGAGGGAGCTATCCCCATTGATTACAGTTACAGGCCACGAGTATGAGCCTGAGGCTGATCTTGAGGAGGACCTGAGGAGGATCCTGAGGAGGAGGAGGACCCTGAAGAGATACCACTATCTACTTTGGGTGTTCAGATGTACGAGCAGGTGTATGATCGCAACATAAAGTTGCAGGACAGAGTGGAGGAGTTAGAAGGGCAGCTGGCTGAGCGACAGACTGCTTTGGAGCAGAAGAACAGTGAGATTGAGGAGCTAGACATAGGTCTTGGTGACGTTGAGTGGAAGCTGGTTCATGTAGAGAGTGAAAAGGAGGAGTTAGAGGAACAGGCTGCGGAACGTCAAGCCACTTTAGAGTAGAAGGATGCTCAGATTCAAGACCTTTCATCACGTCTTGCAGAGGCTGAGCAGAGGCTAGCACAGTCTGAGTATCGACGCGGACAGTTGATAGCCAGGAATGAAATTGTCGGAGATGAGTTGAAAGACGAGTCAGCTAAGCGAGCGAGAGCTGAAATCGCTTGGTTGAGGGAGGCTAACCGCGCAGATCGTGTTGAGTGTGAGGTGCGGTCAAAGAAGGCCAAGATTGATGATATGGAGTATATTTTTCACTCCACACTGGATAGAGCTCTGGATCGAGCTCATCGTCATCCAGATATGGTGGATCGAAGGATGGTGACTCGTATTATGGAGCAGGAACGCCAGGAAGCTGTGCGCCGTGGGATGTCATCATAGATTATGATTAGTTACGTTATTATGAAATTTATGAGTTAATAAATTGTAAATCCCAAATTTATATAATGGGATAGAATAATGATGTAATCCTGGAACTTTACGATGTCAGGATAGATGATTTGATGTATATAACCACGATGTTATTCCTATTATGTTTTGAAGCAATAAATGAATAAAATGTGAAAGTTTATCAGATGTGTTATGTGTTTAAGTATTGTTATAAATGTTTAAGTTAAGACTTAAATGTTTAAGCAATTGAATAATAATCTAATAGCGCGAATTCTTAACAGTAAGATGCCGCCAAGAAGACAACCAACCCGTCAACAAACTCCTGAGGGATCTACTAACAACAACGAAGAAGCCAACGCTAATCCGATGCAGCAGCTGGTGAATCTGTTAACGGGAGCCTTTGCAAATCAACCACAAGCTCAGGCCACGACCTTTAAAGACTTTAAAGCTGTCAGACCTCTGGAATATCACGGCTCTATGAATCCCATTCAAGCTCAAACCTGGGTCATGGAGATGGAGAAGGTGTTTGATGTCGCAAGGGTCAATGAGGACCAAAAGACGGCATTTGCTACCTTTATGCTAAAATCAGAAGCTAGTTACTGGTGGCAAGCAAATAAGACTCGAGGTGGCCAAGGGATTATTCCGTGGGAGCGATTTAAGGAGATGTTTTTCGAAACCTATTTTCCGGCAAGTGCTCAGAACTAAATGGAAGTACAGTTTCTAGAGTTGAAGCAAGGTACTATGTCGGTATCTGAATATGCAGCAAGATTCAACGAGTTGGCGAGGTTTGCGCCTTATCAGGTTAACACGGATGAGCGGAAGGCCAGAAGGTTCGACCAGGGACTGAAGCCCTGGTTGTATAGCTGAGTTTCAATGTTTCAACTGAACTCGTTTGCGGCGGTGCTGGAAAAGGCAATTATTGCTGAAGGAGGTAGTGATGCTCTGTCAAAGTACAATCAGGAGCAGAGGAAGAAGAAGAAAGAGAGTGAAAACAAGGCAAGTGGTAGCCATGGAGGCAGTAGTCAAAAGAGAAAATGGAATGATAGTAACTCTGCGGGAAGTCAGCAGGGTAATCCGAAGAAGAAGATGGAGGTGTGCAGCAACTGTGGAAAGAGCCATATGGGTGCTTGTTTGAAGGGTAAGCGGGTGTGTTTCAACTGCGGGCAGGAGGGGCATATTGCGCCGAATTGCCCTAATCCAAAGAAAGGAGCATGTTTCATCTGCGGGTCGAAGGATCACTTTGCTCGGGAGTGCCTTAAGAAAGCAACTACAGGTGGAGCCAGTTCAGGAAAGGGAAACAGCGGTGGTGGAGGTAATCTGACTATCACAGGACCCACGCAGCCCAACCGACCTACCGCTCGAACGTTCAATATGACGGTGCAGGATGCTGTGCAGTCAAAGGATGTAGTGTCGGGTATCATTCCAGTCAATAATGTTAATGCTTATGTATTGTTTGACTCGGGTGCTACTTGCTCATTTATATCCGATGATTTTGCTAAGAAATTAGGGTTACCTCAGGAAGAGTTAGATTACCCCATGAATATAGAAATTACGAATAGGGAGGTGATTCCAGTTAAGTTTGTCCACAAGAACTGTCAGGTAGAAATTAAGGGTCATGTGATGATTGTCAACTTAATTCCAATTCATCTTGGAGAGTTTGATGTTATTTTGGGTATGGATTGGTTGTTTAACCATGGGGCAGTTATTGACTGTCGAAAGAAGTGTGTAAACCTTATGACTCCGTCAAAGGTAGTGTTTTATGGCAGCTAGTCGCCTAGACAAATGAGTTATCTGATGATGGTGCAGGCCAGAAAGATGTTGAGACAAGGATGTGTAGGATATCTAGCCTACATAGTTGATACCTGAAAAGTGGGTGCAAAACTGGAGGAGATACCAGTAGTTAGGGATTTCGTGGACGTGTTTCCTGATGATTTTCCAGGATTACCGCCAGATAGGGAAATCGAGTTTGTAATTGATTTAGCACCGGGAACGGCCCCTATATCAAAAGCCCCATATAGAATGGCTCCGGTAGAAATGAAGGAGTTGATGGTGCAATTACAGGAATTGCTGGATAAGAAGTATATCCAACCAAGCGTTTCGCCGTGGGGAGCGCCGGTATTGTTTGTTAAGAAGAAAGATGGGTCGATGCGTCTTTGCATTGATTATAGAGAGTTGAACAAGGTCACGATCAAAAACAAGTATCCGTTGCCAAGGATTGATGACCTGTTTGACCAACTGAAGGGAGCAAGATATTTTTCGAAGATAGATTTACGAAGTGGGTACCATCAGTTGAAGGTGAGAAAAGAGGACATACCAAAGACGGCGTTTCGAACCAGATATGGTCACTATGAGTTTTTGGTTATGTCATTTGGTTTAACGAATGCGCCTGCAGCATTCATGGATTAATGAATAGAGTATTCAAACCATTCCTGGATAAGTTTGTAGTGGTATTTATAGACGACATTCTGGTCTACTCTAAAACTCAAGAAGAACACGTGGAACATTTGAGGGTGACATTGGAGGCGTTAAGGAAAGAGAAATTGTATGCAAAATTCTCGAAGTGCGAATTTTGGTTGGAGCGTGTTCAATTTCTTGGACATATGATTGATAAAGACGGGATTTCGGTGGATCCAACTAAAGTGGTAGCTGTGATGAACTGGGATCAGCCGAAGACACCGTCAGAAGTGAGGAGTTTCCTAGGTTTGGCAGGACACTACAGACGTTTTATTCAAGATTTCTCCAGAATCGCCACTCCGTTGACAAATTTAACAAGGAAATCAGTGAAGTTTGTTTGGACGGAGAAGTGCGAAGAAAGTTTCCAAGAACTAAAGAAGACACTAAGTTCGGCGCCTGTGTTGTCTTTACCAGATGATACAGGAAATTTTGTGGTATACAGTGACGCATCACATAAAGGACTAGGTTGTGTGTTGATGCAGAATGGTAAGGTTATTACATATGCATCGCTCCAACTAAAAGACTATGAAAAAGGGTATCCGACCCATGATTTGGAGTTAGCAGCTGTGGTGTTTGCTTTAAAAATCTGGAGGCACTATCTTTATGGGGAGAAGTGTGAAATATACACAGATCATAAGAGTCTGAAGTATATTTTCACGCAGAAGGATTTGAATATGCGGCAGAGAAGATGGATAGAATTGATCAAAGATTATGATTGTGAAATTCTATACCATCCGGGAAAGGCTAATGTGGTTGCCGACGCTTTGAGTAGAAAAGGTCGGGAGAAATTGTTCTTGTTAACTGCTCAGGAGAAGCTCATTGAAGACATGGCTAAATTGGAGTTAGAGGTGCAGGGTTTGGCAGAGCCTAATGAAAACTTGTTCCAGATGGAAACTCAACCAACTTTGGTGGAAAAAGTGAAAGAAGCGCAACTCCAGGATGAGGAGTGTATTGAGATACGGAAAAGAGTGCTTGAGGGAGAAGAGCTTAAATATAAAATCGATACTGAAGGGTTACTGAGATTTGAAGGCAGAATTTGGGTACCGTCGGTATTGGCAATCAGAGAGGAGATTTTGAACGAAGCTCACAGTTCACGATTTTCGGTTCACCCGGGAAGCACAAAGATGTACCAGGATCTTCGTCAACATTTTTGGTGGCCAAACATGAAAAGAGAGGTTGCTGAGTGTGTTGCGAAGTGTCTCACTTGTCAGAGAGTTAAAGCGGAGCATCAATGACCAAGTGGTTTGTTACAGCCCTTGGAGATACCAGAATGGAAGTGGGAGCATATCACAATGGACTTTGTGGTAGGGCTTCCAACTACTCAGAAGGGTTATGACGCAATATGGGTCATAGTTGACAGATTGACAAAATCAGCGCATTTCTTGCCAATCAAAATCAGATTCATTTTGGATCACCTGGCGAAATTATACGTAAAGGAGATTATCTCAAGGCACGGTGTTCCAGTGTCAATAGTGTCAGATAGAGATCCACGTTCCACCTCAAAATTTTGGAGGAGTCTACAAGCTTGTTTGGGAACGCAGTTGAGAATGAGTACAGCCTATCATCCTCAAACCGATGGCCAGAGCGAAAGAACAATTCAAATGTTGGAGGATATGCTTCGAGCATGCGTTATGGATTTTAAAGGCAACTGGGATGATCATTTACCTCTGGTCGAGTTTGCCTATAACAATAGTCATCACGCGAGTATCGGCATGCTACCCTACGAAGCATTGTATGGAAGGAAATGCAAAACTCCATTGTGCTGGGATGAGGTTGGTGAACGACGACTATTGGGACCTGAGTTGGTACAACAAACTGCTGAAGTTGTCAAGGTGATAAGAGCCAGACTGGTAGCCGCTCAAGACAGACAGAAAAAGTATGCTGATCACCACCGACAAAATCGCGAATTTGAAGTCGGGAGCTTTGTGTTTCTCAAAGTATCACCTTGGAAGGGAAAGATCAGATTTGGTAAAAAGGGTAAACTCAGTCCGCGGTTTATTGGACCTTTCGAAGTGCTGAAACGGATGGGTGAAGTAGCTTATGAGGTAGCTTTACCTCCTGAGTTAGGTCATATTCACAATGCAAAATTTTCCTCAATTATTTGTTTAATCTTTGTATTGCGATTCTGGGGACAGAATCTTTGTAAGGAGGGGAGAATGTAACGGACGATTTAATTGCGTTGTGATTCTGGGGACAGAATCCTTTTAAGGAGGGAAAGATGTAACGAATGCAATTTTGTGATTGAATAAAAATATTTATTGCATTATATAAATATTTTTATTAATTTATTGAGCTGAATAAATAATTTATTAAGTTTTGTGGAATGGGTATATGTTGAGTTTAATAATGTTAAATATTATTTGAATGTGATTTGTTATGTTTATTCCAATTTAATTTAAATTAGATGATGAAAAGATTTATTTGAACAAATGATTTATTTGAATAATGTAATTCATTTGGTATTATTGTTATTGGTTAAATAAATTTATTATTTAAGTTTGTAAGGTTTAATTGAATTTATTTAATAATAAGTTCAATTAAATTAGAAGTGTGACATTTTAAACTATATGTTATGATGATTTATTAAAATAAATGAGAAAGTGTTTAATTCAGTTTTACCAAACAAGGCCTTAAGACCTTTAGTTAGAATAATGGGTTATTTTATTTAGTATTTGCCAAACAAGCCTTATGGCTTTTGAAATTTTATAACTGATGATACGTTATTATTATATTAAGTATCAGTTTTTATTTGTTTTTAATTTTCATCAGTTTTATATTTTTAAACTACGTCAGTTGTAAAAAGAAAAGAAAGAAGAAGAAACACAGAGCTTGAGAGAAAGAAAAGAACTCTGTGAATTTGAGAGTTTGTGAGAAGAAGAGAGAAATTGTGAGAGAAGCTTGGAGATTGGAGAAAGAATTTCCAAAATCAAAGAAGGTTAATCAAGTTTTAAGCAATAAAAGGTATAACTCTTGCTAAATTTTGTTCTTCACTGTATTTTGTTTCTCTGTATAAAAACTTGTTGGTTCAAAACATGAATTATTTGATTATAGTTGTTGCAATTGATATAAAGCATGTAGTAGAGATTATGTGATGATTATAAACTAGTTTGAAGAAATAATTCATGAAAACATGCTTTAGAATTGAGTTCTTAATTTTACAGAGCTCTATTTCATGTATGGCATATTTGTACGAAAATTGATGATTTAATTTGGTTATTAATCAGTGATTTAATAATTGTTTATGATTATTTGATGAAAAATAAGAATAATGCAAGAAGAATGGGTTTAATTGGTTGAAAAATGAATTTATAGAGCTTGATTTCATGAAAATGGTTAAAACTTGAGTATTTGGTTTTAACAATGAATTTTTGGTTTTAAATTGGTTGATTATGTGTTTTATAATGTTTAGATTGATTAGAAACATGTTGGGCAATTATTTTATATCATATTTGATGTCTGGGTATGTTTAATTTGTATATTGGATTGTAGAATTCGGAAAATTTTGGCCAAATTTGGCCTAAGTTTTCACTGGTTCGCGAACTGTAGAAGGTGTCAGTCGCGTCTACCGCCCCGGCGGTAGAAATGAGCTAGGATTATCGCCCCGGTGGCTCTGTCGCCCCGGCGGCATAATTACACTAGATTCTTCGCCCCAGCGACAGCCTCGCCCCGGCGACGATTTTGTTAAGTTTTTTCTCGCCCCGACGAGAATCACTGCTGTTAAAAAAATTATTATTATTATTTTGTTTTCTTTTCATGGAAGTTATGATGCATAATTAAACTTATATTAATGTGACTAATGTATTACCAAGATGGTTGCTAAACTAGTACTTGTTGACTATGGTATGCTAAATGAGATGTTATAATAAAAAGGATAAGAGCAAGCTTAGAATGCTTTTAATCTTGTGACTAATTATGTTACCATTTTATAATTAATGTATAGGTTGTTTAAGGATCGTGAATTACTTAAATTTGTAACCTACGCTTGAGGCAAGTTCTTTATCTCAATTCAATACTTTTACGTTGAGCAAGTTGTTCTTTCCTTTTAACTTGTTAATTTATTCAAAACAAGTTTATTTATATTGAGCAAGCTTATGGACCTTAGCTTATTGATATTCAAGCAAGGTTACTATCATGTTACGTACTTAAGATTTATTCCAATCATTGTTTATTATTCAAATTTCGAGTATAGTTTTTATTGAACGAACTCTATTGATGAATTAGACTAGCAAACCCTTATTGATTCAGCTAGTCCTTAGTTGATGAGCGATTTCAAAGACTTAGAATATTATATATACTTGTTCCAAGCCAAGTTCCTTTTGGTACAGATTCAGACGATAAACTGAGATGAACAACCCTAATATAGGGGATTACTTACGCGACACCGTTAAAATGTTTGTGCACAATACATTGTACAAAAGGCTGATCCCCCTGAGTACGAGATGTTGGTCCATAGTCTATATTACTGTTAAAGGTTACGGTAGAGATACTTGTTAACCTAGGACATAGTTCGAGGTCTTGTAACCCTCAGATATAATTTCTAAATCTTGAAATCTATTTTTCCTTGAACCGAGCATTTAAACGAGCTTTTAGACTTTGATCATTTATTGACTGAGATTCAGAAAACTATTGTTCCTCAGTTGAAATCCATTTCATTTAAATATTATTGTTATCGTACTTGTGAGCAATTGTTTACTCACTCTTGCACTAAAACATTGCAGCTAAGCCAGAAAAACAGGACGAGCCGTCCACGAGCAAAGGCAAGGGCAAGATGCATAAATAGCTAAAGACCTGCTATTTACTTGATGTTTGATTGTAATAAGACTTATTTAAATTATGATTTATTCCGTATTTGATGTATTAAGGTTAAGATAACCTGGGATTTGATTGTTTAATAGTTTGGTGATGTAACCCATTTTGGGTAGATGATTTCTTTCAGTTTATTTAATTGTTCTTATTTATGGGTAGTTAAATGTGAATGTATGAGATAGTGAGCACCAAATTTATGGGAATTAAGTACCTGGATTTGGGGGTGTCACAGTCGCTATCTTTGAAAAGTTCTGAATAAACCTCTGATAGTAACCCGCTAAACCCAAGAAACTTTGGACTTCTGTCGGCGTCTTTGGCTGCTCCCAGTTTATTACCGCTTCTACCTTCGCAGGATTCCACTGATACACCATCCTTGTCAATTACGTGCCCCAAGAACTGCACCCTTTGTAGCCAAAATTCACACTTGGAAAACTTTGCATATAGCTTCTCCCTTCTCAGCGTTTTCAGGGCTATCCTCAAATGCTCGTCGTGTTCTTCCTTCGTCTTTGAGTAGACTAAAATGTCATCTATGAAAACGACAACAAATTTATCTAGGTATTGCTTGAACACTCTGTTCATCATGTCCATAAATGTTGTTGGCATGTTCGTCAGCCCAAACGACATCACCAAAAACTCAAAGTGTCTATATCGAGTTGTGAATGCTGTCTTTGGAATATCCTCCTGCCTCACCTTCAGTTGGTGATATCCTGTCCTCAAGTCAATTTTCGAAAAGTATTTTGCTCCCTTCAATTAATCAAACAAATCATCAATTCTAGGCAGCGGATATTTGTTCTTAATGGTAACCTTGTTCAATTCCCTGTAGTTGATACAGAGCCTTAACGATCCATCCTTCTTCTTCACTAATAGAACTGGCACTCCCCACAGAGATATACTCGGATGAATATACCCTTTGTCTAGTAGCTCCTGTAGTTGAACCATTAATTCTTTCATCTCTACTGGTGCCATCCTGTACGGTAACTTTGAGTTCGGTGCGGTTCACCGCACCAAGTCGATCACAAATTCCACTTCTCTATCTGGCGGCAAACCCAATAAATCTTTTGGCAAAAAATTGGTGAATTCTCTTACAATCGGTATCTGACCCAGCTCACCCTCTACTCTTCGAGTATCAATCAAATGAGCCAGATAACCTATGAAACCTTTCCTTAGCAATCTCTTCGCTTGCATCATCGTCAAACAACAAGATTGTCTCGGCGATTTACTACCGTAGAATACAACCGTGGACTTACTCGGAGTCTTCAGGTGTACACACTTCTTCTGGCAGTCAATCACAGCACATGACTAGACAACCAATCCATTCCAAGGATAACGTCAAATTTTCTTAGTCGTATCGTAATCAAATTGATGCCCAATCTATATCCTCTTATTTCAGCATAACAATTTCGATGAATATATTTTACAGGAATAACTTCCCTATTAGCTACCTCCATATTCATTAGATTCTCTAATTTCTCACGAGGTAAGTTTAACCGTTTAGCAAATTCATCTAACACAAATGAATAGGTAGCACCCAAATCAAATAATATGTATGCATTAATATTATTGATCGGAATAATACCTGACACCACGTCCTTTAATTCCATCGCATCCTGCACTGTCATGTTGAAGGTGCATGCCACTGGTCTGTTCTACTGTGCTGGTCCTCCAATAGTCAGCTTACTGTTGTTCCCTTGGTTAGCATTGCCTGCATCGCTCTTCCCCTTTGGGGCAATCCCTTCTGATGATCTGAAGCGCCACAAGAAAAATAACTTCCTACCTTCGCCTTTGGCCATTGTGGAGCAAAGTGCCCCGGTTGACCACAGTTAAAACAAACTCCTTTTGCCCTTCAGACACTCCCCCAAGTGATTTCTTCCACAATTATTGCACTTATGACCCTTCTTAACCTCTCCCCTGGTCTTGTTGCCTCCGGAAGATTGGCTATCACTCCATTTCCTTTTATTCGGGTTACTTCCCCCACTGCTTCCTCCCTTGATTCCTTCGTGACCCTTCTTTTTGTCTTGATTGAACTTTGTCAGAGCCTCGTTGCCTCCTTAGGCAATGATTGCCCTTTCCAACAACGTAGAAAATGTGTCAATCCTTAGAATCGCCACCTTACTGAACACCCACGGTTTCAAGCCTAATTCAAATCTCCTTGCCTTTCTGGCTTTAGTGTCTACCTGGTGAGGTGCAAGTCAAGCTAACTCATTAAATTTAGCTGCGTACTCCGCGACTGACATGCTCCCCTGCTTGAGCTCCAGAAACTTCACCTCCATGTTCTGTTGCATACTCTCTGGGAAATAGTTCTCAAAGAACAGCTCCTTGAAATGCTCCCATGGTATCACACCATCTCCAACACGGCTTTGTTGGCCTTCCACCAATAGTTCACTTCACCTTTCATCATAAAGGTGGCAAACTCTGTCTTCTGTTCTTCGGCCACCCTTGCAACCTCAAACACTTTTTCTATTTCTTCGATCCAGGTCTGGGCTTCAATCGGGTCTAGTGTTCTTATTAACTCGGGAGGTCCTACTAGCTTAAAATCCTTGAAACTAGCCAAATGTTGCGCAGGCTGCCGCTCTGGCTGTTCTATAACAGGCGGGGGTCTATTTTGCATGACTTCTGCTAGTAACTCAGCTAACGCTCTCATTGGGTTGGGTTGATCCCGTACTTCACTTTCTGACTCCTCAACCCGTTGGTTATGCAGTCATCCTTTTGGCGGCATAATCTGATAAAAGAAAACTGCCAGCTTTTACTTATAGATTTATGCTTTATACAATAAATCATTTAAGTCAACAATTACGAGTAAAAGCATCTATCAACACATTTGATTCAAATAAAACGACTGTATTTATTATCATATACCACTTTTTAATACAACCTGACTCATCATGTGGCATACTTCTATAAACTCTTAATGGCATGACCTGCCAACCATTAACTATCCCCCTAAAGAACAAAAGTGGGGAATAATAACCTTCCACCCCTCTATCAGAAACAAAAATTGGGGTTCAACTACTATCCCATGCATACTACAAGCATAGGGATTTATAACACAAGTATGCCCCTATTATAACAAAAGTGGGACCTACTGCAAACATAATGCTAAAAAAATAACACATCACCGCCTGTTGCGGTGGACTGCAACTTTGAGCTCCCGTCGAGCCAACCTGTTGACCACTCGACGCTTAATCACGCGCCTACTACTCCCCTCCTCCCTGGGCTACCTCCTCACCCTGTCCCTCAGCTTGGCAATGGAAGTGGTCAGGCCTAAACTGAGGGA
This sequence comes from Aralia elata, assembly GCA_034770075.1. Lineage (NCBI taxonomy): Eukaryota > Viridiplantae > Streptophyta > Magnoliopsida > Apiales > Araliaceae > Aralia > Aralia elata. The sequence continues at coordinate 44,199,867 of CM068382.1, forward strand.
ATCAATCCTGGCTGCCCCCTATACGCGGATTCTGTTCGCAACCTCCAAATCAAACTCTACAGTCAGGGATGCCAACTGCTCTATAGCCTCATCTCTCTCCAAACGAGTAGTCTCCAACTGATCTTCTACCCGCTCTGTCTGTCCTACCAATACCACATTCCTCCGTAAGAGGTCATAAACCATACGCTAAGTTGAACAGTAACCTCACGGCGACCGTGAACCTCTGCCTCTAGCTCGGCAATCCTCTGGTCCTTTTCCTGCAGCCTCTGGGTCAACTCCGCCTTTTCCCTCAAAGTCTGATATGTTAATGACTTGTACTGCTCCTCTCGGTCCTGGTGACCCTGGTTCTGATCCTCTAAGTGGGATACTCGATTCTATAGCTCTTCATTCCTATTTGCCAACTGGTCGATGATGTCACTAGCAGTAGTGCCCATGCCATCTGCATACTTAGGTGGCTCATCATCCTCTGTCACTAGATCCTCCTCGGGATCCTCATCTTCCCCCTCATCACTTAACTGCCTTAGCACTCCTCCGATAACCGGCTCCTCCTCAGAACCATACTCGACCTCACACTCATCCCTAGTGTCCATCATCTCTGGCTCACTTGGCTGCACCTCTACTAAACACTCTGTGTCCACATGAATATCTGTGAACTCTACCTCTCCAGCATGATTGAACTCTCCCATCTCAGACATCCTACAGCCACAGACAGAAACAAACAGACAGTAAGATGTCAGTGTCATAATAAAATATATTCATTGATAAAATGAAATGATATTTTATCATGTACAACTCGGCTCGATGGATTTCTACAATCCACCTCCAGACATGACCATCAAATGAATCTCCTCGATCCATTTCCTAGCGTACTCTATACGAGTTTCTTCTAAGGTTATAACCTAGGTTTCACATTCCTAAAGTTTATAACCTACAACTTTGATACTAACCTGTGACACCCCCAAATTCAGGTACTAATACCTCGAATTTGGTGCTCACGATAAAGAACATTCAAACACCTCTAAACAACATATGACAACTAATGCGGAATAAATAAACATATATTGTTCAGTACAAGAGGTTTACTACGGTCCCAAGGTCTATAACCTTAAATAAATACATCATCAAATACATAATAATATAAAACGATTCCACGATTACATAGCGGGATAGTACATATAACTATTCCTTAAGTTTTCCTTTGCCTTTGTCCGCTTTGGAACTCTCCGGCTTAACTGCAATAGGTTCATGATATAGCAAGGGTGAGCACCTACTTTGCTCAACAAGTTTAAAATGAATAATGGAGATATATCATGAATGAATAAGAATAATAACCGCATAGATCAACAATTTAAGAACATTGATGAAATAATTGAATAATATAACCAACGTTCAAATGAAGAAATAAAAATTGCTGTTGAGTGGTCCAATAGACCATGAACTTTTGGCCAAAGAGTCAATCATTCAAATAACTCTTTTAAAACCTGGCCCAGTCAGTACTACTTGAGGGGATCAGCCTCTCGTACCCCATATATATGCATAACATTTAGTCTTGACTGCACCGGATAACCGACACATTATAGTCCCTTAATAGGGGTTGCTCTCTCAGTCTGAGAAACCGTACCAACTACTGGTTTGGATAGCTTCCAAAAATATTAACCTGCATATGTCTAGCCGAAACAAATGGCGTAGACTATTTCTTAAACTGTTCATGAATGAAGAACTTAAACATTTCACAGTCCAATAACAGATCATGAATTCAAATGCACAAAGTGTGAATATCAATAATTACCTTTGATGTGGAGTAATTGATAATAATTAATCGACTAACATGATTGAAAAATAATAACTCGAGTTTGAGTTAGGAAACTTGTAACAAGATATAATACTTGCTTAAATATAAAGGTTGAGTAAGTTTAGGAAACTTGCTCAATAAATAAATTGAATTAAGGAACTTGCTCAAATACAATCTTGAGTAAGGTAAGGGAACTTGCATTCAATATATAAAATAAATAGAATTAGGGAACTTTCTCAAATATAAAAGTTGAGTAAGTTAGAACTTGCATTCAATATATATAAAATGAATGGAATTAGGGAACTTGCTCAATGTAAAAGTTGAGTAAGATAGAACTTACCTCGAGCATCTGCTACAAAATTATAGAATACGCTCTTCAATTATCCTACACATGTAAGTACATATTCACATAACATTTAGTCACATATAGACTTCCATAACTTGGTTTAAGTTATTTTACTACTCATCTTATGTTGCTCGTATTTTATAATAAAAGTAACGCGATCAATCTTCAAAAATGTCTCGAGGCGTTGCGGCGTTCAAAAATGACACGACCCGCTTATCGCCCCCTTATGATATTTTACTTCAAAATATAACATTGCTCAAAATTCATTTCAATCTGAGTTATAAAAACGCATTTTGGCAGTTTTTCTTTAACAAAATATCGTTCTTGTTTTTATCATATCTCCTTCGTTACTAATTCGTTTTCATTCATTCTTACGTCTTATTGAAGCTTATACAGTCTACTTTAATCTCATCTAAGCCCTTGTTTTGAGCCATTCTTCAATCAAAAAAGGTTTTCACTTTTTACAACCAAGGTCAGATTGCTACAAAAATCTGGCCTACTTTACCCTCTCTCGCTAAAACAGTCATAACTAATTCGTTTTAAAACTTTTTTGAGCGATTCTTACGCCCACGCGAAGCTAACTTCCTGTGATATCCTAAATATTTATGCGATGCTAAATCAAGATATCTTATGATTACAATGAGTATGTTATGCAATGATCCTTCGAGAAAGGAAGTGAATGCGTTAAAGGATTAAAGAATATATAATACTCGAAGTGTTTCAAGTTTAAGTGAAGGTGATGAAATAAAACCTATGCTAAGGTAATGTGTTGAAGTTATTCAACGATAATTATGAAAGAGATTTTTGTGGAAACTGAGTAAGGGAGGTTTCATTGATTCCGAGGACGGAATCCTTATAAGGAGGGAAGGATGTGACAACCCGGATTTTCAGAAGTTATTAAATAAGAATTTAATAAATAAAATTCTTGTTACGAGATGTTTTGAGTTTGAATATATGTATATATGTGATATGTATTGTGAAATATATGATTTAATGTGAAGAGAATTATATGTCTGTGTATTTGAGAGAAGAGGCTTAATAGTTAATTAAACTATTGAATGAAGTGAAGGAAATTGCTACGAAAAGATGTTTATTGAATATTAGAAAGTTGAAAATTATATTGTGAAATAATATATTTTAATTATTATGTCTTGTTAGCAAAGAAATTGTTATGGATTATATTTCATAATAATGTGAATGATTCACTTGATTAAAATAGTGAATTAATGTAAATATATATTTGTTTTGATAAAACGAGAAAACAATATGTTACATGTTAATGTATTACGATTGTGAATTTCGTAAATGGATAAAATATTTATTGAGTAGAATAAATATTTTAATTGAGATGTTTATTTAATAAAATAAATATTTGATGAGAATATTGTGTGATAATTTATTTGTATGAGAATATTAAGTAAAGTGATAATAAATATTTGTATACTTAATGCGTATTTTATTATGCATGGATGTTGATAAGATGTTGGTAATTTATTAAATGAGAGGATGAATAATTTTATTAAATAAAATTATTTATTAAGTGAAAGATGATTTTATTAAACAAAATTGTTTATTAAATAAAAATTATATTTTTGTGTGACTAAATTAATTGTTATAATTTTATTGGTATGGAATAATTGAATTATTAATAAGAAGGGTTATTTGTATTTAATTAAATTTAAGTGTGACAAATGTATCATATAGTAAGAGTTTTATAAAAATTAATTAAAGGGTGTTTTAAAGGGTCAGCCAAACATGGCCTTGTGACCCTTGGTGTTTGTAACTACTAAGCCCCTTGATTTGCATAACTGCTAAGCTTTAGTTTATACGTAAAAAAAAACTCAGAAGAAGGGAGGAAGAGAGGAATGGAGAGAATACTCTGTAAATTGAAGAAGAAGAGGAACCCTAGAGAATCAAAGAAGGAGGATAATCAAGCTCCTAGTTGTGTATCTAAACTTAGAAGAATCAAAGGTGAATTCTATTTCTAGTTCTTATTTTTTTCTAAAACTAGTTCTCTGTGATTGGTCTTGATGATTAATTTGTTGAGAAATTAGTTATATATGTTGTTGGATTGTGATACTCTGATTATATGTTGTTTATAAACGATTTTGATTGAATTAAATCCATGAAACTATGTTTAATTAGAGTTTAGAAATTTACTGAGAAGAAAAATGTGAATATGGCTTAAATGTATGAAAATTTATGTTTAATTTGGGTAATAATCTGTAAATTGGTGGTGGATTGTTGTTATGCGTTTAAAAACGAAAACAACGAAAGTTGAACGAATCAATTTGGTTGAATAACGAATCCGTAGTGATCAATTGCGCTAAATTGTAAAAAATTTATAAAACTAGCATGAATATTGATATTTGAGGCTTGAAATTGGTTGTTTGAGCTATTTAAGATGTTAGAATCGTGCTAGAGGGTTTGGATAATGATCATATATAAGTTATAGTGACTGGGTAATTTTAATTTGCTGGTAAAATGAAGAAATTCATGTTTTTGGGTTGGAAATTCTGCAGTTCGCGAACTGCAGAATCTGGAATTCATGGAGCTCACCCCGGCGAGCTCAATAGGCTGATTTTCTCGCCCCGGCGAGAATTTTGTGAAGCAATTTCTCGCCTCGGCGAGAATTTTGTGTAGTAATTTTCTCGCCCCGGCGGGAATTGCAGAAATGAAAATTTTTCTTGTTTGTAATTCTTTTCTTTTGGTCATGCTATGCTACCTTATACAAGGTTTACTTATAAACATTATACAGTTAATGTAAAGCGAAGTTTAAGACCTAACTAAGGGTTAAGTGTCGATTAAAGTGGAGCGAAGTTAAATGAAGGATTATGAATTGTTAATTATGAATTGTTAAGTAGAATTAATACTAAGTGTTGCTATGTGGCTAATGAATGATGTACATGATTATATATATATATATCGTGTAGGATATATGAAGTACAAATAAATTTAAGCTGGTTATGGTAATTGATAATCTACAAACCAGGCAAATCTTTCAGTTCCTATTTGCTATGTGAACTTGATGTCAAATTGTGTTAATTTATTTTGAAATCACATGACGAATTGCATGTAATGTCAGCATGAAATGTTATAGTTAACTTATGACTATTGATTGAATAGAGAATGTTGATTGAGTTATGGAACTCAATCTCTATTTGTTACGTGTTGATCATTATGTATGACATGTTTAGCCAAAAGTTTATGATTTAAATAATGAACATGTTATCTATGTGCTATGTGATGCATGCAAACTGTTAGATTTTGCTGAGCTGTCGAGCTCATTCTTGCAAATAACCACTTTTGCAGGTTAAGGATTCAAGGTAAAGTTAAGTGCTGCTTGAATGGTATGATTCAGATGTAATGCATGCAGATTAATTGTTTCAGCTTAAATTATATTTTTGAACCATGATTAAGGTTCTGAATGATGTATTTGAGAATGTATTAAATGTAACAGATGTAGAGTTGTTAAATTTGTATTGAGTTATAAATTTAATATTATTCGATGTATAAAGGGTATTGAATCTAGAAGTTTTATTTTTATTATAATTCTGATGAAGCGAATCAAATATGATTCTAGAATATGTAAATGATTTAAAGTTATGATTCAAGGAAAGCAAAGAAAGAAAACTGAAAAATTTAAAAAAAAATTGTTCCGTATTTTATTAAGTTTATCATTGAATAATGTTGTAAAGTCAGAAAATGGATGTATTGTTAACGACCGATATGGAGAGTTGAAGTGTATGAATTTTGGGGTCGTTACACTTCCGAGGCTACAAATTGTATGCTTTAACCATTTTAAATTCTGAATACACAAGTCCAAACAATTCATACAATGGGCTGGTCCGAATTTGGTTTTCCAGATTGGACAGTTTTGACACATTTCCTTCCAATCACCAAAACTCCCTCATTCAAGGTCGAAATGCATTCGTTCCAAAGCCTATGGCTTCATAACTCCGTGTACTATATTACTTCAGAAGGTCACAAATTTTCAAGTGGCACATTAATACCAGAAATTGACTTATTGGTCACTATTCAATCCATTCTTCATTTTCTAACATGTTTTTACCAAAACTCTTACTACAAATTCGTTTTAACACCTTTTTACTCCATTACAACTAGGATATTCTCATAACCCATAGAAGTATAACATTATAATAATCAACAAAATTATCAAAGATGATTACTAACCCTTAATGTCCTCTAAATCAGTCCATTATCCATAGTTGTCCATTTTCGTCTGTTTTCTTCCTCCTTACACATGGGTTCGGATTTCTTTCATTCTTGTTCCACTTTTGAGTTATTAATAGTTTAAATAACCTCTGAATATCATCATTAATCGTTCACAGCCAAAAAAATATCAACCATAGCGGGATAGTACATATAACTATTCCTTAAGTTTTCCTTTGCCTTTGTCCGCTTTGGAACTCTCCGGCTTAACTGCAATAGGTTCATGATATAGCAAGGGTGAGCACCTACTTTGCTCAACAAGTTTAAAATGAGTAATGGAGATATATCATTAATGAATAAGAATAATAACCGCATAGATCAACAATTTAAGAACATTGATGAAATAATTGAATAATATAACCAACGTTCAAATGAAGAAATAAAAATTGCTGTTGAGTGGTCCAATAGACCATGAACTTTTGGCCAAAGAGTCAATCATTCAACTAACTCTTTTAAAACCTGGCCCCGTCAGTACTACTTGAGGGGATCAGCCTCTCGTACCCCATATATATGCATAACATTTAGTCTTGACTGCACCGGATAACCGACACATTATAGTCCCTTAATAGGGGTTGCTCTCTCAGTCTGAGAAACCGTACCAACTACTAGTTTGGATAGCTTCCAAAAATATTAACCTGCATATGTCTAGCCGAAACAAATGGCGTAGACTATTTCTTAAACTGTTCATGAATGAAGAACTTAAACATTTCACAGTCCAATAACAGATCATGAATTCAAATGCACAAAGTGTGAATATCAATAATTACCTTTGATGTGGAATAATTGACAATAATTAATCGACTAACATGATTGAAAAATAATAACTCGAGTTTGAGTTAGGAAACTTGTAACAAGATATAATACTTGCTTAAATATAAAGGTTGAGTAAGTTTAGGAAACTTGCTCAATAAATAAATTAAATTAAGGAACTTGCTCAAATACAATCTTGAGTAAGGTAAGGGAACTTGCATTCAATATATAAAATAAATAGAATTAGGGAACTTGCTCAAATATAAAAGTTGAGTAAGTTAGAACTTGCATTCAATATATATAAAATGAATGGAATTAGGGAACTTGCTCAATGTAAAAGTTGAGTAAGATAGAACTTACCTCGAGCATCTGCTACAAAATTATAGAATACGCTCTTTAATTATCTTACACATGTAAGTACATATTCACATAACATTTAGTCACATATAGACTTCCATAACTTGGTTTAAGTTATTTTACTACTCATCTTATGTTGCTCGCATTTATAATAAAAGTAATGCGATCAATCTTCAAAAATGTCTCTAGGCGTTGCGACGTTCAAAAATGACACGACCTGCTTATCGCCCCCTTATGATATTTTACTTCAAAATATAATATTGCTCAAAATTCATTTCAATCTGAGTTATAAAAACGCATTTTGGCAGTTTTTCTTTAACAAACTATCGTTCTTGTTTTTATCATATCTCCTTCGTTACTAATTCGTTTTCATTCATTCTTACATCAAATTGAAGCTTATACAGTCTACTTTAATCTCATCTAAGCCCTTGTTTTGAGCCATTCTTCAACCAAAACAGGTTTTCACTTTTTACAACCAAGGTCAGATTGCTACAAAAATCTGGCCTACTTTACCCTCTCTCGCTAAAACAGTCATAACTAATTCGTTTTAAAACTTTTTTGAGCGATTCTTACGCCCACGCGAAGCTAACTTCCTGTGATATCCCGAATATTTATGCGATGCTAAATCAAGATATCTTATGATTACAATGAGTATGTTATGCAATGATCCTTCGAGAAATGAAGTGAATGCGTTAAAGGATTAAAGAATATATAATACTCGAAGTGTTTCAAGTTTAAGTGAAGGTGATGAAATAAAACCTATGCTAAGGTAATGTGTTGAAGTTATTCAACGATAATTATGAAAGAGATTTTTGTGGAAACTGAGTAAGGGAGGTTTCATTGATTCCGAGGACGGAATCCTTATAAGGAGGGAAGGATGTGACAACCCGGATTTTCAGAAGTTATTAAATAAGAATTTAATAAATAAAATTCTTGTTACGAGATATTTTGAGTTTGAATATATGTATATATGTGATATGTATTGTGAAATATATGATTTAATGTGAAGAGAATTATATGTCTGTGTATTTGAGAGAAGAGGCTTAATAGTTAATTAAACTATTGAATGAAGTGAAGGAAATTGCTACGAAAAGATGTTTATTGAATATTAGAAAGTTGAAAATTATATTGTGAAATAATATATTTTAATTATTATGTCTTGTTAGTAAAGAAATTGTTATGGATTATATTTCATAATAATGTGAATGATTCACTTGATTAAAATAGTGAATTAATGTAAATATATATTTGTTTTGATAAAACGAGAAAACAATATGTTACATGTTAATGTATTACGATTGTGAATTTCGTAAATGGATAAAATATTTATTGAGTAGAATAAATATTTTAATTGAGATGTTTATTTAATAAAATAAATATTTGATGAGAATATTGTGTGATAATTTATTTGTATGAGAATATTAAGTAAAGTGATAATAAATATTTGTATACTTAATGCGTATTTTATTATGCATGGATGTTGATAAGATGTTGGTAATTTATTAAATGAGAGGATGAATAATTTTATTAACTAAAATTATTTATTAAGTGAAAGATGATTTTATTAAACAAAATTGTTTATTAAATAAAAATTATATTTTTGTGTGACTAAATTAATTGTTATAATTTTATTGGTATGGAATAATTGAATTATTAATAAGAAGGGTTATTTGTATTTAATTAAATTTAAGTGTGACAAATGTATCATATAGTAAGAGTTTTATAAAAATAAATTAAAGGGTGTTTTAAAGGGTCAGCCAAACATGGCCTTGTGACCCTTGGTGTTTGTAACTACTAAGCCCCTTGATTTGCATAACTGCTAAGCTTTAGTTTATACGTAAACAAAAACTCAGAAGAAGGGAGGAAGAGAGGAATGGAGAGAATACTCTGTAAATTGAAGAAGAAGAGGAACCCTAGAGAATCAAAGAAGGAGGATAATCAAGCTCCTAGTTGTGTATCTAAACTTAGAAGAATCAAAGGTGAATTCTATTTCTAGTTCTTATTTTTTTCTAAAACTAGTTCTCTGTGATTGGTCTTGATGATTAATTTGTTGAGAAATTAGTTATATATGTTGTTGGATTGTGATACTCTGATTATATGTTGTTTATAAACGATTTTGATTGAATTAAATCCATGAAACTATGTTTAATTAGAGTTTAGAAATTTACTGAGAAGAAAAATGTGAATATGGCTTAAATGTATGAAAATTTATGTTTAATTTGGGTAATAATCTGTAAATTGGTGGTGGATTGTTGTTATGCGTTTAAAAACGAAAACAACGGAAGTTGAACGAATCAATTTGGTTGAATAACGAATCCGTAGTGATTAATTGCGCTAAATTGTAAAAAATTTATAAAACTAGCATGAATATTGATATTTGAGGCTTGAAATTGGTTGTTTGAGCTATTTAAGATGTTAGAATCGTGCTAGAGGGTTTAGATAATGATCATATATAAGTTATAGTGACTGGGTAATTTTAATTTGCTGGTAAAATGAAGAAATTCGTGTTTTTGGGTTGGAAATTCGGCAGTTCGCGAACTGCAGAATCTGGAATTCATGGAGCTCGCCCCGGCGAGCTCAATAGGCTGATTTTCTCGCCCCGGCGAGAATTTTGTGAAGCAATTTCTCGCCTCAGCGAGAATTTTTTGTAGTAATTTTCTCACCCCGGCGGGAATTGCAGAAATGAAAATTTTTCTTGTTTATAATTCTTTTCTTTTGGTCATGCTATGCTACCTTATACAAGGTTTACTTATAAACATTATACATTTAATGTAAAGCGAAGTTTAAGACCTAACTAAGGGTTAAGTGTCGATTAAAGTGGAGCGAAGTTAAATGAAGGATTATGAATTGTTAATTATGAATTGTTAAGTAGAATTAATACTAAGTGTTGCTATGTGGCTAATGAATGATGTACATGATTATATATATATATATCGTGTAGGATATATGAAGTACAAATAAATTTAAGCTGGTTATGGTAATTGATAATCTACAAACCAGGCAAATCTTTCAGTTCCTATTTGCTATGTGAACTTGATGTCAAATTGTGTTAATTTATTTTGAAATCACATGACGAATTGCATGTAATGTCAGCATGAAATGTTATAGTCAACTTATGACTATTGATTGAATAGAGAATGTTGATTGAGTTATGGAACTCAATCTCTATTTGTTACGTGTTGATCATTATGTATGACATGTTTAGCCAAAAGTTTATGATTTAAATAATGAACATGTTATCTATGTGCTATGTGATGCATGCAAACTGTTAGATTTTGCTGAGCTGTCGAGCTCATTCTTGCAAATAACCACTTTTGCAGGTTAAGGATTCAAGGTAAAGTTAAGTGCTGCTTGAATGGTATGATTCAGATGTAATGCATGCAGATTAATTGTTTTAGCTTAAATTATATTTTTGAACCATGATTAAGGTTCTGAATGATGTATTTGAGAATGTATTAAATGTAACAGATGTAGAGTTGTTAAATTTGTATTGAGTTATAAATTTAATATTATTCGATGTATAAAGGGTATTGAATCTAGAAGTTTTATTTTTATTATAATTCTGATGAAGCGAATCAAATATGATTCTAGAATATGTAAATGATTTAAGGTTATGATTCAGGGAAAGCAAAGAAAGAAAACTGAAAAATTTAAAAAAAAAATTGTTCCGTATTTTATTAAGTTTATCATTGAATAATGTTGTAAAGTCAGAAAATGGATGTATTGTTAACGACCGATATGGAGAGTTGAAGTGTATGAATTTTGGGGTCGTTACACTTCCGAGGCTACAAATTGTATGCTTTAACCATTTTAAATTCTGAATACACAAGTCCAAACAATTCATACAATGGGCTGGTCCGAATCTGGTTTTCCAGATTGGACAGTTTTGACACATTTCCTTCCAATCACCAAAACTCCCTCATTCAAGGTCGAAATGCGTTCGTTCCAAAGCCTATGGCTTCATAACTCCGTGTACTATATTACTTCAGAAGGTCACAATTTTTCAAGTGGCACATTAATACCTGAAATTGACTTATTGGTCACTATTCAATCCATTCTTCATTTTCTAACATGTTTTTACCAAAACTCTTACTACAAATTCGTTTTAACACCTTTTTACTCCATTACAACTAGGATATTCTCATAACCCATAGAAGTATAACATTATAATAATCAACAAAATTATCAAAGATGATTACTAACCCTTAATGTCATCTAAATCAGTCCATTATCCATAGTTATCCATTTTCGTCTGTTTTCTTCCTCCTTACACATGGGTTCGGATTTCTTTCATTCTTGTTCCACTTTTGAGTTATTAATAGTTTAAATAGCCTCTGAATATCATCATTAATCGTTCACAGCCAAAAAAATATCAACCATAGTAACAACAAATCCAACTTAGCGAGATAGAAGCTTAAGAAACAAAGAAAGCTTGAAACTAAGGAGGAATGAGTTAGAGTATAATGATTACCTCTTGGATTCTCCTTCTTGGTTGCTAAATGATTTAGTTAGAATTTGAGGCTTCCTCCTCTCTTCTCCTTTGCTTCTCCTAAACACTTATACAAGCTTCTTTACTCCACCTACTTGCTTCTCCCTCTAGAATGGTTTCTCTCTTTCTCTAATTTCTCTTCTTAATTTTCATTTGGGTAGTATATCTTTGCAAAATTTTGGCAAATGTTTATAAAGGGGGTATATATAGAAGTGGTTATCTGGTCTCTTCCTCTTCCCCCAACTCTTCGTATTCTTCATTAGATGGTTTGGTAAGAAGAAGATGAAAGGATTTGGAAATTGGAAAGTTTTCTCCATTTTCTTTTTTTTTCCTTTTCTTTTCTCTTCTCTCCAACCATTGGGCTTCCTCTACAATTCCTTAGTTGCTGATTTCTACGATTTAGAAATTATGATCAGTTGTCCAATGGGTCCCACTTTGGATAATTACTCCCAATTAATACACATTTATCCACTTAATGGCCCATTTTACTATTTTGACATCCGAAAATCAACTTTTTCGTGAAGACAGTCGATTCCTACTAAAATCGACGTTCTCATCGTCATGGAAATTTTCGTTTCGTCAAATTCATCTCCAAAATTCGTGTTTAACTTTTTACCGAAAAAATCAACCGGTTGACTTTTGACCAAAAAGTCAACCCCGAAACAAAATGTGTTTAGGGTCTATTCTGACTAATTTGGACGTTCTGGATTTAAATTCGTAGTCCATTTCTCCAAATTCTAATCTAAACTCAAACTGAGTTTTAACCACGTAATTTGAAGCGTTAGCTTCTTTAGTAAGTTCAAACAATTAAACTAGTTTAAACCAACTATAAATATACATCTCATCATATAAAAATAAATATATGTATATATAACACATATACGTATTTATTTATTCACATAAAAATATTACTCATAAAATTCATTTAAATAATATACATCAATATTCATAAGCTCGAATTACAAGGCTATCCAGAATTCACGGTCGTTACAAAGGCCGCTGTAATAGCAATCGTGAAAGAATTCTATGCCAACGCCGTAGAGGCTGAGAATAAGGTGGCAATGGTGCGGGGTAAGTCAGTGCCATTACTTTGCTTGTTTTCATCATTTTTCTGATGTAGTTGGTGTTTATGTTTCAGTTCTGGGCTTATGAGAGGCTCTGATGTCTTCGTCCTATTACCACTTTGGGTTTGGATACTTATCCTTAGGGTCGCTGATGGCATTATACTACTTTAGAGGAGGTCCCTGTATCTGATAGCTTTGCTCATTGCCGCCTTCAACTCGAGTTGATTACTGTTATTGATATGACTTAGGTTCCGTACTCATCGGAGCATTTATCTGTCAATTTTAAGGATGGGTTTTCGAGTGGGCTAGAGTTTGCACTGTCCACCTACCGAGTTGCATTGTTATTATATGAATGTTGGGAGCTCTATCTCGGGGAGGAAGCCTTCAGATGTATTTCAGGGGAGATCTGTATCCCCTTTCATCCTCTTCCCCGGAGATCTTTGCCTGTTGGCATGCCGATCGTAGAGATTCCCCTGGAGGGTATGGATGACTTCTTGTTATCGGATGGTCCCAACACCTCAGAGGTTTTTACTACTTGGTGGAGGCTCTAAATTATTGGTGCGCAGACCCAAGCTACTGATTTCTTGGGCGATCTTGTGCCGAGGTCAGTGATGATGTCTGACTGGATGGCTTGCGCTCGAGAGCCGACGCATCAGGATCAGATTGCTAGTTTGACTTGTAAGGTGGATCAGTAGTCCTTTATTCATCAGCTGGGCAGGGATCCAGTATAGATTTTCACATACGACCCTGCTGGATTGGGCTCTGGTTCGACTGCCGGTCCTGGTGCTGCTGATATTCCTGGAGGAGGGACTCAGACCTTTTACTGCCCTAATCTAAACTTTGACATAGAGGCCCCGAACCAGGAGGACTTAGCTCGAGTTGGCCGATTTGATCATGACGCTGCCTTTATAGGTAACATAGATTTTATATAGTAGACTTGTATTAGTTGTTGGGCGCCTGTGCCCCTTTCCCTGTATATTTTATCTTTTATGTTTTCATGTATCGTATAGGGATAATGTGTATTAAAAAATGATGTATAATTAGCAGTTTTATATCTATGGATCAGTCAGAGATGCTAATGTACATACTGGTTCATTTTATTTATCGTGATGTATGCTCATTATATACGAACTGAATAAGATTGACCCCTGTATAGTCTTCTGATAATATTCTTACAGATGGCTTCGTCTTCAGTCACTCGTTTAGATCATTATTCCACTGGTAGTATTGCTTCCAGATTAAGGGGCTGGTTCGATGATCTGCCTGTCGCGGACCGTTCGATGATCGGTAGACTGTTGAGGCACTCGATGTCATATCTATCATTTCAGGTGCCGGAGGGCTTTGTTGAGACTATGATTTCCCATTGGATTCCAGCTCGCCATGTCTTTCGGTTTGAATCTCTAGAGCTTACGCCGACCTTCGAGGAGTTTACTCTTATTATTAATTTGTCCTTTATGGGTCCCTGTGCATGGGTTCATGTGGGTCATATGCGGCGTCAGTTCATGATTGCCACTAGTTTGAGGTAAACGGTAGTATTATCTAAGATTATTGTCGGGCACATTGTGTCTTTAGATTTCTTGATTGATAGGTTTGGTACTTCTGGGAGCTTTGCATCCTTTAGGGATGATTTTGCTATATCTGAGGATAGATGGAGATCCGCTCAAGTGGTTGTTCTGATGATGTGTATCATCTCGTTCTTATACTTGCCGATTTATGCGGATCATATAAATGTGGGCATCGCGATGGTAGTCAGGGCCCTCTGGGATGATCAGACTATTTTGTCCTTGATCTTGGTCGAGACCTACATATCTGCTTCTTATTGTTGGACCTTTGGAGACAGGGAGTTTCGTGGCAGTTTGATTTTGTTATATATCTAGTCTATAACTCATTTGAGGCTGATCGCCAGTTTTCATCGACACGATTTTTGTTTTGGGCATAGCATTGCCATGGGATATACTTTCCGTCCATCTTTTTGCGTGGATTCGGCATTTGGATGACCTTTCTTGAGTTTATTGAGGAGCCATTTTTGATACTGATGTACTCCGGGTACTGCTCGCCTTTTAGTGTTATCACCCATGTGGGTGACTTTGACTTTATCCCCCTGGTTGGTCTAAGGGGCATCACTACTTATCATCCCCTAGCTGTGATGGGTCAGTTTGATCAGAGGCAGGATCTCTACTCTTTTGATGGTGCCCTTGAGTATCGGTTTCCCATTCTATCATCCACCGAGACTGATTTAGCCAAAATATATGGGTTTTGGGCTCATCATGTGATAGCAGAGTTCTGAGATAGTCATCCAAGTCAGTTATCTGAGTATTCGACCTGGCTGGAGGTTGATTTGTCACTTGGTACTGTAGATATTGATGACAACTCATCTGGTGAGGAGCCTTTGGAGGACCTAGAGGATGATCATGTAGAGCCTTCAGAGGACAAGTTGTTTGCTAGTTTAACAGAGACATTAGTTGGAGATGTACCCCTTCCCTGTGTACTTATGGCTACACCGAGAGTAGCCTTGGAGAGTCGTATTCGTAGCCTCACTTTTAAGCGGGATCAGGCCCAGGCTGTGATGATGATTGCCTTAGCCGATAGGGACACTACCTATGCTAAAAGAGATGCTGCTCTTGCGGATAGGGACGCGGCATTTGCTGACAAAGATGCTCATCAGGATTACGCTGAGAAGGTTGTTGACCAGGCTCATCGGGTTTTGGATGACCAGGATGAGACTATTCATACCGCGTTGGTTTTGCTGAGACGGGTTGAGGCAGCAGAGCAAGAGCTTTGATTTGCACCTGAGACCCTAAAGATCGCGGCCTGCCTTTCGCTTTTGGCTTCTTTAACTTCAGATTTGTAGATCATACTTTATTTTATTTTTCTGCACAGACTATATCATTCGTCATTCATCATAAAAAACAAATGTATGTCAAAACAATCGAATATAAAAAGGTTTTCCATTTTTAGTCAACTTCCCTTTTGATGCATCTTCGCCCATTTATCTGATTGCCATTTCCTTTTGATGACCACTACCCCGGTATATTGCTAAATCATTTCTTCAAGGTCTCGCATCGAATTTGATGGATGGTGCCAAAATGTTGCCTGATCTCATCAGAGTGGGTCGTTAACTAGGTTAATGGGATATAATGGTTTGTGTTTATTTGAGGAAGTCCGGTTTTGGGGTTTATATCTTGGTCGGAATTGTGTTTAGATAACTATTTGGTTGGTCGCTATACATGTAATATCTCAAATATTTCAAATGTAATCTGACAAGATCTAATAAAGTTTGTCAATTTTAAAACCTAAGAACAATTGCTTAAGTATACGTTGAGCTATTTGAAAGACTAAAAACGACTCGTAGATACGATCGTATACGATTAGAGGTTAGAACTATAACCTAAGCTATGTGTTATATGAATAAATAAACTAAAATTGAGCTTCAAATGTGTTATATGATTTTTGCAATGTGTAGTGTCGACGCCGGGAAAATCGCTTCTATGCTAATTATTACCCTTCCCTATTTTAGCCTTTTTATTAGATGATTTTTTGGAAAAGGTCGGCACAAAATGTCGACGGGGTTTTTAAAAAATCGTTTTTTATGATGAGCCAATTGACCAGAGTCGCCAGTTGGTATATTTAAAATGGATGTACCAACTCATCTGAGTTTCGTTTTCGTAAATCGTTGGCTCATATGTGACTCTGAATTAATTGGTCTGCAAACTAAGATTCATAGAGTTTGGGGGCTTGCTTAAGCGAGGGGAAGGTGTTAGGCACCCTCCGACTTCCGTAAAACACGGTTACCGCAATCTTGATGCTTTTCCTATCCTTTAATTCTTAAAATGTGTGTGTGCGCGCGTGTGTGCTTATGTGAATGTTGTGGTGAGTTTGCATGAAGAAACCATTTGGTTTTTTATGAAGAGTCGTGTTTTAATTTGAGAATGCTTTAGAATGTCTTTCGGCCTATACGAGAAAGCTTTATTATTATTATGAGGAAAGTTTGATTTTAATTGTCAAAAGCTGTGAGATTTTCATTAGGTATCGTTTTGGCAAAACAAGAGTTTTTTTAAACCTTCGTCAAAATAGGAATCGGGACCTATACGTTGCTTTCATAAGTAAAATGACGGGCAACTTCTAGGATCTCTTTAACCCTATGCACAACGGTTTAATGAAAACGTCATTTATTTTTATAAAACCATTTTTTGTGATTGTTGAAAACGATTTTTTCTTTAACCTTCTCATTTAAATAGGAATCGACATTCATTAGCACTTCCAATTTTAAGCCTCGTGGTGCTAATAACCTAATTTGATTGATTTTATGGAAATCTTCATCATTTAGCTTTGAAATCAATTTTTGTGTCGTAAATCAAATCAAGCACTAAAATGCATTCGGGCTATTCATGGGCATGTAAGCCATCAAAATAACCCCAAACGCCCATAACCACATATTTCACTATTACGGGGCCTTAAACCCGATTTTGAACTTGATATCGTTTTAAGGTCCGACAATTACAATTTACAATAAAGGGTACATCGCCCCTAATACATACACCCAAAATGTCCATCATCGGATTTGGACCACGGGGTCGCGCTCCTAGGCTCACACCCGAAATTTTTACACACCCACAAAATGGATACTACATAAATGAACAATACTGGGTTGCCTAACACATCACAATATCCTAAAATAGTAATCTAAATACACTACGCATAATACATTACCATAACGAGCTAAAAAAATCACCAAATGGATATCATCGGGCCATTAGGAAGAATTTCGTTCCGTTGGAACCCTCACTAATAGTCCTTAATCCATGGATCCTCAATAACATACAAGAAAACTACATTTAATATAACCCGAATGACAAAAAAATTTAACAAAATGAAATAACAAAAATGCTATAAAAAAAAGCTTTTCACCTTGCAAATGACATCACGATGCGTATAAACTCGTATATTGAATAGAGTAAAAAGTGTATGTGATACAACCTAACAAAGGGGTATAAATCCTCACTTTTTTTCTCTCTTTTCTCTCCTATCCCGCCACTGCCTGCTGCTGTTTTCTTTCCTTTCCTTTTTTTTTCAAACTCCCTGTATCCCAAAATGAAGAACTGCATTGATAAAGGCTGTCAGAGGCAGCTGCAGATTGATCCGCGGCTTGGCCGCAGATTGATCTGCGGCTAGCCTCGGTTCCACCTCGCCGATCCTCGGTTTTCCCCACGCCGCGCTCGAGTGCCGTGTCATCAGACGTCCCATCATTGGCCGCAGATTGATCCACGGCTGGCTGTGCTGATTTTCTCAATTTTCGTACCGCACGTCAGTTCTCGTGTCATATTATCAGTTTTTGCTGAAGGGCTTATATTTTGTAGTCCGAAAACCGTTGGGAAACGTGCCATATCATTCAGGAATGCTCGTTTCGAATGGCTGCGACATGACACAGGATTTGCATTTGGAGTTTGGTTTCCAGGGGCGCTGCCCTCCGACCCCCACTAGATCACCGGCGAGCAGGTAAGCGTAGTGGCCATTAGTCGATTCCTGATATCCTCTCGTTGTCGTGTCGGCTTTGATCACAAGTCGTTGTGGTGGCTTTGAGTGTTCGTACTTATGTCCATCTTTCGTTCTCGTTGGCTGGGTTAATTGACGATTTTGCCCTCTTGTCAGGGTTAGTATACGAAGTGCAAAATTTGGGTGTCTACAGTTGCCCCTCTTTATCATGTTATGAAATGTTAAATGCAATGAACATGATAAAGAAGTAGACACACGATGCATGAATGACAGTGCATAAGAATGACAGTACATAAATGATGCAACACACATAGCTTATGATGCAACATAAGATGTAAGGCATGCAAACATTCGTAAAGGTGTCAATGCATCATGCAATCGTAAATTTATTGTGAGTATCGATCTCAACAGGACTCAATTGCTGATCGCATCGTTGTTGTCGGGTTCCGTCTCTAACAGGTCGTTGCTATAATCGTTATCACAGATGTCGTGCTCCGTCTCGTAATCGTCGTCGTCTTGGAATCGTCGTCGTCTCATAACTGTCGGGTCTCGTATCCGATCAATCGTCTCGTAGATGTAGGGTCTGGTCTTCGATGGGTCGTCTCGTCTATATCAGTTCTCGTCTCCGATTGGTAAACTCGCCTGTCTCGGTTCTCATCTCCGATTGGTCGACTCGTCTGTATCGGGTCTCGTTTCTTGTTGATCGTCTCGTCGGCACCGGGTCTCGATTCCGGTTGATTGTCTCGTCGGCACCGGGTCTCGTTTCTGGTTGAACATCTCGTCGGCACCGGGTCTCGTTTCCGGTTGATCGTCTCGTCGGCACCGGGTCTCATTTTTGGTTGATCGTCTTGTCGGCACCGGGTCTCATTTGCGGTTGATCGATTCGTCTGTATCGGTTCTCGTCTCCGATTGGTCGACTCGTCTGCATCAGTTCTCGTCTCCGATTGGTTGACACGTCTGCACCGGGTCTCGTTTCCGGTTGATCGATTCATCTGTATCGGTTCTCGTCTCCGGTTGATCGTCTCGTCGGCACCGGGTCTCGTTTCCGGTTGATCGTCTCGTCGGCACCGGGTCTCGTTTCTGGTTAATCGCCTTGTAGGCACCGGGTCTCGTTTCCGATTGATCATCTCGTCGCCACCGGGTCTCGTTTTCGGTTGATTGTCTCATCAGCACCAGGTCTCGTTTCCGGTTGATCATCTCGTAGGCACCGGGTCTCGTTTCTAGTTGATCGTCTCGTCGACACTGGGTCTCGTTTCCGGTTGATCGATTCGTCTGTATCAGTTCTCGTCTCCGATTGGTCGACTCGTCTGCATTGGGTCTCATTTTCGGTTGATCGATTCTTTTGTATCAGTTCTCGTCTCTGATTGGTCGACTCGTCTGCACTGGGTCTCGTTTTCGGTTGATTGTCTCGTCGGCACCGGGTCCCGTTTCCGGTTGATCGTCTCGTAGGCACCGGGTCTCATTTCCAGTTGATCGTCTCGTCGGCACCGGGTCTCGTTTCCGGTTGATCGTCTCGTCGGCACCGGGTCTCGTTTTCGGTTGATCGTCTCATAGGCACCAGGTCTCATTTCCGGTTGATCGTCTCGTCTGCACCGGGTGTCGTTTCCGGTTGATCGATTCGTCTGTATCGGTTCTCATCTCCGATTGGTCGACTCATCTGCACCGGGTCTCGTTTTTGGTTGATCGATTCGTCTGTATCGGTTCTCGTCTCCGATTGGTCGACTCGTCTGCATCGGTTCTCGTCTCCGATTGGTCGACTCGTCTACACCAGGTCTCGTTTCCGGTTGATCGTCTCGTCGGCACCGGGTCCCGTTTTCGGCTGATCGTCTTATCGGCACCGGGTCTCGTTTCCGGTTGATCGTTTCGTAAATCACGTCGTTCCTGCCGGGTCCTGCCCCGATAACCAATTCGTCGTGTTCCGCATCCGATGGGTCGAAATCTCGTATTTTATTTTCACATAACAAGTCAAATGAGTTTGAAAAAATGATCAATTGCTCTATTATTGATTGTATGATGCATGCTTTTTATTCATGGATAGAGAATGACCCTGCACAGTCTTTTTGATACTATTTTTCACAGATGTCGTTATCCGACGCCGTGGTACGTTTGGATCTCGGTCCTCCCACAGGGTTGGTTGGCAGGCTTTTCCGCTGGTTAGACAGTTTGTCGCTGGGTGACAGGGTTATTGCAGATGATCTTCTGGGACATTACTGGTCTTTATTATCCTTTCAGGTGCCGACGGGCTTTGCGGAGGGTATTCTGGGCTATTGGGTCCCTGCCCGTCAGGTGTTCAGATTAGGGACAGTGGAGCTGACCCCTACTCTCAAGGAGTATGCCCGCTTTACCGGCTTATCTTTGGATGGTCCTTGTGCTAGGGTCATAGCTGGTCCCATGCGCCGTCAGTTCTTGACTTTTACTGGGTTGCGGAGGACAGTTCTATTATCGGTGATCACATCAGACCATCTAGTTCCCCTTCATTTCCTGATTGACCGATTCGGCTCACCCGACAGTTTTCATCTATTCTCTGGTGATTTTTCCTTATCTGAGGAGGGTTGGGGCGCTTTGAGAATAGATGTTTTGATTGCTTGTGTTATCTCAGTTTTGTATCTGCCAGCCGTATACGATCTGTTGGATATGCGAGTTATTGCGGCCACTAGAGCTCTTCAGGAGGATCACACCATTATTCCCATGATACTAGCAGACACCTACATGTCAGCCTCATATTGTCAGTCTTTCCGAGGCAGAGTACTCAGAGGGAGCTCTGTTTTGTTGTATGTATGGTTTTTGAGCCATTTCAGCCCCATCGGTCATTTCCGTCGCCATGGGTTTTGCTTCAGCCACGACATAGCCATGCAATTTTCGTTCCATCCCATGAGCTGTATTGATGCGGCTTCCTGGACATAATTCTTATCGGTTATTGAGGAGCCCTTTCATCTCTTGATCTATTCGGGTTATTGCTCCTTCATGAGCTTCTCGACTCATGTGCCCACCTTGGATTTCATCCCTATTTCTGGCTTGAGGGGCGTGACGACTTATCATCCCTTGGCGGTTATGGGGCAGTTTGATCAAATACAGGATTTTCACCCTTTCACGGGCGCAACCAACTACCAATTCCTCATATCACCCCAGACAGAGAGAGATCTACTGCGGGTATGTGATCTTTGGTCTAGCAGGATCTTTGTCGGGTATAGTGAGAGTTGCCCCATTCAGACATCTGCTTATGTGCAATGGTTGCACGGAGACTTTGATATGGTTGGTTTGAGTCAGACTGGAGTATTTGATGACTCTCAAGTGATTTTCACAGATGACACCACCCCAGAGGTATTTATTCCTCCTAAGCCTACAGAGATGATGTCCAGATATGATTTTGAAGGCTTCTCCACTCCCGCCCATATTCCTTATTCCATCTCAGCCGATTCTGCCGCTAGTCGGGTTACTGAGGATAGCCGGATCCAACTAGCCTTGATTACTACTGAGGCTGAGAGGGATGCTGCTCTTGTTGAGAGAGATGCTACTATTCTGGCCAGAGATGCTGCCTTCACTGACAGAGACGCCATTGTATTGCAGACTATGGCAGTTCTAGATGCTCACTCTGAGACTGTTAGCCGAGCCACTGCTTTATTGGATCGCATCGACATGATAGGGCAGCAGATTGCAGGGGACGCTGATGCTTCAGATCTATCCACCACCTTATCCGTCCTACTTTAGTTAGTTTCAGATTTGTAGATCATTTTATTTCCTGCATAGACTATGTCAGTTTCATCGGTTATCGAAAGAGAAATCTTGTAACAAAATGACTTATATATATAGACAGGCATTTAAATTTAGTCATTTTCCCTTTTTTGTCGCATCGTTGCCTTTCATTGGATCCTCATTTTATCCAGCTAACCCTGATTTTGATATTTCGCCTTCTTTCTCTTCTCAAGTCTTGATGGAGATTTGACAGATATTGCCGCACACCCTGTTGATTTCATCGGACTGAGTCTTAGATTTTGGCTAACTGTTTGGTTGGGTTAGGGTTATGTCATTTGAGATGAAGATGATTAGGTGGCTGGTTTCGGGAAGGTTTCGAGGGTACAGGAAGGTTTTTCTGGCTGTTGGAAATCTGTTTTGTTTAGAGAAAGTATTATTTTGTAAAGAAACGGACTGTGCCCTGATGGCTGCCTACGTACTCCCACAAGTCGGGAGATCAGGTCCTACGTAGTTCGCTTTTCAAGGAAAGAGGAGAAAATGATGATTTTTTTTAAGCGTAGAACCGCTTCACCGAGTCAGAATTGATGGGTTGTGGAAACACCTCACCGTCCATCTCTTGCAATATGAGGGCTCCTCCGGACAGCACTTTCTTAATCACAAAAGGTCCTTCCCAGCTCGGGGCAAACTTCCCTTTGGCTTCATCCTGACAAGGCATGACTCTCTTTAGCACTAGGTCATTTTCCTTGAACTTTCGAGGTCTTACCTTTTTGTCG
Organism: Aralia elata; assembly: GCA_034770075.1. Lineage (NCBI taxonomy): Eukaryota > Viridiplantae > Streptophyta > Magnoliopsida > Apiales > Araliaceae > Aralia > Aralia elata. The sequence goes on from CM068382.1 coordinate 44,222,857, forward strand.
TACGATCGAGAGATTCTTTGCTGATATAACTGACCGTGCAAAACAGCAGCCACCCTCCTTTCATCAATTAGGGCCAATTGGTCATACCGACTTTGCATCCAATCCTCCTCACTTATCTGAGCATCAATCAAGATTCTGAGTGACGCCATCTCAACCTCAACTGGCAGAACAGCCTCCATTCCATATACCAAAACGTAAGGGGTTGCCCCTGTAGAAGTACGCACCAACGTTCTATACGCCAGCAAGGTGAGAGGTAGCAGATCCGGCCATCCCCGATGATTGGTAGACATTCTCGCCATGATCTTCTTGATATTCTTATTTGCAGCCTCCACTGCCCCATTCATCTTAGGACGGTAAATCACAGAATTGAGGTGTTTGATCTTAAACTGGTCACATAATTCCTTCACGAGGGCATTGTCCAATTCTTGGCATTGTCGGAGACTAAGACCTCAAGTTGCCCGTATCGGCAAATGACATTTTTCCTGATGAAACGGACGATGATCTCCTGAGTTACTTTGGGGAAAGAAGCTGCTTCTACCCATTTAGTGAAGTAATCAATCATGACGAAGATAAATCGGTGTCCGTTGCTTGCTTTGGGCTCTACTGGTCCGATTACATCCATACCCCACATTGAGAATGGCCAAGGGGAGGTCATACAATGCAGTTCATTGGGAGGCGCATGGATTACATTGTCGTGCGCCTGGCATTGGTAACATCATTTGACATGATCATCGCAGTCGGCTTTCAGTGTTAACCAGTAATGCCCCGTTCTCAAGATCTTTTTGGCTAGCATCGGTCCACTCATGTGTGCCCACACACTCCACCATGTATTTCGTCTATAATCTTTTGGGCCTGCGTTTCATTTACACATCGCAACAATCCCAAACCGGCATCCCTCTTGTATAATAAATCCCCACTCAGATAAAACTTCATTGCCATCTTTTGGATCCTCAACCTCTCAGCTCGGCTTGCTTGGTCGGGAATGGATCTATCCCTCAGATACTCCCTTATGTTATGATACCAAGGCTGCTTTGGCAGAACCACCTCCTCCGATAATACTGCCACATGCTCTTCGTATGCCAGGGCATTCTGTACCGCTATTTCAATCTGTGGAATGTCCCTGCTTTTGATTATGTGGATTAAGGAAGCCAGAGTTGCCAATGCATCGGCAAAATCATTCCATCCCCGGGGGATATGTCGGAAAGCCATATCTTTAAACTCTCGCATCAATTGGATAACACATCGATGGTATGGAAGTAACCGAAGCTCCTTAATGCTATACATCCCGATCGCCTGTCTGATTACCAGCTCTGAATCCCCGAACACCGCTAGTCTCTTCACTCCCATATCGCGGGAAAAACAGAGTCCCAATATACATCCCTCATACTCAGCTGTGTTATTCGAATTACGGAACTGCAATTTAGTGGCCACGGGGTATTGCTCTCCGGTGATAGAGACCAGGACTGCTCCGGCTCCTGCCCCTTCAGCATTCATGGCACCATCAAAATACAACTTCCAGAACTGCCCCTCGTCATCACATCTCGTGTGTAAGACCCAGAATACATCTTTGCCCGGCAAAGGGGTTTCTAAAGGCTCCATCCCCCCTGCTGGCATTTCAGACAACTGATCTGCAATTCCCTGCCCTTTCATGGCTTTCTTAGTTATATATACGACGTCGAACTGTTGTAAGATTAACTGCCACCTTGACAATCGACAGTTCAACATGGGCCTTTCAAAGATATACTTCAGGGGATCCATTCTCGATATCAGGTACGTAGTGTGCCCATGGAGATAGTGCTGTAATCTCACTGTAACCCACGCCAAAGCATAACAGGTCCTTTCGATGGGGGTGTAATTCTGTTCACATCGGCTAAATCTCTTGCTGAGGTAATAGATGACCTGCTCTTTGCCTGATTCATTCTTCTGTCCCAGCATATATCCCATCGCAATGGCATTGACCGATATATATATAAACAGAGGGATCCCATCCTTCGGGGGTACCAGCACCGGTGCTTCTGTCAGCTGCTTATTAATGGTCTGAAAGGCTTTCTGGCATTACTTATTCCACTCTCGGGAGACATCTTTCCTTAACAGTTTAAAAATCGGCTCGCATGTGGTTGTCAAGTGGGATATGAAGCGGCTGATGAAGTTTATTCTTCCCAGAAATCCTCTTATCTCCTTTTCTGTGCGAGGTGTCGGCATGTCCACAATGGCCTTAATCTTCGCCGGATCCAACTCAATGTCCCGATTACTAACCAGGAATCCCAAGAGCTTGCCCGACCGCACTCCGAAAGCACACTTTGCTGGATTGAGCTTTAAATCATATTTTCTGAGTCGATCGAATAGCTTTTTGAGATGGGTTATATGATCAGATTCTACCCTCGATTTCATGATAATGTCATCCACGTAGACCTCTATCTCCTTGTGCATCATGTCGTGGAACAGGGCCATCATGGCTCTCTGATAAGTAGCCCCCACATTTGTGAGACCGAAGGCCAATCATCTGTAGCAGAAGGTGCCCCAAGGGGTGATGAAAGCGGTATTTTCCCGGTCTTCCTCTGCCACCATTATCTGATGATACCCCGCAAAGCAATCAACAAAAGAGTGCATCTCGTATTGGGCTGTGTTATCCACCAAGATGTGTATAAAAGGCACTGGGAAGTTGTCCTTGAGACTGGCCTTGTTCAGATCTCTATAGTCGACACATACCCTCACCTTTCCTCCAGGCTTAGCCACTGGGACTATATTGGACAGCCATTTCGGGTAAGTGGACACCATAATGATTCCAGCCTTGAACTGTTTGACGATTTCTTCCTTCACCTTCAAGCTCCACTCCGGTTTTAGCTTTCTTAGTTTCTGCTTGATAGGCTTGAAACCCTCCTTGATGGGCAATTGGTGTACCACAATGTCGGTGGACAGTCCGATCATGTCCTCATGAGACCAGGAAAAAACATCCTCATACTGGCTTAGTAACTCGGTTATTTCTGTTTTCTGGCTAGGGGTCAGGTCTGTCCCTATCTTGAACTCTTTGGGTTTGTCAGGGGTTCCGATATTTATGGTAATGGTTTGGTCTAAGTTGGGTTTGGGTTTGTCTTCGACCCATCCTTTGATCTCGTCAGGCGTGTCGTCATTATCTGTCTCATCCTGCTCAATGCCCATTAAATCGAAATCCAGCTCAATATCAAAATCATAGTCATCTTTCGAATTTGAAAAATCGTTTGTTAGGCAAGAAATACTCAAATTGGTACACCTGACTGACATGAAGCAAAAATATTTGTCATATATATAAGTCATTTCCCACAATGATCATCTTCAAAATAACATTACAAAATAACATAACTATGCAAAATTTAAAATAAGGGACAAAAACTGGTATCTATTCATCCCCCACCATCCGGGGTCTACCCCCCTAAAGCCATATTTTACCCTCGTTTGGATATTACTGGCTCCATTGTCCAGTTATCGGTGGTCAGATCGGCCGGAATGCGACAGATGAAAGGCGGCTTCGCATCGGAAACTTCCTCGATGACTACAGCCACATCACATTGGTCCCTCTTCATAACCTCTTCAGGAATAGTCAGCCCCGCCCAATTGATGACAGGCACACTCTGTCGGGCTCCTGACGGCGTGGAAACATCCTTCCCTTTTCCACTGCTTACTGACTATCCAGGGATATAACACTTAGTTTCAAACTGTTGCATGACCTCCTGCAGGAAACTCTCCTTTTTGGCCGACTCATCATTCGTGGGGGTCAATTTTTCACCTCCTGTCTCAGACATAGGCTTGCCAGTACCCTGTTCATTGTTGACTTTCGGCATCAGACTTTCATCCAGTCGAGTTGGGGTCTCCCCTTGAGAGTGTTTCTGTTTTACGCCTCCATAATACCCCAACCTTGCCTTGCCTATCTGATTGGGCAGTTGAATAGGCTCAGTAATTCCTTGACTGTTCGTTCCCAACCCTCGCCCAGGTTGAAACTTCATCTTCATCATTTCTCTAGCAACAAAGGTAAGTTCAGGAGAGACCTTAGGTTTTACGGCTGGAGCCCCCAGACATCTGTAGTGGGGAGTACTGATTTCTATCGCCTGAAAACTGGCGGGTACCACTGATTCGTCCAAATTAATCACCGGCAGGCCATTCCTGTAAGGAGAAGGGCCATTATGCTCCGCAGAGACCGTCACCAGATTCCCGTCGATGATAAACTTAATTTGCTGGTGTAGCGTAGAGGGAACTGCCCCGACCATGTGTATCCACGGCCTTCCCAATAACATGTTATAACTTGCCATGATATCCAGGACTTGGAATGAAATATCGAAAGTACAAGGGCCTATCTCTACAGGCAATTCTATCTCCCACATCGTATCCTTCCGGGATCCGTCAAAGGCTCGTACCACTACAAAACTGGCCCGTAGGCGCTTAGGATTGACGTTCATTTTTTCCAATTTACTGAATGGACAGATATTTAATGTTGATCCCCCATCAATTAGCACCCCATTCATAACATATCCTGATGAGATTACCGCAATATGCAGCGGTTGCCGATGCCCCCTTCCTTCTTTGGGGATATCATCATCCGTGAACGATATTACATTTTCTTCTAACAGATGGTCCATTAGATGGCTGAAACCTTCTTTGCTAATTGCCTTGGGAATGTGTGCCTCCTCTAGGACTCTGGCCAGAATTCTGCAGTGATCGTCGGATGATAATACCAAATCCATGATTGATGTCAGAGTCGATTCCTCGCTCAATACCTTGACCCCCCTCGCTTCTGAATGATTCATCTTCCTTAAGAATTCCACAGCTTTCTCCTCGGATATCTTTTCGTTCTTCTTCCCTTTGCTCTCAAGGGCTCGTCCTAGAAGATATAAAGGATTCCCCCTTGATGTTATAAAAGCACAACTGGCCGCCTCCTCTGATACTCCCCCGTAATTCCACGGTACTGTTTTCAGACTACTAATGGGGATTTATGGTCTTGCCGCAATGGTGAGAATCTTCGGAGCCGTTAACCTGATAGGCGACTCTGTGATACCCCTGCTCAGACCCGCCAACATAATCGGTGTCCCTCGTATATTCTCCTGATCACTTGTCATGCAAATCATCTCATCGATTCTCTTTATATAATTCAGCCTTGGTGGTCCTCCAGCTTCGCTGGCTTCCACCACATTGACCCCTTTCCCCATCATGCTTAGGCAGGGGATTGACTTTAACATTTGGTGACTCTGGTTGTTCCACCACGATCTCCCCGCTATCGATCATGTTCTGAATCTTGTGCTTCAGCGCCCAGCATCCCTAAGTATCATGACCAGGGGAACCCGAATGGTACGCACACCTCTTACGCGGGTCAAATCTTCTCCCTTTCGGGTCAATTAGGGGTGCCAAATCGACTATCTTTCTCTGTGCTATTAATACTGCCAAAATCTGTTCAAGAGGATCCCCAAGCGGGGTGAATACCTAATCTCTGGTGGTCTCAAATCTTCTTCGTCCATCCATCCTTTGATTATTGAAATTAGGTTACCGGGGTGGCACAATTTTCTGTACCGGAGGGCTATTCTCCACCTTCCTAGATGATCCCTGCAGGATGAGGGAAACATCCTCCTCCTTTCTCTTTTGGGTCCTGCGGGAAGCATTGCCATAATTTCCACTCTGGATTTGCTCCGCAACTGTTTCTAGAGCTGTGAAGTCCCGGATCTTGCCAGACTTTAACCCCATGTCAACCATTTCTCCATGCTTTATCATTTCGGCAAAAGGCCTTCCAATCCCCGCTATCACTCGCTCATAATAGGGCGCCTCCTGAATGTCCACAAAGGTCATTACCATCTCTGCCTCGCTCATTGGGGGATTCACCTGTGCAGCCATACCCCTCCACCGCTGTGCATAGTCCCTAAAAGATTCTTTTAGTTGCTTCTTGACCTTTGTCATCTGATATCTGTCAGGGGTCATCTGTGCCTGGAAGCTGTATTGTGTCAAGAGAGTATGGGCCAACTCCTCCCAGTTGTGGATCCGAGCATTGTCAAGGCGGGCATACCAAGTTCTTGCTTCTCCCGTTAGGCCTTTTTGGAATAACTGCATCCTCAGTCCTTCGTCCTCTGCATAAGACCCAAGTTCTCCAATGTATATCTTCAAGTGTGTATAAAGGTCTCCCTTCCCATTATATTTCTCAAATTCGGGGATCTTGAACTTCTCCGTATACCTGGTTCCTGGAAAGACACACAGATCTGAATAATGCCCAGGGAACCTATGCCTTTTAGAGACTGGATAGTCTCCTCCATCTGCTTCATTTTCTTTCAAAGATCATCAGTATCTCCCTCCTCTGGAATAGTGATTACTATCATGTTAGGTGTAGGAATGGCTTTGGGGATGACTGGTTTGCCCGTAGGCTGGGGTTGATCATCCTTAGGCGGATCCTTGTTTGGCGGATCTTTTCTAAGTACAAACTGCTCTTTCAGCATCGTGGCCATTTCCAACATCTGTTTTTTAAAATCATCGAATTCCTCCCGAGATATGGAACTAGGATTAGGAGGTGGAAGATCAGCCATTTCAGATGTAGAATCCTGGGCCCTCTTAGATTGTAAACGCGTTTGAGGAGCAATCCTACAGGGGAAAACGGTTTGAAGTTTAGTCTTGGGAAATGAAAGATGCGGATGCATGCTAAAGCTGTAACTTTTGTGTTTTTGGGTTTTTTAATCTTTCCCTGCAAAACAAAATGTTAGCAGTCCCTTATTGCAATAATAAATGCTAGACACGAATTATTATGCTTTCCCAGCTATTCCCTGCACAACATAGAAGTCAGTACTTTCTTTTGACAAAAAGGGGAGGTATATATAAACATATTGAATGGGACTATAACATTTATACGCGTAAACGTAAAAGGGCATGAAGAGACTTTCCCGGCGTTGGGTTAATCTGAGGCTGACCTACCCTAAGGTTACTCTCGCGATTTTTCGACATGAAGGTCCCCAAATCTTCACAATCTACTCGTCTGAATCCTTTCGATTGGAGCGGATCTAGGTGGTGCGTTTCCTGAGCCATCTCCGGGGAGCAGCCCCTTCGAGTCCAGTAATAAGCAACTGACAGGTTTGCCTCAGGAGGAGGAACACTCTCAACATACATTCACATTCATCGTCCTCACCGTATGCAAATGATTACTTTAAAGTAAAGCAATTCTATTCAATCATTCATTCATTGGACAAAAACACACATTCACACAACAACAAGTAAAACAGGTCAAAATATCGCACGTACATACACATTCATAATTTTTTAAAGGATAGGACAACATTAAGATTTGAACGCGGCTTAAGCCCTCTAATGTCCCCAACGGAGTCGCCAGCTGTCGACGCCGGGAATATCGCTTCTATGCTAATTATTACCCTTCCCTATTTTAGCCTTTTTATTAGATGATTTTTTGGAAAAGGTCGGCACAAAAAGTCGACGGGGTTTTTAAAAAATCGTTTTTTATGATGAGCCAATTGACCAGAGTCGCCAGTTGGTATATTTGAAATGGATGTACCAACTCATCCGAGTTTCGTTTTCATAAATCGCTGGCTCATATGTGACTCCGAATTAATTGGTCTGCAAACCGAGATTCATAGAGTTCGGGGGCTTGCTTAAGTGAGGGGAAGGTGTTAGGCACCCCCCGACTTCCATTGAGCACGGTTACCGTAATCTTGATGCTTTTCCTATCCTTTAATTCTTAAAATGTGTGTGTGCGCGCGTGTGTGCTTATGTGAATGTTGTGGTGAGTTTGCATGAAGAAACCATTTGGTTTTTTATGAAGAGTCGTGTTTTAATTTGAGAATGCTTTAGAATGTCTTTCGGCCTATACGAGAAAGATTTATTATTATTATGAGAAAAGTTTGATTTTAATTGTCAAAAGCTGTGAGATTTTCATTAGGTATCGTTTTGGCAAAACAAGATTTTTTTAAAACCTTCGTCAAAATAGGAATCGGGACCTATACGTTGCTTTCATAAGTAAAATGACGGGCAACTTCTAGGATCTCTTTAACCCTATGCACAACGGTTTAATGAAAACGTCATTTATTTTTATAAAACCATTTTTTGTGATGTTTGAAAACGATTTTTTCTTTAACCTTCTCGTTTAAATAGGAATCGACATTCATTAGCACTTCCAATTTTAAGCCTCGTGGTGTTAATAGCCTAATTTGATTGATTTTATGGAAATCTTCATCGTTTAGCTTTGAAATCAATTTTTGTGTCGTAAATCAAATCAAGCATTAAAATGCATTCAGGCTAATCATGGGCATGTAAGCCATCAAGATAACCCCAAACGCCTATAACCACATATTTCACTATTACGGGGCCTTAAACCCGATTTTCAACTTGATATCGTTTTAAGGCCCGACAATTACAATTTACAATAAAGGGTACATCGCCCCTAATACATACACCCAAAAATGTCCATCATCGGATTTGGACCACGGGGTCGCGTTCCTAGGCTCACATCCGAAATTTCTACACACCCACAAAATGGATACTACACAAATGAACAACACCGGGTTGCCTAACACATCACAATATCCTAAAATAGTAATCTAAATACACTACGCATAATACATTACCATAACGAGCTAAAAAAATCACCAAATGGATATCATCGGGCCATTAGGAAGAATTTCGTTCCGTTGGAACCCTCACTAATAGGCCTTAATCCATGGATCCTCAATAATATACAAGAAAACTACATTTAATATAACCCGAATGACAAAAAAATTTAACAAAATGATATAACAAAAATGCTATAAAAAAAAAGCTTTTCACCTTGCAAATGACACCACGATGCGTATAAACTCGTATATTGAATAGAGTAAAAAGTGTATGTGATACAACCTAACAAAGGGGTATAAATCCTCACTTTTTTTCTCTCTTTTCTCACCTATCCCGCCGCTGACTGCTGCTGTTTTCTTTCCTTTTCTTTTTTTTCAAACTCCCTGTATCCCAAAATGAAGAACTGCATTGAGAAAGGCTGCCAGAAGCAGCCGCAGATTGATTCGCGGCTTGGCCGCAGATTGATCTGCGACTAGCCTCGGTTCCCCCTCGTCGATCCTCGGTTTTCCCCACGCCGCGCTCAAGTGTCGTGTCGTCAGACGTCCCATCATTGGCCGCAGATTGATCCGCGGTAGGCTGGGCTGATTTTCTCGATTTTGTACCGCACGTCAGTTCTCGTGTCGTACTGTCGGTTTTCGCTAAAAGGCTTGTATTCTGCAGTCCGAGAACCGCTGGGAAACGTGCCATATCATTCAAGAATGCTCGTTTCGAATGGCTGCGACATGACAGAATTCGCATTTGGAGCTTGGTTTCTAGGGTCGCTGCCCTCCGACCCCCACTAGATCACCGGCGATCAGGTAAGCGTAGTGGCCATTAGTCGACTCCTGATATCCGCTCGTTGTCGTGTCGGCTTTGATCGCAAGTCGTTGTGGTGGCTTTGAGTGTTCGTACTTGTGTCCACCTTTCGTTCTCGTAGGCTGGGTTAATTGACGATTTTGCCCTCCTGTTAGGGTTAGTATACGAAGTGCAAAATTTGGGTGTCTACATGTAGGATTTTGTATTTTGGTTTCAGTAGTTAACCTTAACACTTATTAAAATCAAGAAGTTAATTTAAGGCTAAAACCTAAATTGGGAAAAAAGTTAAAACCCAAACCCTAAGGGTTAAGAAAAAAATCCTAAGCTCCCTAGAAAAATGTGTATATCGTAATAACATTCTGTTTCAAGATTTACCGGTAATACAATGTGAAAACACGTATTATCCAATAAAAAAAATTTCGCAGAAAAAGACGAAAAACACGATTCTCGAGAAAATATTTTTCATCTTTTTGATTAGTTCTTTTCGTCATTTCGATTTGTTATATTTCACGACATAATAATTATATGTGGTTTAGAGAACAATAAACCAATAATATTTTTCCAACAAAAAAGTCAAAAAACACTATTCATTTGAGAATTGTCTTTCGAATTTTGAAATTTCTGATTTCTGAATAGCGTTTCTACAGACAATCGATATATTTTCACAAATAAAATTTTTACCGAAAAATGACTGTGGGTTTATTAATTATTAATACGGGACGAATATGGAACGAATACGAAGCAAATACGGAAAGAATACGGAGAATATTGTAAGTATAATGTACAGTATAATATGAGAATTATACTAAAGATTATACGAGATTGATATAAGATTTATACGAGGTATAATACGAGTAAATTACGAATATTATACGAAGTATATACGAATGAAATGTGTATAAATACTTAAGTATTATACTAATTAGTTGAAATCAAACTAGTATGTAACTAGGAATTCAAGTGATTTGCTTTCGTCCAATCACGATCAAGTTTGGCTATCTATGTAAAATGGTTTAAACCAATCAGAGCTGAGCTAGAAAATACCAAGTTAGTGTAACCAAACTAGGGAAAGAAAACCTAGTTAGACTAACTAATTAATAACTAAATCCAAGAAAGCTGAAATGGACCAATCAAAGCCAAGGAAAGTTAACTGGTGATCCAAGTGAATTGTTTTCGACCAATCGTAGCAACGGATGATGTAAGCATGATGTGGCATGACATAAGGCTCATAGAAGCACAAAGATGATGTCATCATGATGTCAAGATGATGTCACTTGGTGGAAGATATTTTAAGGCCTAAAAGACTATTTTACCCCCACTTTGCAAGGCCTATAAATACCAACCTCCATCCTTCATTATTTGCATTAGTTTTCAAGCAATTCAAGAGCAAAAATACTCTATATTTATATTTTAAGAGACATTGTGAGATAAAAAAAATTACTTTCGAAGTATCGAAACACTACATGATTGGAAGTAAAGCTAGCAACTACAAGAGGTATATTTTAGTGGTTATAATTTTTATTTTTATGTATGTATTAGTAAAAATATACTTTTACAAGCAGTTATAATGGCCAAATTATTTTAGGTATATACTATAAAAGTCCTATTTACAAGCAGTTATAATGTCCGATTTATTTCTCTTATAAAGTAAAAAAAATATACTTTTATAACTAGTTACTATGTTCGATTTTCTTCAAGTAGTTAGTAAGAATATTCATTATATAAGCAGTTATAATACTGAAATTATCTCAAATATAATAGCTGAATATTCATTTTATAAGCAGTTATAATGCCCGATTTATTTTAAACATAGTAAACAAATATTCATTTTACAAGCAGTTATAATGCTCAATTTATTTTACATATAGTTGATGAATATTCATTTTATAAGCAGTTATAATGTTGAAATTATTTCATTTATAGTAGAAGGAGTTTTATTTATAAGCGGTTATAATACCCGAAATAAAAATTTAAAAGATTTATTCGTTAAACGTTTAACTAGTTATGTACATCGATAATCGTGTAGAATTTACGACGAACGTTTAGACGTTATTTTAACTGTAAAAGATATACGAGGCAAGTTTTCTAACTTCATTTGATTTTCGTATTGAATGCAAGTATTATAACTCTTATGTGTTATTTTTATAAGCTATATGTGGGTTATACTCTTTGTATGACAACGTGATATAAACTATTGAATGAAAATTTATTTGTAATATCAAATTGATATATATGATATGTCAAGGCATGTTAAAGTTTATATGAAAGCATAAACTATTTATGTGTTATTAGTTAGACTTGCTGAGCCGTAGTGCTCATTCTTGCGAATAAAACTTTATTTGCAATTAAGAGAGAATGATAAGAAGATCATGAACGTAAAGAAGAAGCATAGACTAGGTTTCATGTTTTAATTACTTGTATTTGTATTTAGTCATAATGACTGTTGTCGACGCCAGGTTTTCGCTTTCTAGTCTTTTCCAATTTTGGCCTTTTGATTTAGATGTCGTTTGGAAAAGGTCGGCATTGATGTCGACGGGGTTTTGAAAGATCGTTTTTTATGATGAGCCAATTAACCAGAGTCGCCAGTTGGTATATTTGAAATGGATGTACCAACTCATCCGAGTTTTCGTTTTTTTATAAATCGCTGGCTCATATGTGACTCCGAATTAATTGGTCTGCGAATCGAGATTCATAGAGTTCGGGGGCTTGCTTAAGTGAGGGGAAGGTGTTAGGCACCCCTCGACTTCCGTGAAACACGGTTACCGCAATCTTGACACTTTCCTATCCTTTAATTCATGAATGTATGTGTGTGTGTGTGTACGTGTGTGTGTGTGTGCCTATGTGAATGTCGTTGTGGGTTTGTATGAAAGAATCATTTGGATTTTTAGGGAAAACCGTGTTTTAATTTGAGAACGCTTCGGAATGTCTTTTCGGTGTACACGAGAAAGCTTTATTCTTTATGAGAAAGGTTTGATTTTAATTGTCCAAAACTATGAGATTTTCATTAAGTGTCGTTTTGGCAAAATAAGAGTTTTAAACCTTCGTCTAAATAGGAATCGAGATCTATACGTTGCTTTCATAAAATGATGGGCAATTTCTAGAATCTCTTTCACCCTATGCACAAAGATTTAATAAAACGCCATTTATTTATAAAATCATTTTTTGTGATGTTGGAAAACGATTTTCCTTTGCCTTCTCGTCAAATAGGAATCGACATTCATTAGCATTTCTCAAGTTTTAACCTCGTGATTCTAATGTCCTAGTTTGATTGATTTTATGAAAATCTTATCATTTAGCTTTGAAACCAATTTCGTGTCATAAATCAAATCAAGCATAAACACGCGTCGGGCTATTCATGGGCATGTAAGCCATCAAAATGTCCCCGAACAGCCAACAATCACAAATTTCACTATTTCGGGGCCTTAAGCACGATTCTCGCCTTAGCGTCGTTTTAAGGCCCAACGATTACATATTTACAATGAGAACTACGTCATCTCTACTTCTTACATCAAGATATGTCCATCATCGGATCGGGACCCCGGGGTCGCTTTCCTAGGCTCACAACCAAGTATCCACACACAAACAATCGGATATTACAAGAAAATAAACCAACCCGGATAAATCTAACAATACCAAGACATCTTAAAATAACGATTTAAAGGAATTGATACCGAATATAACACCTTAGAACAAAACCAAGAAATTAATGAACGAATATCATCGGGTTATTAAGAAGAGTTTTATTCCGATGGAAACTTCACTCATAATCCCTAATTCATTGTTCAAACAAGATACATGAAAATTATATCTAATTTACCCAAATCAATAGGACATGAATTGCTAGAACAAATAGAAATTTTCACCTTGCAATTGATCTCAAAATGGATGTGAACTTGTGTATTTTGAATAGGATAAAGGATGTATTTGATACAATCAAACTCAAAAGAATTAATTCCACTCTTTTTTTCCTCTTCTTTCTCCCTATTTTGTTGCAAAATCTAGCTATTTTCCTCTCTATTTCCGTGTTTTTTTTTGCTGCTCTGCAGAAATTCTTCTTCTTCCAAAACTGCTGAACTTGCTGAACCTCCTGTATGCTGCCCGAAAGCGGCTTAAATAGGCTGGCCAGAGCCAGCCGCAGATCTATCTGCGGCTGGCCGCAGATGGATCTGCGGCTGGCCAGCTGGCACGCCTCCCATCGCACTCAGCTGGTAGTGCTGATTTCCTGGTTTCCGTGCTGGCGCACCCACTTGGCCGCAGATCTATCCGCGGCTGGCGGGCTTGACTTTCTCGATTTTCGTGCCACGCCTCGATTTTCGTGCCGCAACGTCGGTTTTCGTTGACAGGCTCGTGTTCTGCAGTCCGGGAATTTCCGGGAGACGTGCCACCTCATTCAGAAATGCCTGCCTCGGACGGCTTTATTGTCACGTAAACTTGGGTTGCCCAAAACATTGCGGCGGTGCCGGGCGCTCTCCCTTGTGCCCGCTCCTTTGCTCCCGCAAGCTGGTTCAATTGACGATTTTGCCCTCCTGTCATGATTAGTAGAAAGAAACGCAAAATTTGGGTGTCTACAGCTGCCCCTCTTTATCATGTTTATGAAATGATAAATGAAATGAACAGGATAAAGAATAGACACTCGATGCATGAATGACAGTGCGTAAGAATGACAGTACATACATGATGCCCCACATATAGCCTATGATGCAACATAAGATGTAATACATGCAAGACATTCGTAAGAGTGTCAATGTATCAACCCCTTGACCGTGTTTGTTAGTCTTTGTGTTCACTCTTTCAATCCATCGTCTCGTTCGGGGCCGGGTATCGTCGCCGGTCACCCATCTCGTAACCCCCGGTTATCGTCGCCGGTTGGTTATCTTGTCGGAGCCGGTTATCGTCGCCGGTCATCCATCTCGTGATCGCCGGTTATCGTCGCCGGTCGATCGTCCTGTGAGTGCCGGGTTTCGTCTCCGGTTGCTCGTCTCGCGATCACCTTATCCCATCGCATTGTCATCAAAGGACGTTATTCTCCTGACTAGTTTGAGAGGCATCCCTAGAGTTCGTCCTTGTACATCGTTCTTGGCCGCCATCGCTTTTGACTCTGATAGGCTAGGACCTTGACACCTAACCTGCTCGATTTTTTTCATTTCATGGATCACATACAGAATTATCATCTATTCATGCATGTGACACAACATGTAAATTGAGAAAAAATGACCAACCCCTGTACAGTCTTTTGATACTGTTCTACAGATGTCATCACTTGTAGTGGTTCGCTTGGATGCCTTCCCAGGTTGCTCACCACTCTGTCGTGGTGTGCTTGGATGCCTTCCCAGGTTGCTCACCAACTTGTCATGGTTTGCTTGGATATCAGCCCAGGTTGCTTACCAACTTGTCGTGGTTTGCTTGGATATCAGCCCTTCCCAGGGTGCTCACCATCTTGTCGTGGTTTGCTTGGATGCCTTCCCAGGTTGCTTACCAGCTTGTCGTGGTTTGCTTGGATATCAGCCCTTCCCAGGGTGCTCACCATCTTGTCGTGGTTTGCTTGGATACCTTCCCAGGTTGCTCACCAACTTGTCGTGGTTTGCTTGGATATCAGCCCTTCCCAGGGTGCTCACCATCTTGTCGTGGTTTGCTTGGATGCCTTCCCAGGTTGCTCACCAACTTGTCGTGGTTTTGCTTGGATATCAGCCCTTCCCAGGGTGCTCACCATCTTGTCGTGGTTTTGCTTGGATTGCCTTCCCAGGTTGCTCACCAACTTGTCGTGGTTTGCTTGGATATCAGCCCTTCCCAGGGTGCTCACCATCTTGTCGTGGTTTGCTTGGATGCCTTCCCAGGTTGCTCACCAACTTGTCGTGGTTTGCTTGGATATCAGCCCTTCCCAGGGTGCTCACCATCTTGTCGTGGTTTGCTTGGATGCCCTCCCAGGTTGCTCACCAACTTGTCGTGGTTTGCTTGGATATCAGCCCAGGTTGCTTACCAACTTGTCGTGGTTTGCTTGGATATCAGCCCTTCCCGGGGTGCTCACCATCTTGTCGTGGTTTGCTTGGATGCCTTCCCAGGTTGCTCACCAACTTGTCGTGGTTTGCTTGGATATCAGCCCTTCCCAGGGTGCTCACCATCTTGTCGTGGTTTGCTTGGATTCCATCCCAGGTTGCTCACCAACTTGTCGTGGTTTGCTTGGATATCAGCCCTTCCCAGGGTGATCACCATCTTGTCGTGGTTTGCTTGGATGCCTTCCCAGGTTGCTCACCAACTTGTCGTGGTTTGCTTGGATTATCAGCCCTTCCCCTGGGTGGCTCACCATCTTGTCGTGGTTTGCCTGGATTACCTTCCCAGGTTGCTCACACAACTTGTCGTGGTTTGCTTGGATATCAGCCCTTCCCAGGGTGCTCACCATCTTGTCGTGGTTTGCTTGGATGCCATTCCCAGGTTGCTCACCAACTTGTCGTGGTTTGCTTGGATATCAGCCCTTCCCAGGGTGCGTCACCATCTTGTCCGTGGTTTGCTTGGATGCCTTCCCAGGTTGCTCACCAACTTGTCGTGGTTTTGCTTGGATATCAGCCCTTCCCCAGGGTCATTTGGCAGGCTTTTCCGCTGCTTTTGTTCAGTTCATAGTCGGGCGAAGTGAGAGTTGCCCCATTCGGACATTCTGCTTATGTGCAATGGTTGCACCGAGACTTTGCCATGGTTGGTTTGAGTCAGTTTGGAGTATTTGATGACTCTTGAGTGATTTTCACTGATGACACCGCCCCAGAGGTATTTATTCCCCCCCGAGTCTACGGATATGTCCTCCAGATATGATTCCATCTCAGCTGATTTTGCCCCTAGTCGGGTCGCTGAGGATGGCCGGATCCGACTGGCCTTGATTACAACCGTTAGCCGATCCATTTCTTTATTGGATCGTATCGACATGATGGGGCAGTAGATTGCAGGGGACGCCGATGCTTCAGATCTATCCACCACTTTTATCCATCCTGCTTCAGTTAGTTTCAGATCTGTAGATCATTTTATCTCCTGCATAGATTATGTCAGTTTCATCTGTTATCGAAGAGGAAATCTTGTAACGAAAATGACTGTATATATATAGACATGCATTTATATTCAGTCATTTTCCCCTTTTTTCGTTATCGTTGCCTTTCATCGGATCCTCATTTTATCCAGTCAACCACGATTTTGATATCTTGCCCTCTTTTTCTTCCCAAGTCTTGATGGAGATTTGACAGATTACTACCGCACACCCTGTTGATTTCAATCGGACTGAGTCTTAGATTTTTTTGACTAAGTGTTTTGGTTGGGTCCGGGTTATGTCACTTGAGATGAAGCTGATCAGGTGGCTGGACTTCGGGAAGGTTTTGAGGGTATAGGAAGGCTTTTCTGGTTGTTGGGAATTGGTTTTGACAGAAGAAAGTATTATTTTGTAAGGAATGGGGACCGTGCCACGATGGCTGCCTACGTACCCCCACAAGTCGGGAGATCAGGTCCTACGTAGTTCGTTCATTCAAAGAACGACGAGGAAAAATGATGATGATGATTGTTTTTTTTTTTTTTTTTTTTTTTTTTTTTTTTTTTTAATGGAAACCGCTTCACCGAGTCGGAAATTGAGGGGGTTATGGAAACACCTCTCCATCCCTCTGTTGCATTATGTGGGCTCCTCGGGAAATAACTTTCTTAAACACTAAAGGCCCCTCTCTTTTGGGGGCAATTTTTCCTTTGGTTTCGCTTTTTTTTTTTTTTTTTTTTTTTTTTTTTTTTTTTGAGAAGGCATGCCTTTCTTTAGCACTAGGTCATTTTTTTTGAACTTCTGAGGTCTTATCTTTTGTCGTAAGATCGAGAGATTCCTTTGCTGATACAACTGGCCGTGTGAAATAAGCATGCCACCCTTTTCTCATCAATTAGGGCAAATTGGTCGTATCGACCTTGCATTCAACCCTCCTCGTTTATCTGAGCATCTCAACCTCAAATGGCAGAAATACCTCTATTCCGTATACCAGAGTGTAAGGGGTTGCCCCTGTAGAAATACGCACCGATTTTCGGTACGCCAGCAGGGTGAAAGGTAGCAGATCCGGCCATCCCCGATGTTTAGCAGACATTCTCGCCATGATCTTCTTGATATTCTTATTCGCAGCCTCCACTGCCCCATTCATCTTAGGACGGCAAATGACAAAATTGAGGTGTTTGATCTTGAACTGGTCATATAATTCCTTCATAAGGGTACTGCTCAAATTTTTGGCATTGTCGGAGATTAAGGCCTCAGGTTGCCCATATCGGCAAATGATATCTCCATACTGGCTTAACAGCTTTGTTTTATGGCTAGGGGTCAAATCTGTTCCTATTTTGAGCTCTCTGGGTTTGTCAGGGGTTCCAATTTTTTATGGTGATGGTTTGGTTTGAGTTGGGTTTGGGGTTTGTCTTCGACCCATCCTTTGATCTCGTCAGGCGTGCCGTCATTATCTGTCTCATCTTGCTCAATGCCCATTAAATCGAAATCCAGCCCAATATCAAAATCGTAGTCAACTTTCGAATTTGAAAAATCGTTTGTTAGGCAAGAGACACTCAAATTGGTACACCTGGCATGAAACAAAATGTTTGTCATATATATAAGGCATTTTCCTGCAATGATCATCTTTAAGACAACATGACAAAATAACATAATCATGCAAAATTTTTAAAATAAGGGACAACAACTGGCATCTACTCATGGTCCTTCTTCACAACCTCTGGCTGCTCTACCACGATCTTCCCGCTATCGATCATATTCTGAATTTTGTGCTTCAGAGCCCAGCATTCCTGAGTATCATGACCAGGAGAACCCGAATGGTACGCACACTTCTTACTCGGATCAAATTCTCCTCCTTTCGGATCAATTGGGGGTGCCAAATCGCCTATCCTTCTCTGTGCTATCAATACCGCCAAAAATCTGTTCAAGAGGCTCCCCAAGCGGGGTGAATACCCGATCTCTTGCTGTCTCAAATCTTCTTCGTTCGCCCGACCTTTGATAATTGAGATTATGTTGTCGGGGTGGCACAATTCTCTGTATTTGCACTGGAGGATTGTTCTCTGCCTTTCTAGATGATCCCTGCAGGATGAGGGAAACATCTTCCTCCTTTTTCTGTTGAATTCTACGGGAAGTGCTGCCATAGTTTCCACACTGGATTTGCTCCGCAACCACTTCCAGAGCTGTGAGGTCCCGGATCTTACCAGATTTTAACCCCATGTCCACCATTTCTCCGTGTTTTATCATCTCGGCAAAAGGTCTCCCAATCCCCGATATCACCCGCTCATAATAGGGCGCCTCCTGAATGTCCACAAAGGTCATTACCATTTCCGCCTCGTTCATTGGGGGATTCACCTGTGCAGCCATACCCCTCCATCGTTGTGCATAGTCCCTGAAAGATTCTTTTGGTTGCTTCTTGATTTTCGTCATTTGATATCTATCAGGGGCCATCTGGGCCTGAAAGCTGTATTGAGTTAAGAAGGTATGGGCCAACTCCTCCCAGTTGTGGATTCGGGCATTGTCAAGGCGGGCATACCAGATCCTTGCCTCCCCTGTTAAGCTTTTCTGGAATAGCTGCATCCTCAGCCCCTCGTCCTCGGCATAAGACCCGAGTTCTCCAATGTATATTTTCAAGTGCGTGTAGGGGTCTCCCTTTCCATTGTACTTTTCGAACTCAGGGACCTTGAACTTCTCTGGATATCTGGTTCCGGGGAAGACACACAGATCTGAGTAATTAACCCTACCCAGGGAGCCTATGCCTCTTAGAGATTGGATGGTCTCCTCCATGTGTTTCATTTTTTTCCGAAGGTCGTCCGTGTCCCCTCCTCTGGGATAGCAATCACGGTCCTGTTAGATATGGGAACGGCCTTTGGGATGACTGGCTCGTCCTTGAGTCGGGGTTGGTCATCTTTAAGCAGGTTTGCACCATTTTTAGGAGGATTCTGGTCATCCCCTGGTGGTGGAATATTATGCGATCCTTGGTTTGACGGATCCTGTCTGATCAAGAACTGTTCCTTTAGCATTGTGGCCATTTCCATCATCTGCTTTTTAAAATCATCAAACTCTTCCCGAGATATGGAACTATGATTGGGAAGATCAGCCATTTCAAAGGTAGAGACCTGGGCTTTCTTAGACTGCGAACGGGTTTGAGGAGCAATCCTGCAGGCAAACGGTTCGAAGTTTAGTCTTGGGGAAATGGAAACATGGATGCATGCTAAAACTGTAAATTTTTTGGTGTTTTTTGGGTTTTTTTTTTTTTTTTTTTTTTTTTTTTTTTTTTTTTTTTTTTAATCTTTCCCTGCAAAAGAGAAAGTTAGTAGTCCTTTAGTGCCATAACCAATGCTAACATGCTTTATTATGCTCCCCCAACTATTCCCTGCAATTCACAGCGGTTAGTAATCTCTTTCGACATAAAAAGGGATGTATGAATATTGAATGAGATCATGACATTTAGACATATAAACGTAAAAAGGCATGAAGAGACTTTTCCTGCGTTGGGTTATTCTGGGGCTGACCTATCCTAGGGTTACTCTCACGGGCTTTTCGGCATGAAGGTTCCCAAATCTTCGCAATCTACTCGTTTGAGCCCTTTCGATTGGAGCGGATTTGAGTGGTGCGTTTCCTGAGCCATCTCCGGGGAGCAGCCCCTTCGAGTCCAGTAATAAGCGACCGACGGGTTCGCCTCAAGAGGAGGTACAATCTCAACATACATTCACATTCATCGTCCTCACCGTATGCAAATGATTACTTTAAGGTAAATCAACTCCATTCAATCATTCATTCATTGGACAGAAGCACACATTCACACAACAATAAGTAAAACAGGCAAAAATGTTACACGCACATACATTCATAAATTTTAAAGGATAGGAGAGTATCAAAATTTTAATGCGGCTTAAGCCCTCTAATGTCCCCAGCAGAGTCGCCAGCTGTCGACGCCAGGTTTTCGCTTTCTAGTCTTTTCCAATTTTGGCCTTTTGATTTAGATGTCGTTTGGAAAAGGTCGGCATTGATGTCGACGGGGTTTTGAAAGATCGTTTTTTATGATGAGCCAATTAACCAGAGTCGCCAGTTGGTATATTTGAAATGGATGTACCAACTCATCCGAGTTTTCATTTTTTTATAAATCGCTGGCTCATATGTGACTCCGAATTAATTGGTCTGCGAATCGAGATTCATAGAGTTCGGGGGCTTGCTTAAGTGAGGGGAAGGTGTTAGGCACCCCTCGACTTCCGTGAAACACGGTTACCGCAATCTTGACACTTTCCTATCCTTTAATTCATGAATGTATGTGTGTGTGTGTACGTGTGTGTGTGTGTGCCTATGTGAATGTCGTTGTGGGTTTGTATGAAAGAATCATTTGGATTTTTAGGGAAAACCGTGTTTTAATTTGAGAACGCTTCGGAATGTCTTTTCGGTGTACACGAGAAAGCTTTATTCTTTATGAGAAAGGTTTGATTTTAATTGTCCAAAACTATGAGATTTTCATTAAGTGTCGTTTTGGCAAAATAAGAGTTTTAAACCTTCGTCTAAATAGGAATCGAGATCTATACGTTGCTTTCATAAAATGATGGGCAATTTCTAGAATCTCTTTCACCCTATGCACAAAGATTTAATAAAACGCCATTTATTTATAAAATCATTTTTTGTGATGTTGGAAAACGATTTTCCTTTGCCTTCTCGTCAAATAGGAATCGACATTCATTAGCATTTCTCAAGTTTTAACCTCGTGATTCTAATGTCCTAGTTTGATTGATTTTATGAAAATCTTATCATTTAGCTTTGAAACCAATTTCGTGTCATAAATCAAATCAAGCATAAACACGCGTCGGGGCTATTCATGGGCATGTAAGCCATCAAAATGTCCCCGAACGCCAACAATCACAAATTTCACTATTTCGGGGCCTTAAGCACGATTCTCGCCTTAGCGTCGTTTTAAGGCCCAACGATTACATATTTACAATGAGAACTACGTCATCTCTACTTCTTACATCAAGATGTGTCCATCATCGGATCGGGACCCCGGGGTCGCTTTCCTAGGCTCAAAACCAAGTATCCACACACAAAAAATCGGATATTACAAGAAAATAAACCAACCCGGATAAATCTAACAATACCAAGACATCTTAAAATAACGATTTAAAGGAATTGATACCGAATATAACACCTTAAAACAAACCAAGAAATTAATGAACGAATATCATCGGGTTATTAGGAAGAGTTTATTCCGATGGAAACTTCACTCATAATCCCTAATTCATTGTTCAACAAGATACATGAAAATTATATCTAATTTACCCAAATCAATAGGACATGAATTGCTAGAAACAAATAGAAATTTTCACCTTGCAATTGATCTCAAATGGATGTGAACTTGTGTATTTGAATAGGATAAAGGATGTATTTGATACAATCAAACTCAAAAGAATTAATTCCACTCTTTTTTTCCTCTTCTTTCTCCCTATTTTGTTGCAAAATCTAGCTATTTTCTCTCTATTTCCGTGTTTTTTTGCTGCTGCAGAAATTCTTCTTCTTCCAAAACTGCTGAACTTGCTGAACCTCCTGTATGCTGCCCGAAGCGGCTTAAATAGGCTGGCCAGAGCCAGCCGCAGATCTATCTGCGGCTGGCCGCAGATGGATCTGCGGCTGGCCAGCTGGCACGCCTCCCATCGCACTCAGCTGGTAGTGCTGATTTCCTGGTTTCCGTGCTGGCGCACCCACTTGGCCGCAGATCTATCCGCGGCTGGCGGGCTTGACTTTCTCGATTTTCGTGCCACGCCTCGATTTTCGTGCCGCAACGTCGGTTTTCGTTGACAGGCTCGTGTTCTGCAGTCCGGGAATTTCCGGGAGACGTGCCACCTCATTCGGAAATGCCTGCCTCGGACGGCTTTATTGTCACGTAAACTTGGGTTGCCCAAAACATTGCGGCGGTGCCGGGCGCTCTCCCTTGTGTCCGCTCCTTTGCTCCCGCAAGCTGGTTCAATTGACGATTTTGCCCTCCTGTCATGATTAGTAGAAAGAAACGCAAAATTTGGGTGTCTACAACTGTTGTAATATGACCAAGAAAACTTTGTAATCGAAGATTATATTAATAATACCATGTTATTATTATCAGAATGGTGTTATGTCTTTAATTTGATATAACTTAGAATTGTTAAAGATCTATTAATTTGAATAAGGTAATTGGTAATATGGACTGATCATGTTATGTCGATACTCTGAACTTCAGATAGATAGTAAACATTAATACAATATGAATAAAGAACTATAAATCTGAATGAGGATATTGAATAACATTGTGATGAATTTAGTTTCTAGCACTGATGAAGAAACTAAATTCATCGCAAGGTTCCTCTGTTCCAAGTACAATGGTGTTATTAATATTGTGAATGTCAGATAAATAGGAGATATCGATATGAAGAGATATCGCTATAAAGATATATATATATCTAAGTGAGGGTATTAAATGATATTGGGAGTTGTATAAGCACTGAGGTTACACTTAATGAGCGTCGGTAAGATGCCAAAATTACTGGAATGCACCCCTATGTTGCCAAGAATAATCTTTGTTATTAATACTGTGAAACTTAGATATGTAAAATTATAGAATCTCTGAATCATAAGGTTAAAATTTGACCGATATATATAGTGTTATCCATATATACAAAAGAACTACAAGTTAATACTTGTAGAAAGAATGAGATCGAGATCAAGTTAAGACCAGGGATGAAACTAAGGAAATTTTATATTTTATATTTTGTAATATACTAATTCAACCAATATGATTCTGGGATCATTGGTTAAGTTACGAAAGATGTTGAGTTAACGTCGACCTTTGTTCGGGCGGCGATCGTCCGAATTCGGGGGCGTTACAAGACAGATCAGACGGTCCATTGATAAAGCATCATGATTAACAGATCATCAAAGGGATTTTTAGGATTTGTATAAGAATTAGACCGTACTAGAAACGGTTGCCTACATATTCCTATAACAATGAGGAGATCAAGTCTTATGTAGTTCAGGCCGAGTATAAGAAAACTTTTTTCTTTTCTTTTTTGAAACTTGAATAATTTCTCATACGTAATACTGTTTTACAGAGTTTGCATTGAGAGGCTGTTGGAATACCTCACCGTCCATTTCTTGAAGTACCAAGGCTCCTTTTGACAATACTATTTTAACAATGAACGATCCTTCCTAGTTTGCCACAAATTTCCCTCTGGCTTCGTCCTGGTAAGGAACCATCTTTTTCAACACCAAATCATTTTCTTTAAACTCTTGGGTCTGTACCTTTTTATTATAGGATCAGGAAATGCGCTACTGATATAATCGCCCGTGGAAGACGACGGCTATTCTTTTCTCATCTATTAGAGCTAACTGGTCATAACGGTCTTATATCCACTAACTTTTTCAATTTGGGCATCCAGCAATGTTCTGAGGGATGCTATTTTGACTGGTAATATGGCCTCTTTGCCATATACTACAGAGTAAGGAGTTGCCCGAGTTGATGTGCGTATTGACATTCGGTAAGCAAGTAAGGTAAGAGGTAATAAATCTGGCCATCCTCGATGGTTAGCTGTCATTTTCTCTATAATTTTCTTGATATTCTTGTTTGCAACTTCTATAGCCCCATTCATTTTTGGTTTATAAATAACTAAATTGAGATGCTTAATTTTGAACCTGTCGCACAACTCTTTCATTATCGCATTGTTCAAGTTCTTGGCATTGTCTGATACTAGAGTTTTCAGTTGTCCATATCGGCATATAATGTTATTTTGGATAAAACCGACGATCATTTCCTTCGTCACTTTGGGGAAAGATGCTGCCTCTATCCACTTGGTAAAATAATCGATTTTGGTGAATATGAATCTGTCTCGTTGCTTGCTTTGGGCTCAATGGGGTCGATCATATCCATCCCCCACATAGAGAACGGCTAAGGCGAAGTCATGCAATATAGATTGTTAGGCAGTGCATCGATGATGTTAGCATATATCTAGCATTAAGGGCATCGCTTGACGTGATCATCACAGTCTGCTTTAAGTGATAACTAATAATGCCCCGTCCTTAGGATCTTCTTAGTAAGAAGTGGGCCACTTATATGCAAACCGCACACTCCGCCACATATCTCGTCCATTAGCCTTTAGGCTTGGTCTTTGTCCAACCACCTCAAGAGCCCCATGCCGGTGTCATTTTTATGCAAGGTGTCTCCGCTCAGATAACATTTTAATGCCCTCTTTTGGTTCCGTTGTCTTTCGGCTCGATTCGCCCCAGCAGGGGTGAATCCGTCGCACAGATATTCCTTGATGTTATGATACCATGGTTGCTCGGATTGAGGTATTTCGCCTGAAACCTCCCCGACGTAGTGCTGATAGGCGAGGTTATGTTGTATTAAAATTTTGATGACAGGTGCCCCCTTTCTTTTAAACATATAGATTAATGACGCCATTGTGGCCAATGCATCTGCAAAATAGTTTTCTGTTCTGTGGAATATGCTTAAAGGCCATATCTTCAAGTTAATTTACCATTTTGATAATGTGTCGATGATAAGGGAGTAATTGGAGTTCCTTAGTGCCATATACTCCTATAGACTGCTAGATGACCAATTCTGAATCTCTAAAAATGGTCAATCGCTTAACTCCCATTTTTTGAGCCATTTCGAATCCCAAAATACATCTCTCGTGCTCAGTTGTGTTATTAGAGTTGTTGAATTGTAATTTTGTCACCGTGGGGTATTGTTTTCCAGTGATGGATACGAGAACTACCCCAGCTCCAGCCCCTTCTATATTTATAGCGCCGTCAAAGTATAATTTCCAAAATTGGACTTTGTCTTTGCGCCTTGTTGATTGGACAGTCATCACACCTTCATCAGGAAAATATGTTTCCAACGGTTCGAATCCTCCTGAGGGTGCTTCGGACAGTTGATCCACAATTCCTTAACCTTTGATAGATTGTTAGGTTATGTAGATGATGTCGAATTGTTGAAGAATTAACTACCATCTGGATAACTAACAGTTTAGCACAGGCCGGTCGAAAATGTATTTCAAGGGATCCATACGAGAAATCAGAGGCGCAATATGGCTATGCAGATAATGTTACAGTCTCATGGTCGCCTATACTAACACACAATAGGTTTTCTCAATCAACGTATAGTTTTGTTCGCAACTACTAAACCTTTTGCTGATATAATATATGGCTCTTTCTTTACCCCCCCTGTCATCTTTTTAGCCTAGCATGCATCCCATGGTATTGGGATTGATAGGGATGCATATGAGTAGAGGGACTCCTTCCTTTAGGGGTACTAGGACAGGTGCTTCAACCAATTATTGCTTGATGATATGGAAGGCCTTTTGACATTCTTCATTCCACTTCCTGGAGGAACGTTTCCGCAATAACTTGAAAATTGGCTCGCAAGTCGTCGTCAACTATGATATGAATTGACTGATAAAATTGATCTTTTTTAAGAATCCTCGTATTTCTTTTTCAGTTTGTGGCATCAGCATTTTAGTAATAACTTTTATCTTGGTCGGGTCTATCTAATGCCCTGGTTACTGATAAGAAATCCCAGAAGTTTGCCTGATTTGACACCGAATGCGCATTTCACGGGGTTTAATTTTAGATTATATTTACCTAGTCAGTCAAACTACTTATGTAAATGAGCAGTGTGATCCCCTTCGTCTTTTGATTTTACAATGATGTCGTCTACGTATACCTCAATTTCTCTGTGCATCATATCGTGAAATAAGGCCATCATGACCCTCTAATAGGTGGTGCCCAGTGTAACGACCGAGAATTTTGGATTTACTTTGTAATTCGAATATTTGAATATTAATGAATATATTATATTTTATTAATATTATTTTTGTGTTGCATATTTAAAGGTTGTGTGACAACCTGGATTGTGTGAATGCGTGAAATTTTACGTGTTATAGTTTTGTTTGAGTGAATAATTGATTTCGCGTAGCGTCGCTAAATCATTATTCACGGGGCACATTTCCCGAGGCAC
Organism: Aralia elata; assembly: GCA_034770075.1. Taxonomy (NCBI): domain Eukaryota; kingdom Viridiplantae; phylum Streptophyta; class Magnoliopsida; order Apiales; family Araliaceae; genus Aralia; species Aralia elata. The sequence continues at coordinate 44,249,208 of CM068382.1, forward strand.
TATTCACGCCATAATATTTTTGTGTCTTTTTTTTTCGATTTTAATAAATTTCCTTAACATGTGTATTCGAATGAATAATTTTTCCAAGCGTCGAAAATTTTATTTGAGCTAATACGTGATTTTATCCGTATCCGAAATGTATTATATGGGTGTTCCGAATATTTGGACAAATCCTATAATAATTATTTTTATGCGTCCCAATAATTTATAGGAGTACCCATTTTAATTTTGGGTAGAGTTATTTATCAAATTGGGTACAAAAGTGCGAGTATTCGAATATAATTTTAGTGTATTTGGGTATTTATTTTGGCTTGTTACTTCAAAAGGGAATCAACCCACCAATTTAGACCAATCAAATGAGAGCATGAAGGGAGTTGTCGGCAAGCATTTGACAGTTGGACAACCTTGAGCAACCAACCCATTTTCTCCCGAAACTACTCCTCCACTTCTCTCAAACCATTCCTTCTCTCCCCATTCCATCGGCTCCTCATTCAACTCCCAACTCATTCCAAGTTGCTTCAATAGATGGAGAGAGAGAGAGAGCTGAAGAAGAAGGAAGAAGGAGGAAGTCGTCGGAAAAAGGGAAGAGAGTCGCTGGAAAAAAAAGGAGGAAGAAGAAGAAGGCACCGGTGGAGGAAGAAGAGAATCCAAGCAAGAAGAACACTCAAAATCTCTTTCTGTGAGCTACACAATAACATAAAGTTTGGCCAATTTCAGATCTGGGAAGATAAAGTAAAATATAGAAATGGATCTTCCCACAGATGTCAGTCAGTCAATCATCATGCCTTGAGTAGTTCATCACTCGGTGGTTATCGTGATAGCTTCCTATGTTCGTTTTGAGCCTTGCAATTTCTTTGTTTAAATTCCTCGTCGTTAGGGTGAAATGACGCTTTTGCCTTCTTGCCAAGGTTAGATAACAAAAAGCCAAATTTTGGGTGTCTATAGGTTACAAAAAGAACCTACAACTTAAGGGAATGAAGAAGAAAGAATTTATTGTTAAGTACGAGTTCCTTGTCGACATCGTTGGCAAATGTATTCTATTCAAGGACTCTGCTCACAATTTAGTCAGTGAGTTATAGCTGAAGATTATGATTGCAATCGTCATGAAGATGGACATCAACTTTTATCTTCATAAGCTAGATAGCAAAGTGGGTTGATGAGGCAAGAAAGTAGGAGGCTTCTAGAAAGCTAGTACCAAAGATGTACTCCTGGGTGGATTATTAGCACACTTTGCACTCCGAAAGCACACTTTGCCGGATTGAGCTTCAAATCATATTTTCTGAGTCGATCGAATAGCTTTTTGAGATGGGTTATATGATCAGATTCTACCCTCGATTTCACGATAATGTCATCCACGTAGACCTCTATCTCCTTGTGCATCATGTCGTGGAACAGGGCCATCATGGCTCTCTGATAAGTAGCCCCCACATTTGTGAGACCGAAGGCCAATCGTCTGTAGCAGAAGGTGCCCCAAGGGGTGATGGAAGCGGTCTTTTCCCGGTCTTCCTCTGCCACCATTATCTGATGATACCCCGCAAAGCAATCAACAAAAGAGTACATCTCGTATTGGGCTGTGTTATCCACCAAGATGTGTATAAAAGGCACTGGGAAGTTGTCCTTGAGACTGGCCTTGTTCAGATCTCTATAGTCGACACATACCCTCACCTTTCCTCCAGGCTTAGCCAGTGGGACTATATTGGACAGCCATTCCGGGTAAGTGGACACCATAATGATTCCAGCCTTGAACTGTTTGACGATTTCTTCCTTTACCTTCAAGCTCCACTCCGATTTTAGCTTTCTTAGTTTCTGCTTGATAGGCTTGAAACCCTCCTTGATGGGCAATTGGTGTACCACAATGTCGGTGGACAGTCCGATCATGTCCTCATGAGACCAGGCAAAAACATCCTCATACTGGCTTAGCAACTCGGTTATTTCTGTTTTCTGGCTAGGGGTCAGGTTTGTCCCTATCTTGAGCTCTTTGGGTTTGTCAAGGGTTCCGATATTTATGGTAATGGTTTGGTCTAAGTTGGGTTTGGGTTTGTCTTCGACCCATCCTTTGATCTCGTCAGGCGTGTCGTCATTATCTGTCTCATCCTGCTCAATGCCCATTAAATCGAAATCCAGCTCAATATCAAAATCATAGTCATCTTTCGAATTTGAAAAATCGTTTGTTAGGCAAGAAATACTCAAATTGGTACACCTAACATGAAGCAAAAATATTTGTCATATATATAAGTAATTTCCCACAATGATCATCTTCAAAATAACATGACAAAATAACATAACTATGCAAAATTTAAAATAAGGGACAAAAACTGATATCTATTCATCCCCCACCATCCGGGGTCTACCCCCCTAAAGCCATATTTTACCCTCGTTTGGATATTACTGGCTCCATTGTCCAGTTATCGGTGGTCAGATCGGCCGGAATGCGACAGATGAAAGGCGGCTTCGCATCGGAAACTTCCTCGATGACTATAGCCACATCACATTGGTCCCTCTTCATAACCTCTTCAGGAATAGTCAGCCCCGCCCAATTGATGACAGGCACACTCTGTCGGGCTCCTGATGGCGTGGAAACATCCTTCCCTTTTCCACTGCTTACTGACTGTCCAGGGATATAACACTTGGTTTCAAATTGTTGCATGACCTCCTGCAGGAAACTCTCCTTTTTGGCCGACTCATCATTCGTGGGGGTCAATTTTTCACCTCCTGTCTCAGACATAGGCTTGCCAGTACCCTGTTCATTGTTAACTTTCGGCATCAGACTTTCGTCCAGTCGAGTTGGGGTCTCCCCTTGAGAGTGTTTCTGTTTTACGCCTCCATAATTCCCTAACCTTGCCTTGCCTATCTGATTAGGCAGTTGAATAGGCTCAGTAATTCCTTGACTGTTCTTTCCCAACCCTCGCCCAGGTTGAAACTTCATCTTCATCATTTCTCTAGTAACAAAGGTAAGTTCAGGAGAGACCTTAGGTTTTACGGCTGGAGCCCCCAGACATCTGTAGTGGGGAGTACTGATTTCTAGCGCCTGAAAACTGGCGGGTACCACTGATTCGTCCAAATTAATCACCGGCAGGCCATTCCTGTAAGGAGAAGGGCCATTATGCTCCGCAGAGACCGTCACCAGATTCCCGTCGATGATAAACTTAATTTGCTGGTGTAGCGTAGAGGGAACTGCCCCGACCATGTGTATCCACGGCCTTCCCAATAACATGTTATAACTTGCCATGATATCCAGGACTTGGAATGAAATATCGAAAGTACAAGGGCCTATCTCCACAGGCAATTCTATCTCCCCCATCGTATCCTTCCGGGATCCGTCAAAGGCTCGTACCACTACAAAACTGGCCCGTAGGCGCTTAGGATTGACGTTCATTTTTTCCAATGTACTGAATGGACAGATATTCAATGCTGATCCCCCATCAATTAGCACCCCATTCATAACATATCCTGATGAGATTACCGCAATATGCAGCGGTTGCCGATGCCCCCTTCCTTCTTTGGGGATATCATCATCCGTGAACGATATTACATTTTCTTCTAACAGATGGTCCATTAGATGGCTGAAACCTTCTTTGCTAATCGCCTTGGGAATGTGTGCCTCCTCTAGGACTCTGGCCAGAATTCTGCAGTGATCGTCGGATGATAATACCAAATCCATGATTGATGTCAGAGTCGATTCCTCGCTCAATACCTTGACCCCCCTCGCTTCTGAATGATTCATCTTCCTTAAGAATTCCACAGCTTTCTCCTCGGATATCTTTTCGTTCTTCTTCCCTTTGCTCTCAAGGGCTCGTCCAGGAAGATATAAAGGATTCCCCCTTGATGTTATAGAAGCACAACTGGCCGCCTCCTCTGATACTCACCCGTAATTCCACGGTACTGTTTTCAGACTACTAATGGGGATTTGTGGTCTTGCCGCAATGGTGAGAATCTTCGGAGCCGTTAACCTGATAGGCGACTCTGTGATACCCCTGCTCAGACCCGTCAACATAATCGGTGTCCCTCGTATATTCTCCTGATCACTTGTCATGCAAATCATCTCATCGATTCTCTTTATATAATTCAGCCTTGGTGGTCCTCCAGCTTCGATGGCTTCCACCATATTGACCCCTTCCCCATCATGCTTAGGCAGGGGATTGACTTTAACATTTGGTGACTCTGGCTGTTCCACCACGATCTCCCCGCTATCGATCATGTTCTGAATCTTGTGCTTCAGCGCCCAGCATCCCTAAGTATCATGACCAGGGGAACCCGAATGGTACGCACACCTCTTACTCGGGTCAAATCTTCTCCCTTTCGGGTCAATTGGGGGTGCCAAATCGACTATCTTTCTATGTGCTATTAATACTGCCAAAATATGTTCAAGAGGATCCCCAAGCAGGGTGAATACCCGATCTCTGGTGGTCTCAAATATTCTTCGTCCGTCCATCCTTTGATTATTGAAATTAGGTTATCGGGGTGGCACAATTCTCTGTACTTGTACCGGAGGGCTATTCTCCACCTTCCTAGATGATCCCTGCAGGATGAGGGAAACATCCTCCTCTTTTCTTTTGGGTCCTGCGGGAAGCATTGCCATAATTTCCACTCTGGATTTGATCCGCAACTGTTTCTAGAGCTGTGAAGTCCCGGATCTTGCCAGACTTTAACCCCATGTCAACCATTTCTCCATGCTTTATCATTTCGGCAAAAAGCCTTCCAATCTCCGCTATCACTAGCTCATAATAGGGCGCCTCCTGAATGTCCACAAAGGTCATTACCATCTCTGCCTCGCTCATTAGGGGATTCACCTGTGCAGCCATACCCCTCCACCGCTGTGCATAGTCCCTAAAAGATTCTTTTAGTTGCTTCTTGACCTTTGTCATCTGATATCTGTCAGGGGCCATCTGTGCCTGGAAGCTGTATTGTGTCAAGAGAGTATGGGCCAACTCCTCCCAGTTGTGGATCCGAGCATTGTCAAAGCAGGCATACCAAGTTCTTGCTTCTCCCGTTAGGCCTTTTTGGAATAACTGCATCCTCAGTCCTTCGTCCTCGGCATAAGACCCAAGTTCCCCAATGTATATCTTGAGGTGTGTATAAAGGTCTCCCTTCCAATTATATTTCTCAAATTCGGGGATCTTAAACTTCTCCGGATACCTGGTTCCTGGAAAGACACACAAATCTGAATAATTTACCCTGCCCAGGGAACCTATGCCTTTCAGAGACTGGATAGTCTCCTCCATCTGCTTCATTTTCTTTCAAAGATCATCAGTATCTCCCTCCTCTGGAATAGTGATTACTGTCCTGTTAGGTGTAGGAATGGCTTTGGGGATGACTGGTTCGCCCTTAGGCTGGGGTTGATCATCATTAGGCGGATCCTTGTTTGGCGGATCTTGTCTAAGTAGAAACTGCTCTTTCAGCATCGTGGCCATTTCCAACATCTGTTTTTTAAAATCATCGAATTCCTCCCGAGATATGAAACCAGGATTAGGAGGTGGATGATCAGCCATTTCAGATGTAGAATCCTGGGCCCTCTTAGATTGCAAACGCGTTTGAGGAGCAATCCTACAGGGGAAAACGGTTTGAAGTTTAGTCTTGGGAAATAAAAGATGCGGATGCATGCTAAAGCTGTAACTTTTGTGTTTTTGGGCTTTTTAATCTTTCCCTACAAAACAAAATGTTAGCAGTCCCTTATTGCAATAATAAATGCTAGACACGAATTATTATGTTTTCCCAGCTATTCCCTGCACAACATAGAAGTCAGTACTTTCTTTTGACAAAAAAGGGAGGTATATATAAAAATATTGAATGGGACTATAACATTTATACGCGTAAACGTAAAAGGGCATGAAGAGACTTTCCCGGCATTGGGTTAATCTGAGGCTGACCTACCCTAAGGTTACTCTCGCGATTTTTCGACATGAAGGTCCCCAAATCTTCGCAATCTACTCGTCTGAATCCTTTCGATTGGAGCGGATCTAGGTGGTGCGTTTCCTGAGCCATCTCCGGGGAGCAGCCCCTTCGAGTCCAGTAATAAGCAACTGACAGGTTTGCCTTAGGAGGAGGAACACTCTCAACATACATTCACATTCATCGTCCTCACCGTATGCAAATGATTACTTTAAAGTAAAGCAATTCTATTCAATCATTCATTCATTGGACAAAAACACACATTCACACAACAACAAGTAAAACAGGTCAAAATATCGCACGTACATACACATTCATAAATTTTTAAAGGATAGGACAGCATCAAGATTTGAACGCGGCTTAAGCCCTCTAATGTCCCCAGCGGAGTCGCCAGCTGTCGACGCCAGGAATATCGCTTCTATGCTAATTATTACCCTTCCCTATTTTAGCCTTTTTATTAGATGAGTTTTTGGAAAAGGTCGGCACAAAATGTCGACGGGGTTTTTAAAAAATCATTTTTTATGATGAGCCAATTGACCAGAGTCGCCAGTTGGTATATTTGAAATGGATGTACCAACTCATCCGAGTTTCGTTTTCATAAATCGCTGGCTCATATGTGACTCCGAATTAATTGGTCTGCAAACCGAGATTCATAGAGTTCGGGGGCTTGCTTAAGCGAGGGGAAGGTGTTAGGCACCCCACCGACTTCCGTGGAACACGGTTACCGCAATCTCGATGCTTTTCCTATCCTTTAATTCTTAAAATGTGTGTGTGCGCGCGTGCGCTTATGTGAATGTTGTGGTGAGTTTGCATGAAGAAACCATTTGGTTTTTTATGAAGAGTCGTGTTTTAATTTGAGAATGCTTTAGAATGTCTTTCGGCCTATACGAGAAAGCTTTATTATTATTATGAGAAAAGTTTGATGTCAAAAGCTGTGAGATTTTCATTAGGTATCGTTTTGGCAAAACAAGAGTTTTTTAAACCTTCGTCAAAATAGGAATCGGGACCTATACGTTGCTTTCATAAGTAAAATGACGGGCAACTTCTAGGATCTCTTTAACCCTATGCACAACGGTTTAATGAAAACGTCATTTATTTTTATAAAACCATTTTTTGTGATGTTTGAAAACGATTTTTTCTTTAACCTTCTCGTTTAAATAGGAATCGACATTCATTAGCACTTCCAATTTTAAGCCTCGTGGTGTTAATAACCTAATTTGATTGATTTTATGGAAATCTTTATCGTTTAGCTTTGAAATCAATTTTTGTGTCGTAAATCAAATCAAACATTAAAATGCATCCGGGCTATTCATGGGCATGTAAGCCATCAAGATAACCCCAAACGCCCATAACCACATATTTCACTATTACGGGGCCTTAAACCCGATTTTCAACTTGATGTCGTTTTAAGGCCCGACAATTACAATTTACAATAAAGGGTACATCGCCCCTAATACATACACCCAAAAATGTCCATCATCGGATTTGGACCACGGGGTCGCGTTCCTAGGCTCACATCCGAAATTTCTACACACCCACAAAATGGATACTACACAAATGAACAACACCGGGTTGCCTAACACATCACAATATCCTAAAATAGTAATCTAAATACACTACGCATAATACATTACCATAACGAGCTAAAAAAATCACCAAATGTATATCATCGGGCCATTAGGAAGAATTTCGTTCCGTTGGAACCCTCACTAATAGTCCTTAATTCATGGATCCTCAATAATATACAAGAAAACTACATTTAATATAGCCCGAATGACAAAAAAATTTAACAAAATGATATAACAAAAATGCTATAAAAAAAGCTTTTCACCTTGCAAATGACACCACGATGCGTATAAACTCGTATATTAAATAGAGTAAAAAGTGTATGTGATACAACCTAACAAAGGGGTATAAATCCTCACTTTTTTTCTCTCTTTTCTCTCCTATCCCGCCGCTGTCTGCTGCTGTTTTCTTTCCTTTTCTTTTTTTTCAAACTCCCTGTATCCCAAAATGAAGAACTGCATTGATAAAGCCTGCCAGAGGCAGCCGCAGATTGATCTGCGACTAGTCTAGGTTCCCCCTCGCCGATCCTCGGTTTTCCCCACGTCGCGCTCAAGTGCCGTGTCGTCAGACGTCCCATCATTGGCCGTAGATTGATCCGCGGTACGCTGGGCTGATTTTCTCGATTTTGTACCGCACGTCGGTTCTCATGTCGTACAGTTGGTTTTCGCTAAAAGGCTTGTATTCTGCAGTTCGAAACCGCTAGGAAACGTGCCATATCATTCAGGAATGCTCGTTTCGAATGGCTGCGACATGACACAGGATTCGCATTTGGAGCTTGGTTTCTAAGGGCGCTGCCCTCCGACCCCCACTAGATCACCGGCGATCAGGTAAGCGTAGTGGCCATTAGTCGATTCTTGATATCCGCTCGTTGTCGTGTCGGCTTTGATCGCAAGTCGTTGTGGTGGCTTTGAGTGTTCGTACTTATGTCCACCTTTCGTTCTCGTAGGCTGGGTTAATTGACGATTTTGCCCTCCTGTCAGGGTTAGTATACGAAGTGCAAAGTTTGGGTGTCTACATGTAGGATTTTGTATTTTGGTTTCAGTAGTTAACCTTAACACTTATTAAAATCAAGAAGTTAATTTAAGGCTAAAACCTAAATTGGGAAAAAAGTTAAAACCTAAACCCTAAGGGTTAGGAAAAAAAATCCTAAGCTCCCTAGAAAAATGTGTATATCGTAATAACATTCTGTTTCAAGATTTATCGGTAATACAATGTGAAAACACGTATTATCCAATAAAAAAAATTTCGCAGAAAAAGACGAAAAACACGATTCTCGAGAAAATATTTTTCGTCTTTTTGATTAGTTCTTTTCGTCATTTCGATTTGTTATATTTCACGACATAATAATTATATGTGGTTTAGAGAACAATAAACCAATAATATTTTTCCAACAAAAAAGTCAAAAAACACTATTCATTCGAGAACTGTCTTCCGAATTTTGAAATTTCTGATTTCTGAATAGCGTTTTTACGGACAATCGATATATTTTCACAAATAAAATTTTTACCGAAAAATGACTGTGGGTTTATTAATTATTAATACGGGACGAATATGGAACGAATATGAAGCAAATACGGAAAGAATACGAAGAATATTGTAAGTATACTGTACAGTATAATACGAGAATTATACTAAAGATTATACGAGATTGATATAAGATTAATACGAGGTATAATACGAGTAAATTACGAATATTATACGAAGTATATACGAATGAAATGTGTATAAATACTTAAGTATTATACTAATTAGTTGAAATCAAACTAGTATGTAACTGGGAATTCAAGTGATTTGCTTTCGTCCAATCACGATCAAGTTTGGCTATCTATGTAAAATGGTTTAAACCAATCAGAGCTGAGCTAGGAAATACCAAGTTAGTGTAACCAAACTAGGGAAAGAAAACCTAGTTAGACTAACTAATTAATAACTAAATCCAAGAAAGCTGAAATGGACCAATCAAAGCCAAGGAAAGTTAACTGGTGATCCAAGTGAATTGTTTTCGACCAATCGTAGCAACGGATGATGTAAGCATGATGTGGCATGACATAAGGCTCAAAGAAGCACAAAGATGATGTCATCATGATGTCATGATGATGTCACTTGGTGGAAGATATTTTAAGGCCTAAAAGACTATTTTACCACCACTTTGCAAGGCCTATAAATAGCAACCTCCATCCTTCATTATTTGCATTAGTTTTCAAGCAATTCAAGAGCAAAAACACTCTATATTTATATTTTAAGAGACATTGTGAGATAAAAAAAATTACTTTCGAAGTATCGAAACACTACATGATTGGAAGTAAAGCTAGCAACTACAAGAGGTATATTTTAGTCGTTATAATTTTAATATTTATGTATGTATTAGTAAAAATATACTTTTACAAACAGTTATAATGGCCAAATTATTTTAGGTATATACTATAAAAGTCCTATTTACAAGCAGTTATAATGTCCGATTTATTTCTCTTATAAAGTAAAAAAATATACCTTTATAACTAGTTATTATGTTCGATTTTCTTCAAGTAGTTAGTAAGAATATTCATTATATAAGCAGTTATAATACTGAAATTATCTCAAATATAATAGCCGAATATTCATTTTATAAGCAGTTATAATGCCCGATTTATTTTAAACATAGTAAACAAATATTCATTTTACAAGCAGTTATAATGCTCAATTTATTTTACATATAGTTGATGAATATTTATTTTATAAGCAGTTATAATGTTGAAATTATTTCATGTATAGTAGAAGGAGTTTTATTTATAAGCGGTTATAATACCCGAAATAAAAATTTAAAAGAGTTATTCGTTAAACGTTTAACTAGTTATGTACATCGATAATCGTGTAAAATTTACGACGAACGTTTAGACGTTATTTTAACTGTAAAAGATATACGAGGCAAGTTTTCTAACTTCATTTGATTTTCGTATTGAATGCAAGTATTATAACTCTTATGTGTTATTTTTATAAGCTACATATATGTGGGTTATACTCTTTGTATGACAACGTGATATAAACTATTGAATGAAAATTTATTTGTAATATCAAAATGATATATAAGATATGTCAAGGCATGTTAAAGTTTATATGAAAGCATAAACTATTTATGTGTTATTAGTTAGACTTGCTGAGCCGTAGTGCTCATTCTTGCGAATAAAACTTTATTTGCAGTTAAGAGAGAATGATAAGAAGATCATGAACGTAAAGAAGAAGCATAGACTAGGTTTCATGTTTCAATTACTTGTATTTGTATTTAGTCATAATGACTGTTGTAATATGACCAAGCAAACTTTGTAATCGAAGATTATATTAATAATACCATGTTATTATTATCAGAATGGTGTTATGTCTTTAATTTGATATAACTTAGAATTGTTAAAGATCTATTAATTTGAATAAGGGTATTGGTAATATGGACTGATCATGTTATGCCGATACTCTGAACTTCAGATAGATAGTAAACATTAATACAATATGAATAAAGAACTATAAATCTGAATGAGGATATTGAATAACATTGTGATGAATTTAGTTTCTAGCACTGATGAAGAAACTAAATTCATCTCAAGGTTCCTCTGTTCCAAGTACAATGGTGTTATTAGTATTGTGAATGTCAGATAAATAGGAGATATCGATATGAAGAGATATCGCTATAAAGATATATATATCTAAGTGAGGGTATTAAATGATAATGGGAGTTGTATAAGCACTGAGGTTACACTTAATGAGCGCCGGTAAGATGCCAAAATTACCGGAATGCACCCCTATGTTGCCAAGAATAATCTTTGTTATTAATACTATGAAACTTAGATATGTAACATTATAGAATGTCTGAATCATAAGGTTAAAATTTGACCGATATATATATAGTGTTATCCATATATATAAAAGAACTACAAGTTGATACTTGTAGAAAAAATGAGATCGAGATCAAGTTAAGACCAGGGATGAAACTAAGGAAATTTTATATTTTATATTTTGTAATATACTAATTCAACCAATATTATTATGGGATCATTGGTTAAGTTACAAAAGATGTTGAGTTAACGTCGACCTTTGTTCGGGCGACGATCGTCCGAATTCGGGGGCGTTACAAGACAGATCAGACGGTCCATTGATAAAGCATCATGATTGACAGATCATAAAAGGGATTTTTAGGATTTGTATAAGAATTAGACCGTACTAGAAACGGTTGCCTACATATTCCTATAACAATGAGGAGATCAAGTCTTACGTAGTTCAGGCCGAGTATAAGAAAACTTTTTTCTTTTCTTTTTTGAAACTTGAATAATTTCTCATACGTAATACTGTTTTACAGAGTTTGCATTAAGAGGCTGTTGGAATACCTCACCGTCCATTTCATGAAGTACCAAGGCTCCTTTTGACAATACTGTTTTAACAATGAACGATCCTTCCTAGTTTGACGCAAATTTCTCTCTGGCTTCGTCCTGGCAAGGAACCATCTTCTTCAACACCAAATCATTTTCTTTAAACTCTTGGGTCTGTACCTTTTTATTATAGGATCGGGAAATGCGCTACTGATATAATCGCCCGTGGAAGACGACGGCTATTCTTTTCTCATCTATTAGAGCTAACTGGTCATAACGGTCTTATATCCACTAACTTTTTCAATTTGGGCATCCAGCAATGTTCTGAGGGATGCTATTTTGACTGGTAATATGGCCTCTTTGCCATATACTACAGAGTAAGGAGTTGCCCGAGTTGATGTGCGTATTGACATTCGGTAAGCAAGTAAGGTAAGAGGTAATAAATCTGGCCATCCTCGATGGTTAGCTGTCATTTTCTCTATAATTTTCTTGATATTCTTGTTTGCAACTTCTATAGCCCCATTCATTTTTGGTTTGTAAATAACTAAATTGAGATGCTTAATTTTGAACCTGTCGCACAGCTCTTTCATTATCGCATTGTTCAAGTTCTTGGCATTGTCTGATACTAGAGTTTTTAGTTGTCTATATCGGCATATAATGTTATTTTGGATAAAACCGACGATCATTTCCTTCATCACTTTGGGGAAAGATGCTGCCTCTATCCACTTGGTAAAATAATCGATTTTGGTGAATATGAATCTGTCTCGTTGCTTGCTTTGGGCTCAATGGGGCCGATCATATCCATCCCCCACATAGAGAACGGCTAAGGCGAAATCATGCAATATAGATCGTTAGGCAGTGCATCGATGATGTTAGCATATATCTAGCATTAATGGCATCGCTTGACGTGATCATCACAGTCTGCTTTAAGTGATAACTAATAATGCCCCGTCCTTAGGATCTTCTTAGCAAGAAGTGGGCCACTTATATGCAAACCGCACATTCCGCCACATATCTCGTCCATTAGCCTTTAGGCTTGATCTTTGTCCAAGCACCTCAAGAACCCCATGCCGATGTCATTTTTATGCAAGGTGTCTCTGCTCAGATAACATTTTAATGCCCTCTTTTGGTTCCGTTGTCTCTCGGCTCGATTCGCCCCAGCAGGGGTGGATCCGTCGCACAGATATTCCTTGATGTTATGATACCATGGTTGCTCGGATTGAGGTATTTCGCCTGAAACCTCCCCGACGTAGTGCTGATAGGCGGGGTTATGTTGTATTAAAATTTTGATGACAGGTGCCCCCTTTCTTTTAAACATATAGATTAATGACGCCAATGTGGCCAATGCATCTGCAAAATAGTTTTCTGTTCCATGGAATATGCTTAAAGGCCATATCTTCAAATTAATTTGCCATTTTGATAATGTGTCGATGATAAGGGAGTAATTGGAGTTCCTTAGTGCCATATGCTCCTATAGACTACCAGATGACCAATTCTGAATCTCCAAAAATGGTCAATCGCTTAACTCCTATTCTTCGAGCCATTTCGAATCCCAAAATACATCTCTCGTGCTAAGTTGTGTTATTAGAGTTGTTGAATTGTAATTTTGTCACCGTGGGGTATTGTTTTCCAGTGATTGATACGAGAACTACCCCAGCTCCAGCCCCTTCTATATTTATAGCGCCGTCAAAGTATAATTTCCAAAACTGGCCTTTGTCTTTGCGCCTTGTTGATTGGACAGTTATCACACCTTCATCGGGAAAATATGTTTCCAACGGTTCGAATCCTCCTGAGGGTGCTTCGAACAGTTGATCCACAATTCCTTAACCTTTGATAGATTGTTAGGTCATGTAGATGATGTCGAATTGCTAAAGAATTAACTACCATCTTGATAACTAACAGTTTAGCACAGGCCGGTCGAAAATGTATTTCAAGGGATCCATACGAGAAATCAGATGCGCAGTATGGCTATGCAGATAATGTTACAGTCTCATGGTGGCCTATGCTAACACACAATAGGTTTTCTCAATCAACGTATAGTTCTGTTCGCAACTACTAAACCTTTTGCTGATATAATATATGGCTCTTTCTTTACCCCCCTTGTCATCTTTTTAGCCTAGCATGCATCCCATGGTATTGGGATTGATAGGGATGCATATGAGTAGAGGGACTCTTCCTTTAGGGGTACTAGGACAGGTGCTTCAACCAATTATTGCTTGATGATATGGAAGGCCTTTTGACATTCTTCATTCCACTTCCCGGAGGAACTTTTCCGCAATAACTTGAAAATTGGCTCGCAAGTCGTCGTCAACTGTGATATGAATTGACTGATAAAATTGATCTTTTTTAAGAATCCTCGTATTTCTTTTTCAGTTTGTGGCATCAGCATTTTAGTAATAACTTTTATCTTGGTAGGGTCTATCTAATGCCCTGGTTACTGATAAGAAATCCCAGAAGTTTGCCTGATTTGACACCGAATGCACATTTCACGGGGTTTAATTTTAGATTATATTTTCCTAATCAGTCAAACTACTTATGTAAATGAGCAGTGTGATCCCCTTCGTCTTTTGATTTTACAATGATGTCGTCTACGTATACCTCAATTTCTCTGTGCATCATATCGTGAAATAAGGCCATCATGACCCTCTAATAGGTGGTGCCAGTGTAACGACTGAGAATTTTGGATTTACTTTGTAATTTGAATATTTGAATATTAATGAATTTATTATATTTTATTAATATTATTTTTGTGTTGCATATTTAAAGGTTGTGTGACAACCTGAATTATGTGAATGCGTGAAATTTTACGTGTTATAGTTTTGTTTGAGTGAATAATTGATTTCGCGTAGCGTCGCTAAATCATTATTCACGGGGCACATTTTCCGAGGCACTATTCACGCCATAATATTTTTGTGTCTTTTTTTTTCAATTTTAATAAATTTCCTTAATACGTGTATTCGAATAAATAATTTTTCCAAGCGTCGAAAATTTTATTTGAGCTAATACGTGATTTTATCCGTATCCGAAATGTATTATATGGGTGTTCCAAATATTTGGACAAATCCCATAATAATTATTTTTATGCGTCCCAATAATTTATAGGAGTACCCATTTTAATTTTGGGTAGAGTTATTTATCAAATTGGGTACAAAAGTGCGAGTATTCGAATATAATTTTAGTGTATTTGGGTATTTATTTTGGCTTGTTACTTCAAGAGGGAACTAACCCACCAATTTAGACCAATCAAATGAGAGCATGAAGGGAGTTATCGTCAAGCATTTGACAGTTGGACAACCTTGAGCAACCAACCCATTTTCTCCCGAAACTACTCCTCTACTTCTCTCAAACCATTCCTTCTCTCCCCATTCCATCGGCTCCTCATTCAACTCCCAAGTCATTCCAAGTTGCTTCAATAGATGGAGAGAGAGAGAGCTGGGGAAGAAGGAAGAAGGAGGAAGTCGTCGGAAAAAGGGAAGAGAGTCGCCGGGAAAAAAAGGAGGAAGAAGAAGAAGGCACCGGTGGAGGAAGAAGAGAATCCAAGCAAGAAGAACACTCAAAATCAAGCCTAGCCGAGCTTCTTAATCATCTAGGAAGGATTTACAGAGGTAAACACCAACCAAATCCTTTCCATTCGATTTCTTGTTAAGTTTTTCAAGTTTTTCTTAGCTTTGAACTCTTAAGCTTGTGGGTCGGATTTATGGTGATTCTTGGTGTTTTTGTTTGTTACGATTGTTTGTAAATGTCGTTAAGAGGTTATGTAAGCCATTAGTAACATCAAAGTGGAACAAAAATGGAACAAATATGTACCTTAATGGAGCAAGAACAATGAACTTTGGACATGAACTTGGACATTTGGACTATTTTAGAGGACTGTAGAACCATAATTTCGTGTTTGTTATTTTTATTTGTTGCTATGGTATTGTAGTTCCATGGGTTATGAAGCTAACCCAGTTGGAATGGACTAAAAAGATGTTAAAACGAAGATTTGGTGTTGATTTTGGTGAAAAACACCAAGAACATGAACATAGTGTAATAACTTTGTACTTTGGCTTAAGATTTGACCATGTTAATGTTAATGGGTACTTTGGCTTAAGCTTATTAATTCATCTTTTTTTTTTCTTTTTTTTTCTTTTTTTTTTCTTTTTTTTTTTTTTTTTCAAAAACTTGTTGGTCGATTTCACAACCGAAAAATACGCGCAAGTATACGCGGTCAACAAGTAATATAATGATAAGAGAGTTGTCGAACCCACAGAGAATTGTTCTAGTGTATCCCAAGTGCCAACTATATATCGTCTCGATTTTATTTAGACAAATGATGATTTGAGTTTTTGTTGTTTGTAATGATTAAGAGATATGAAAAGCATTAAGATAACGAAATCTAATATTAACAAGCCTAAGATTGCAATTTCCCCCAACACTTCGTTAGAATATCCTAACTCTCTCATTTGAACTAGTTAAAAACATAGAAATGTCAACCGAGAAATCAAAGCTACTTATAAGCCTCTGTCGATGGTCAAATTCGAATCTTCCTAATGCGGCATGTAGGTATATGTCTATCCTACACACTATTAAGAGACCAATTTCAAGAACAATAACAAGACACGTGTCACTAAATCTCATTAAACGTCCTTTCAATTATCAACTTTCACATAGGAAGTCATTAAGAATATATTCTCCATTGGTTGCACACGGTATCTAGGTATAGGTCTATCCTAAATACTATCAAGTTACCTATTATTGAGGATAATCAACAAGACACACGTCACTAAATCTCAATTAATTACCCACAATAATCTTTAACTCTCGCATGATATCATAACAAGGTCTAAACACTATAATCCGTTCGTCAAGTTCATATAGGTTCCCACGGTAATTACGAGCCAAGCAATTAATATATGAAGCATAAATTATGACATACAATTCACAAATGAGTAATTAATAACAAAGAGAGAGAAATCAATTCAAACTATGTGTTGGGTTCCATTAAAATCTTAGAATAAGCTCTAGTTCATGGTAGCTAGGCAAAATATCAAACACATGGTGTACATCATGAAATAGAAATACAAATTCAAAGGAAAACAATAGATGATAAAACCCATTTAGAAGATAATCATGTGTTGCTTGCTTGGTTGATGTCAATTTCTAGCTTTTCCTCTTCCTTTGGCATACTTTTCTCTTTTTTGCTCCTTAGCTTGTTGTTGGAAAATTCCTTGAAT
The DNA here is from genome assembly GCA_034770075.1 of Aralia elata. Taxonomy (NCBI): domain Eukaryota; kingdom Viridiplantae; phylum Streptophyta; class Magnoliopsida; order Apiales; family Araliaceae; genus Aralia; species Aralia elata. Next base: position 44,266,210 of record CM068382.1, read on the forward strand.
TGTAGCCCCCAAGCTCTTCTTGATGATGTATGTGTAGCCTCCCAAGGTCTAGATATGCCTTGGCAATCCTTTCCTTCTTGGTTCATTTGGTTTTGCTAAATTTTCCTTGTGTTGCAGCACTTTTGGCTCTCTAATTGATGTGTTTATGTGGCCTCCCAATCCCTACTTTTGAAATATGAAGCCCCAATGAGATATTATATAGTGCCTCCATGAAAACCCTAGCAAAAATCAGATTATCGGTTAAAAATCCGCTCAGATCGCACCAAAAGGCCAGCTGGAATCGCACTCAGCACGGCGTTGGCGCGCCCGCACGCCAGCGCGCGCGCTCGCGCCCAGCGCCTGGGCAGCATGCTGGCCGCACGCCCTACGCCGCACGCCCACGCCAGCGCGCGCGCCCGCGCCCAGCGCCTGGGCCGCAGGCTGGCCGCACGCCCACCGCCGCACGCCCACGCCGCGCGCACGGAAGCCAGCGCGCGCGCCCGCGCCCAGCGCCTGGGCCGCGCGCTGGCCGCACGCCCACCGCCGCACGCCCACGCCTCGCGCTCGCCCGCCAGCGCACGCGCCCGCGCCCAGCGCCTGGGCCGCGCGCTGGCCGCACGCCCAACGCCGCACGCCCACGCCGCGCGCCCGCGCCCAGCGCCTGGGCCGCACGCTGGCCGCACGCCCAACGCCGCACGCCCACGCCGCGCGCGCGCCCGCGCTCAGCGCTTGGGCCACACGCTGGCCGCACGCCCAACGTCGCACGCCCACGCCGTGCGCCCGCACGCCAGAGCGCGCGCCCGCACGCCCAGCGCCTGGGCCGCGCGCTGGCCGCACGCCCAACGCTGCACGCCCACGCCGCGCGCCCGCACGCCAGCGCGCGCGCCCGCGCCAAGCGCCTGGGCCGCGCGCTGACCGCACGCCCACGCCCGCTGCCGAGGCCCTGCGCGCGCCCGCGCCCAGCGCCCATGCGCCCGTGCCTGCCGCACACGCCCGCACGCCCAGCGCGCCAACTTGCCGCACGCCCAGCGCGCGCCCGCACGCCGCGCCCATGCGCCCGCGCCCAGCGCCTGGGCCGCACGCTGGTGCCCCAATCTGCCGCACGCCGTGCCCGCGGCTTGGTGGACGCCGCACGCCGTGCACGCCTTCCAACGCCGTGCACGCCCAACTTCCAAATGTCATCAAATTCAACGCCTAGCATCGTCATACACAACTTTTTACCGTATTATCATTCGGGCACGGATATCCAAGCACGGTCTTGCCCTCGTGGCTTGGCCGACGCCGCACGCCGTGCACGCTTTCCGATGCCGTGCACGCCCAACTACCAAATGTTGTCAAATTAAGCACCGAGCGTCGCCAAGCACAAATTTCCATCATACTACCATTCGGGCACATGCGTCCAAGCACGGACATTGAGTCAATACGAACAATGATCCGAGCGGTCTTTATTTTCATTCCTACAAACATAATGAAAATGCATCAAAGCAACATAAATCATGTAAAAGTAACTAAAAACTAAATTATGTAGAAATATGATAAAAATAACTAAAAACCATATAAAAGTCCCAAAAACTAATAAATTATCAAGGTCAAAGGTACCCAAATTGTGTATATAAAACACCCTCATCAGTTGTCGGCAAGCATTTGACAGTTGGACAACCTTGAGCAACCAACCCATTTTCTCCCGAAACTACTCCTCTACTTCTCTCAAACCATTCCTTCTCTCCCCATTCCATCGGCTCCTCATTCAACTCCCAACTCATTCCAAGTTGCTTCAATAGATGGAGAGAGAAAGAGCTGGAGAAGAAGGAAGAAGTAGGAAGTCGTCGGAAAAAGGGAAGAGAGTCGCTGGAAAAAAAAGGAGGAAGAAGAAGAAGGCACCGGTGGAGGAAGAAGAGAATCCAAGCAAGAAGAACACTCAAAATCAAGCCTAGCCGAGCTTCTTAATCATCTAGGAAGGATTTACAGAGGTAAACACCAACCAAATCCTTTCCATTCGATTTCTTGTTAAGTTTTTCAAGTTTTTCTTAGTTTTGAACTCTTAAGCTTGTGGGTCAGATTTATGGCGATTCTTGGTGTTTTTGTTTGTTATGATTGTTTGTAAATGTCGTTAAGAGGTTATGTAAGCCATTAGTAACATCAAAGTGGAACAAAAATGGAACAAATATGTACCTTAATGGAGCAAGAACAATGAACTTTGGACATGAACTTGGACATTTGGACTATTTTAGAGGACTGTAGAACCATAATTTCGTGTTTGTTATTTTTATTTGTTGCTATGGTATTGTAGTTCCATGGGTTATGAAGCTAACCCAGTTGGAATGGAGTAAAAAGATGTTAAAACGAAGATTTGGTGTTGATTTTGGTGAAAAACACCAAGAACATGAACATAGTGTAATAACTTTGTACTTTGGCTTAAGATTCGACCATGTTAATGTTAATGGGTAGCTCTTCATTTTTGATATGTTGTAGCCCCATGAGCTACGAGTCCATAGAGTCTGAAATGGACCAATTTGAACGTGTATTGAAGGAGTTATAAAGGTTGGAGTGACTGGAGGTCGGAGTCGCGAACTGGGATCAAACCCAGAATCTGGCTACTGGAGAGTGACGCCGCAGCATCACTCATAAGCCTAACAACCGTCGCCACAGTGAGGGGAAAAATAGAGAAAAGACCGGGACTCACGCCGCAACGTGAGATCCAAGCTCTAAGGCTGACGTAGCAGCGTGAAGCCTGTTAGGAAAGACCGGGACTCATGCCGCAGCGTGAGGTCCAAGCTCTAAGCTTAACGCCGCAACGTCAAGCCTGTCATGTGAATAGCACGGGACTCACGCCGCATCGTGAGCTCTAGCAATGAACCTCACGCCGCAGCGTCAGCTCTGTGTCCGGACTGGGTCGGGCTGGCCAGGCCGGGTCGGGTCGGACCCAGTGAGTTTTTCCAACAAAGTCCAAAACTTATATTTTTTTGTACCAAATGATTAAACAAGTTAGTTATTTATACCTTGTTAAACCTTAACCTTAGTTGGTTAATTATATATTAAGTGTCAACCAAATTGGTATTGTCTTAAGGCATAAATTGAGTAACCTGGTTGCAACTTACATTTGACTTCCAGGGGGCGCTGCCCCCTTAGACCCCTGCCAGCTCGCTCATCAGGGAGCGAGACCCCCGATTGGGTAGTCGTAGTGGCAATCAATGTGTTTTAATGATGTTATGCCTATTTTAAACCTAGTCTTTATGTGAATAATTGTTATACGAATATGTATCTACATGTGTAGGATATTAAGGAGTGTGTGTTGTAATATTGTAGCAGCGCATCAGATAAGTTCTTAATTTAATTCAATTTCTATTTGAGCAAGTTTCTAAACCGTATGCAAGTTTCCTAACGCTTGTCTAACCCTTGTGTTGGGCATATTTCTTTAACCTTACTCGAATTATACTTGAGCATGTTTCCTATTTTATACAAATGTTGTATATTGTTACAAGTTTCATGACTCAAAATAAGTTATTACTTTCAAATTATATTAGTGGATTAATTATTGTATATTACTCCACATCCAAGATAATTATTGATATTCGCACCTTGAACATTTGAATTCATTATCTGTTGTTGGACTGTAAAATGCTTAAGTTCTTCATTCATGAACTGTTTAAGGAAATAGTCTACGCTATTTATTTCGGCTAGACATATACAGGTTATTATTTTAAAAGCTATCCAAACCGATTGTTAGTATGGATTCTTGGACTGAGAGAGCAACCCGTATTTAGGGGATTTTAATGTGTCGGTTATTCGATGCAGTCAGAGTTAAATATTATGCATATAAATAGGGTACGAGAGGCTGATCCCCTCGAGTACTACTGACGGGCCAGGTGTTTAAAAGAGTTAGTTGAATAACTGATCCTTTGGCCAAAAAGTTTATGGTCTATTGGACCACTCAGCAGTAAATAATCAATATTCATTATTTCATTTGAACTTTGATTATATTGTCAGCTATTTCTTCAATGTTCTTAAATTGTTGAACTATGCGATTATTATTCTCATTCATTCATGATATATCCTCTTTATTCATTTTAAACTTGATGAGCAAAGTAGTTGCTCACCCTTGCTATATTATGAACCTATTGCAGTTAAGTCAGGGAGTTCCAAAGAGGACAAAGGCAAAGGAAAGCTTAACGAATAGTTATAGTACTATCCCGTTATGTAATCGTGGAATCGTTTTGTATTATTATTGTATCCTGTGATGCATTTATTTAAGGTTATAGACCTTGGGACCGTAATAAACCTTTTGTAATGAACAACATAGGTTTATTTATTCCGCATTAGTTGATTCATGTTGTTTAGAGGTGTATGGATGTATTTTATCGTGAGCACCAGATTCGAGGTATTGACCTAAATTTGGGGGTGTCACAGCCAGCATTAGTGAGGCTGAAAGCTAAACGTCTGTAGCAGAATGTGCCCCAAGGGGTGATGAAATATGTCTTTTCTCTATCTTCCTCGGCGATCATGATCTGGTGATAGCCGACAAAACAGTCAATGAATAAGTACATTTTGAACTGTGCGGTGTTGTCTATCAAGATATGGATGAACGATATAAAGAAGTCGTCTTTAAGGCTTGCCTTATTGAGATCTTGATAATCCACGCATACTTAAACTTTCCCTCCTGGCTTCGGTACTGGGACCACATTAGACAACCATTCGGGGTATATGGATACCATGATTATTCCTGCCTTAAACTGGTTGATGATTTCTTCTTTAATTTTCAAGCTCTATTCTGGTTTTAGCCTCCTCAACTTCTACTTGACTGGCTTAAATCCTTCTTTAATTGGCAATTGATGAACGACTATATCAGTGGATAGACAGATCATGTCCTCATGCGACCAGTGAATACGTCTTCGTATCTGGTTAAAAGCCGGATCATTTCCTCTTTTTTGGTTTGGCGTAAGATCTGATCCTATCTGGAGTTCTTTAGGGTTACCAAGGGTTCTAATATTGATGGTGGTGGTTTGCTCGAGGTTAGGTTGGGCTTGTCTTCAACCCATCTTTTGATTTCTTTGGGCACCTCTTCATCATCCACCTCTTCTTGTTCGATCCCTAGTAAATTGAAATCCAACTCTATATCAAAATTGTAATCACCTTTTGAATTTGGCTAATCATTAATAAGGCTAAAATCATTTAAATTAGAACACCTGACAATGAAACATAAATGCTCATTATATAATAATTGTTTCTCAATATATAAGTTTTCATTTGATGAGATGATTATAACATAAACGTGTAGAAAGTTAAAATAAAATAGAGGTAATAACACCCTATACTTCGGGGATTTCACAACCGATCTCCCATCTTTACCCTTTACGGAGTATCTGTGGCTCAACTACCTAATTGTTGGTAGTCATGTAGTCATCAATAGCCGAGATGGAGGTGACACATTGGTGGGTGATGTCTTCAATAATGGCTGAGACTTGTTCATTCTCTGACCTACCACACTCTTTGGGGATAGCCACTGTAGTCCAGTCAATGCAAGGGATGATTTCTTGATTGGTGGCCTGGTCGGCGTTGTCTTCGTCTTCTTTTTCCTCATTTCCTTCTTGAACCTGGGAGAGACAAAACTGCCTTTCAAATTGTCATTATATCTCTTGTAGGAATTGCTCATTCTTTGTTTTCTGCTCGTCAGTTGAGATCAAGATGTCTTCATCAATCGCCTCTCCGGCTGGGCCATCAATTTTAGGTATCAAAAGGCCCGATATATGCATAGGGATCTTCTTCAATGGGCCTTTGGGACCAAATCTGCTAAATTTTAGAATAAAGATGGTTACTAGTTGAGGTGAAACCTTTTTGTAAGGGTTCTTTCGTTTGAAACCACTAGAATAACCTATCCTTGCTTTTCTCAATTGAGTGGGTATTTGGATTGAATCTTTAATTCCTTGACCATTTCTTCCTAATCCTTGGCCTAGTTGAAACTGACCGGTGATCATTTCTCGAGCTATCGACATCACTTTAGAAGATACCCTTGGTTTCAGAGTAGGAGAGCCTATGGACCAGTACTGGGCGGTACTTACTTCGAAAGCCTAAAAATTAGCGGGGTCGATACCTTCGTCCAAACCAATCAGAGGGATATCTTTGTGTACATGGGAAGGATACTTTGGTTCTGCTGAAACGGTCACTAGATTCTCATTGATGATATATTTTAACTACTAGTGAAGCATAGATGGAACAGCCCCGACCATGTGGTGGATTTTGAAAGTCGTATGCACACAAGCCAATCATATTTGATATGATGTAACATATACTTTGTAATCTTATTCGTTTGTTAAAGGCATTTTACTTTATCTACATGGTGCTGTTATATTAAATGTGATAAACCCATAGTTTTGAGCAATGCTTTTAGAATCATGATGGTGATCATGCTAATGAGATCTAAATTCTAGATAGCTCATAAACTAAAATCGTTCCTAATCGTTGGATTACTAAAAAGGGGATTAGTGAATCCGGATAGATTAGTACATACGTTGCTTGCTCTTATGAAGAGAATGATTGATCTCATAATCATTTGTGTGGAGACACTAAAGCAAGTATGTAGGTGCTTATTAGAGAATAAGTTCACTGAACGTGGCTCGCTAAGGAATACCTAATGGAGTTTTACTCGCCTGTCAATAGGAAATTCCTCTAGTGATAGTAGTACAAGTGATCCTTGGACTTGAGATCATCATAGTATCTTGTGTATGATGAGTTATACTTTGACATGTCCCTTAAGACCTTTAGGGTATATCAAAGGGTATGATTGAGTATAATAAGTTGTACATGGAAATAGGTGAATGATGATCAACAAAGAATCTACCACTTCTAGTAAAAGGAGAGAATGTCCTATGTGATTCGATAAATGACGACTCAAAAGTCTTTGGCCAAAGCAGAATGAAATTAGAAAAGAGTTTCTAGTTTGCATTAATTAGAGTTGTGCATTTTAGAATCGAAATACATATAATTAAATAAAATAAGACTTGACAGTAATTCCATGTCTTATATTTAATTGGGACATTGTATGGTAGAAGGATTGAATTGTACGGTAACTATGCACTGAAAGGTTCTTTTATGATTAATGTTGAAATCTATATTATCTGGAAAGTCGTTGATCGCTAAGGGGGCTTACCCTTATTGTAGAATAAATATTATTTATTTAAATGAATTAAATAGTTTAATTTATTTATTTAAATAAGATTAGAATTGTTCTAATTGATTTATTCACAACCGGTTTAATATGGAGAACTTAAAGGGTCACACCGCAAAAGGAAAATATTTATTTAAGAAGTTAATGGCATAATTGTAATAATAAGTTAAATGTATTTAATTTAGTCTATGGAGATAGATTAAATTAAATAGCTTAATATTTATTATTTAATATTTTGGAAATATTAAATATAAAGAAGAGTCTTATTATTATTATTACAATTACTATTATTTAATTCCTAATAGGGATTGAGAATTAATTAATAGAAGTACTCTCTCATGAATTCCTAATTGGATTAGGAGTTCAATTAATTAAAGGAGTTTAATTAAAATAAAAACCCTAATCCTAAATAGTTTAGGAGGGTTCCCTATATCTATAAATAAGAGGAGTCTTATTATAATTTGGGGTTAGACAATTTACACACTTTTGCATAAGAATTGTAGAGAGTACTTACAATTTCTATAGAGATAGAAACTAGGGTTTTGCCAACACCCATCTTCTTGAACAAGTATTATTCCTTGGTGGATCACCTCTAGAGGCCAAACACTTGGGTGGCTAACGTTGATCAAAGGAAGGAATTTAATCGGTGGAATTCAAGGAGAACGCGAAGCAATTGGAGGTGAACTTGTACCTGAGGAAGCTAGAATTCTACGAGGGTATAATTATTATTCTCCATGTATTTCGTTTAATTAATAATTGTGCATAAAGAAAGATCATGGTGATGGTTTGTATAAAATTTTAAAATCTGATTTTATCGCGCTTCTGCTTTATTAATGTAATTTGATTGCATGTTCGCGTTATACAAACCTAACAGTGGTATCAAGAGCCAAACTTTATGCGAATTATTAATTGTTTTGATTCTGTATATACATTGATATGCGTTAAGAACAATTTAATTGGGCATAATTGTTTGTGTAAAATTATTTTATTTATTTTATTTATTTTTTATTTATTTTGATTTTATTTATTTTCAAATAAGATAAAAGGTTTATTTTGAATTGGAATATAATTAAAATTAAAAGTTTTATTTGAACTTGGAATTGGATTCTACGTTAACTAGAATAAAGGAGTTTATTCATATATGGAATAGGATTCCATGTTTCCTAGAATAAATGAGTTTATTCACATATGGAATAGGATTCCATGTTTCCTAGAATAAAGGAGTTTATTCACATATGGAATAGGATTCCATGTTTCCTTAAAAAATAAAGATGTTTATTTTGATAAGGAATAGGATTCAACATATTTTATTTTCCAACAATTTTAAGTTAAAAATAAAGGTGTTTATTTTAAACTTGAAATTGGTTTCCATAATTAATTAAAATAAAGGAGTTTATTTTGATTTGGAATTTGATTAAAAAATAAAGGAGTTTATTTTTATTCAAAAAAATTGGATAAATTAAATAAAAGAGTTTATTTTGATTTGGAATATGATTAAAATAAAGAAGTTTATTTTAATTGAAATTGGATTTCATGATAACTAATTAGAGTTGGAATTGGATTCCATGATAACTAATTGGAGTTGAAATTGAATTTTATACTAACTAATATTGCCCATTAAATGATATCAATGCATATATGGAATGATTTTATTATTCATGGGATGAATGTTATATATTGATACATATAGAGATATGTATGATAATAAATAGGGATTGATTATGGACTATTAACCAATGTGTGATTGGATTTATTTTAGTGGATGCTTGAATGTATGGGTTTTTATAAATGAGGTCTGCGTACCTCGTCTTCTCTAATTTTTTCTTAATGTAAATTCTATCTCCCTCCTATGTACTTCCCCTTGACTGCTGATCAAGGTTTCTATTTATTGTAAATAGTTTTTGTAATAGGACTAGTTAGAATTAATTTTGAAGAATTGAAGACAAAGGAGCAAGGAGCGCTTGAAGACCCGTTTGTAATGGAGCCCGGGTTTAAATGTAATAGTTATATTTAAATTTAATTCTTGCACCCTAGGTTTGACCTTTTGGTTCACTTGGTGGCTCTAGTGAACCAAACTAGAATAAAAGTCCATAATCAATCTGGGTAGAATATAGTATTCTATATGTGCATGCTTACTATGTATATATTATATATTATACAACATGCTTCGCATGTTAAATAATATGACGCGTATTTTATATATATATGTGCATGCGCGCTAAACAAGATGAGACAAATAATAACAAACCCCTCAAAGTAATTATATTAAGTCCTAAGCGTTCAAAGATATTCGGAATATCGAACGTCGCCTTCTAGCATGGTAAAATAATAGAGTATTAAATATTTAATATGAGTTTGTTGTGCACACACAAGGCGAGTATTAAATATTTAAGATGTTGTTTTATCACATTTGATGCTTATACATAGACTGAACGATGCTGTTTTGTTGTCCACACACAAGGACAGTGTTTTTCTTTCGAATATATGGAAGTGCTAGGTTGGACTTAACTTAGATTATTTTAGTTCCGATGTGCACACACTTGACCATTATAATCTAAGAGGCAAAATACAAGGAGTTATATAGTGATGTAATTGACAATAGTTGTCTACCTATTTATTTATATATAGTTTGTTGTGCACACACAAGGCTATATACATTTGAAATGGGATCCTTATTCTCACTAGCAAATCTTTAATTAGATTTGCCGAACTGTATACTGAGGGTAATACAGTTTGATGAAAATAGTGCGAGATACCAATTTAAAATAAAGACCTACTTTATTTTGGTAATTAATTAAAATGAATGTATGCTAAAATGTTATTAAAATTACAAATTCATTTATAGAATTTTACAATGTCTAATTCATTGTCACTGCGGAGCATATTAGATGTTAATTAAACCAGACAGAATTATACGGACTAGTTAAGGAATTTGAGAAAAGTTCTCAAGGCTGAAAAGCTATCTTATGTCCTTAATATGCCTATCCCTGCAATGGTTGCAGACAATGCCTCAGAGGAAGAGATTGCTACTTTTAGAAAGTGGCAAGATGATGCACAGTTGGCTCAATGCATCACGCTTGCATCTATGAGTAACGAGCTTCATGAAAGTAGTATGCATACAAGCCAATCATATTTGATATGATGTAGCATATACTTTGTAATCTTATTCGGTTGTTAAAAGGCATTTTACATTATCCACATAGTGTTGTTATATTAAATGTGATAAACCCATAGTTTTGAGCAATGCTTTTAGAATCATGATGGTGATCATGCTAATGAGATCTAAATTCTAGATAGCTCACAAACTTAAATTGTTCCTAATCGATGGATTACTAAAAAGGGGATTAGTGAATCCGGATAGATTAGTATATACGTTGCTTGCTCTTATGAAGAGAATGATTGATCTCATAATCATTTGTGTGGAGACACTAAAGCAAATATGTAGGTGCTTATTAGAGAATAAGTTCACTGAACGTGGCTCACTAAGGAATACCTAATGGAGTTTTACTCGCCTGTCAATAGGAATTCCTCTAGTGATAGTAGTACAAGTGATCCTTGGACTTGAGATCATCATAGTATCTTGTGTATGATGAGTTATACTTTGACATGTCCCTTAAGACCTTTAGGGTATATCAAAGGGTATGATTGGGTATAATAAGTTGTACATGAAAATAGGTGAATGATCAACAAAGAATCTACCACTTCTAGTAAAAGGAGAGAATGTCCTATGTGATTCGATAAATGACGACTCAGAAGTCTTTGGCCAAAGCAGAATGAAATTAGAAAGGAGTTTCTAATTTGCATTAATCAGAGTTGTGCATTTCAGAATCGAAATACATATAATTAAATAAAATAAGACTTGACAGTAATTCCATGTCTTATATTTAATTGGGACATTGTATGGTAGAAGGATTGAATTGTACGGTAACTATGCACTGAAAGGTTCTTTTATGATTAATGTTGAAATCTATATTATCTGGAAAGTCGTTGATCGCTAAGGGGGCTTACCCTTATTGTAGAATAAATATTATTTATTTAAATGAATTAAATAGTTTAATTTATTTATTTAAATAAGATTAGAATTGTTCTAATTGATTTATTCACAACCGGTTTAATATGGAGAACCTAAAGGGTCACACCGTAAAAGGAAAATATTTATTTAAGAAGTAAATGGCATAATTGTAATAATAAGTTAAGTGTATTTAATTTAGTCTATGGAGATAGAATAAATT